>NW_004624732.1:1599948-1635729 GCF_000247695.1 Heterocephalus glaber | reverse complement strand
GAAAAGAAAGAAGAAAAGAAAAAAAAGGAGAGAAAAACAAATATTTGCAGAGAGTAGGGAAAAAAATTACAGATAAGAGGAGCAAAAGAAAAGAGAAGAGAAAAAAAATAATAAAACTAATTTTGGGAATAAAAAATAACCATGAAGATGAAAGGCCTCTTTCAGGGTATGTCTCTGCTGTCATAATAGACAACGTGGGTTGCAGTGTGCAGATATAAGTCAATGAGTCTCTGTAAGCTAGTTGCAGACCCATGAGGTTCAGGCAGATTTCTGGCTGCAAGTCCCAAGTTGAGCTCCCTGTCCTCCTGCAGGGTTGAACTCTGCAGAGTTGTATTGCAGGTTCCAGCTGCCCTTCCCCTGAAGATAGTCCTGATCCTGATGGGAGGTGAAGATGACTCCAACTTACCCAGTACAGTGGTCTGGTGGTTCGGTGTCCTCTGCGTCTTTGTAGTGTGGAACCAGGTGGCTGTACAGAGGAGCGGGGTAGGCGTGGTGGGGTGGGGTGTCCAGTGGATTGCTGCCGGGGCGCAGGCTGAGTCGGCTCGTTCCACGGGACTCGTGTCGTTGCTATGGCGTCCGCAGACCTGCCTGTCTGCAGCCAGCTGATTCGGCGCGTTCTGCGTGATTGGTGACGTTGCTACAGAGTCTGCAGACCTGCCTGTCTTTCCCAGTAGAATTTTAATAATTGAGAATAGGAGGAACTCACTAGGAAAGTTAATCTTAAGTAAAATAACAATAAATACCATTTATCCCTACGGAATTTATAGAGATTTTTATGTGAGTCTGATATGCATATATATCGGAATGATGACATTAGGCATTTGTGTAGCAATGGCATTTCCACTTGTTAGGAGAGTTTGAATTATTGAGTCACACAACTTTCCACCTATTAGCTGTGAGATCTTTACAAAACTCTACCATATTGAGCAGCAATTTTCTCTTTTATAAAGTGTTAAATAATTATGATAGCTACCTCGTAAGTTCATCATGAAATTTAATGCAATGACAGTGTCCAGGGTATAAAAGTCATTTAATATATGTTACATATCATTGTTACAGCTTTTATCTGTATTTTCTATAATTAACAAGTACTTATTTTTAAGACAGAACTCCTAATATAAGACATGTTCTTAATAAAAATTATACACTTAAAAAACTCATATAAAGGGCTGTGGATAAAGCTCTTGCCTAGTATGCATGAGACCCTGGTTCATTTCCCAGCACAGCAAAACCACATAAACAAGCAATCAAACAACTCATCTGAATATTGCTGTTTTTCTTTTCTTAATTGAAAATATCAATCTCAATTGTTTCTGGGACAAGCCACCAATAAAACAAATGCATGCTCAATGCTTTATGACTTCTTTGTTTAGATGCTCTTCTAGTTATACTTTCAATTTTTCTTATTTTGCACATATCTACTAATATTTAAGAGATTTGAATCAATACTAGGTTGAAATGCATTAAGTACTCAGAATCAGATATTTACTAATTAGACTGAAAAAAATACCATAATATAATTGAAGAGAATTAAGAATTATGTCCTGATTCAAAAATAATTTACAGATTATTTCCCTTTGATAAGTTCCCCAGGTTTATACAGAAAACTTTCCCATAAAACAGGCTCCTGCTGTATGTGTTTAAACTAGATCACCCTTTGGCTGAAGCTTGCTGCACAAGAAAAGCCCATTTCATAGTCTATTCACACCTCACTTTATGGCACTTCACCAACAAAGGGCAAAACAGTTTAGACATTCACAATAAGAACCAACTTGAACCTTATTTAACTTCCAAACCTTCTAAATTTCTTTAAGGCTCAAATAATTCCCACAAAGTCTTGCCTCACTTCCTCCCAGCACTTACCACCTGCCCTCTGGGAAATCAAACCACCTACTTACTGCAAGAAACAGTCTTATATACTCCTATACAATTTAGGTTTCACACATTTTAGGAAAACTTAAGGAGAGGGTTAAGTTTTCTCTTGAAAATAGTAGCTTTTCCACCAATGCTTACATGAAATAAATTACGGTGTAAGTTTACTATTCACGTCCCCATTCTAACCTTTAAATTCCTACTGTTAAACAAAGCATGAAATATAATGGCATAGTTATGAGACTGATTTTCATATATGGTTGGGTATGTTGCACTTTACTATTCTCAGGAAAAACAGTTCTAAAATATTAACATAAGCTATATTAACTAAAAATCATTAACAAAACTTAACTAAAGTTGATCATATGGTGGATATGTAGTTTTAATAGCATGTTTTTCCTTTCCAATTCTCAGATTTTAAAATTTCTTTTTTCTTGTCTTATTTTATCAGTCTGGATTTCTAATAAAATGCTGAATTACAGTAGTGATAGTAAGTTCCCTGTATTTGTGTCTGATCTGAAGGAGAAATTTATCAGTCTTTCATATTTTGATGTTTGCTAGAGGTTTATTAAAATTCATATTTTTAACACAAACTTTGTCTTCTATCATTTACACTCAGATGATATAATTTGGTTATATTATTTGGTCATTCTTCCTCCTTTTTGTGTCATCTCTCTGGTCCAATACTCAATATCTATACCTTTAGCATTTATTTCTAAAAGGCAGATCTAATTTGGTTAAGCAAAATATTTTAACAGAGAAATGTAGTGTAGGAATTAGTTAAGGAATTTTGATTATTCATCAAAAAGTAGCGTGAGGATTCAAATATATGCACCACATACACACTTGTTCTCTTCACCAGTGTGCGTTCATTAAAATTTTTTATTATAAAATCAACCATACTCGCAATAGGGAAAAAAGTATAATGAACACATGTTATTCACAGTCTAGTATCAATACTAATTCAATCTTATTTCATCTCTGTAGGCCAATAATTTTAAAACAAATCCTGGTTAACATTTTAATATCTAAAATATAAACTAAACTTCAAGTTGGAAAATTTCTCTTTCTCTGTCTCTCTGTCTCCCCTTCTTTCTTTCCTTTTTTTGAGACGGAGATCTCACTATGTTCACAGGGCTGGTTTCAAACTCACAGGCTCAAGTGATGTTCCTGCCTTAGCCTCAAAAGTAACTAGAACTACAGGTATGCACAATCCACCTGGCTGATTAGAATTTTTCACTATTACCTTTAAATTGAAATAATTATTTTGAAATAGAAATAAACAGACCAATGATAAGCAGTTCATATTTCTTTAGAAGTGAATGTTGGGAATCAGCTTCAAACCATTGGACTAAATTATCAAATACAAAATACTAAGACCAAATTGTGGCAGTGATACTTGTGTGTGCATGCATATGTGCCCACTTCTGAGAGTAGTTTTCATCCTTTCTTAAATATTGGGTAGATAATGCAAGTTGGACTTCCAAGTCTGCATTAGATCTAAAAAAAAAGTAAAAAAAAATTGAATTATGTTTGGGCCATTTGAGGGTATTATTTGGACCAGATATTGAGTCTAATCCATTCTTTTGTTAAATTGTGTTTGTATTTGAGATAGGATTTTGCTACATAGTCCAGGCTGGCCTTGAACTCCCGACTTTCCTGTGTCTATTTCCCAATTGCTGAGATCACAGGCATGGGCCACTATGCCCAGGGCCTAGTCCACTTTCGAAGAGTATAATATTTTAAAAAGAGTAAGAGTCTGTTTGTTCTTGTTCCTGTCTTACTGATGTCTCATGCTAACTCAAGGGCTACTTAGGCTGGCTGACACTATTGTTAGAAAATATAATCAGTGAATCTTCTGCTTTTTATTTCCTTTAGCTTTTCAACTTGTTTCTCTCCCTTCCATCAACTGTAGAGCATAACCAGATTTAACTCAATTTGGGGTAAGGCAGAAATCATTAAACTAGATGGAGTCATGTTGATTGAGACAGACCATGTTCCACAAAGTTTTGGGAGGAACTCATGCTACATTTTTTTCTTTTCATCTGTAGATCTGTTGACATGTTACAAAAAAAGAAGTTTTGAAGAATATATGAACAAATCAACATACATTTTATACTGTATACCTAATGTAGACTGCAAAAACTTCGTGAGAATTATTCTTAACATATAAGTAAGATTAGCACATCTTTATGTTCATCTATTTTAAAATTCAACTTTAACTTTCTTTCTTGATATTCTTTGCATCGAAGGAAATCTCCAAATTACAAAAAAAATTAGACTACATAAAGTATGAATTTGCCATTACTTTTGGTAGCATAATTATCCTTTCTTTAAAACAAGGCTGTTTGAATATAAATGTAGACAAAAATTTAACAATAAATGCATTAGTATTGTACACAAATAACTATTTTTAACTAGAGCTCTAACTTTCTTATTTTTGTTGGAATGAAGAAGAAATCATACTTAAAAATGCCCTGGACTTGATTTCCAGTTGTTCACACTGACTCAGAAATTATAAATTGTGCTAATAGCATTTTGTTGACCACTTTATAAAGCAAAAGAAAAGACAGACAGTCCACATATGTTTTATTTGAAAGTGCTAAATGAAGTTTGGGGTTTGGTGGTGGCCCTGCATTGCTTATGCTGAGTGCTGAGTATACGGAAATTTGTATAATTCCTAAGAGTTACATTGCTGGAGCTATGAAGTGGCCTGACCATCAAGTGTTGTACCAGCTTACAAGCCAAGGGGCAAACTTAGGGAAAAGAAAGCTTATTTTTAATGACTTTCTGTCCATTCATATTTTCACTTTTGTAGATTTTTGGTTCTTAGAACTCTTACCATCTGCTCACATATCACCTGCATTTTAATTTCTTTATCGTCATTATCATTAGTTATCATCACTGTAGTTTTCATTTGTTACATATACAGTTTTTCAAAATAGAAAGGACATAATTGCACTTTCTGTATTTATTCCCTATTCAAATAGGGAATAAATACTTCAAATAGCACATCAAGTACTTCAAATAGCACATTTGTCCTTTACCACCCATTTGTTTGGATTCTATCTTTCATCAAATGAATTAAGTTTTATTTTACTGATCATTTTCTCAGGATTGAAGTGTGATAAGATCTTGAGACACAGAAACACATTACAGTATATCTGTCTAATATTGTTGCTTTATTTTTCATGCTTTCACTCTCAGAAGAGCATTATTACTTTGCTTTTCCACTTTAATTAACAGCTTGACATTAAAATAACTTTTATTTGAAGTATTATTCATTTTACAGGTTTGATAAGTTTACATTTTTTCATTTGTAACCTATGCAGAGGGGCTTTCTAGTGAGATATATTTGTGCTGTTTTCCTACTATAGTAATATAAAGGGAGTGTTTTAATAATACATTCAGTATTGAAGTATAGGATATATATATATCATATATATAATTTTCTTTAATGTCATTAAAATTAGATATATTTATCATCAATTTTATGATAACAAATGGATAAAATGACAAACATTAGCTTTAATATAAATTACAAAAGTAGACATATACTAGATTAAACTATAAAGCACATATCTTAACGTAAATTATTCAGTACTATAGCACAATAGCCCCAATACATGTGCTCTTTGCAGACAAAATTACATAAAAGTAAACTGACACTATCATGACAGGTAAACACAGTTTTGTTGAATGATTTTGAAAGACAATATTTGCAGACATGGGATGTTTATTTTAAGCTTCCAAACCTTTTTTGTTTTTGAATAAATTCTTAGGCAGATCCCTGATATTTAAAGAGATAAAATTTGAAATGTCTTCTTTTGAAATAGTATGGGTGATTCAGCGATAAAGCACCTTAGATTCATTGTGTTTTCTGGGCTTTAAGCAGTAGAGTTTAGAAAACACCTAATAACAGAATTTTGGAAATTACCTTAGCATTCTTCAATTACATTATTATCCAAAAGATGTTTTCTAGAAGACTACTGTATTAGATGCTCTCCAAAATTCTATCCGTATCAGTTGGTGCTTACTAGAGAAACAGATTTAGTGAAGATATACAAATATATAAGAATTGACAAGGTTGGCTTACCATGGCTGCCTCCAGAGTCAGGTGTGCAAGAGTGCAAAAGGGCTGTCTGGCCTTGCAGATCCAGAGGATCCAGTTGAAGGCCTGGAGCTTACCGCAGTGTCCCATGCAAGTCCATGTATGGAAGCTGAAGGGTCTGTGCTGAAGACTGAAGAGTACCTTGGGAGCCAGGAGATGACATCTAAGGTGAAAGAAGACTGGAGTTCCTCCCAAGAAACATAATTGAGCCTTCCTTCTTCGTTTCCCTTTTATTCCATTTAGGCAGCAAGCCCATTGGTTGCTGTCACTCATGCCTCGTAAATCCCAGCAAATCTTCAGTAATTTCCTTCATCCACACCCAGAACTATGGTGATCCAATTTAATTGGGTATTTCTTACTCACATTGACACAATCAGTTTACTGTCACATATTCCCTGTTTGAAAATATCTGGGACCAGTTTACGGCATGGTATATTTTCGGAAGTTACAAAATGTATGTTAAAATATTAATCACTTTGAGACTTCATATGTTAGAAAAACAAAACATTAATGTGTAGCTATTATATCAGGTGATCTTTTGGTGACTGAACTGATCAGAGAGCTATGTGACAGCACAGAGTTGGTGTAAGATCTATCTGAATATCAATTGTGGATAAACCGTACTTTTTATAAATTTAAGATTTACGATGTAACATGAAAAATATATAGGAGACTGGCTTCTTAATTTCAAACTCATGAAGTCTATATGTTTCCATCTCTAAAACTTCTTTGAAATATATTTGTTTTGTGTGGCTGTCATTCATTTATCCATCAAATTAAAACTAATATCTATTTAGCATATTCCAGGCACTGTTCCTGGAGTAGTTAACAGTAAATGAAACTGTGATCCCCCTCTTCACTGAACACACACATTGCCCTAGTTTTGTAGAACTCACAATCTCATTAGTGGCAAATAAACAAATATCTAATGTAATACCAGGCAGTGGCCAGTCAAGAGATGTCAGAGCTGAGACTGAGATGAAGTAAAAGAATATTCCAGATAGGGGGCGCAGCAAGCAAATACCTCTGCATTCTGTTATGAAAACAGTTCATGAATATATTTATCATTTCTGTGGATAAATACAGAAAAATCTGTCTTAATTTTTCCTGAAAAACTATACATTATAAAGCCTAGACATTTGACATAGAAGGACAATGAATCTGGATAAAAGGAGAAAAATGTGCTCAATCTGGATATTGGAAATATTTTGAAAGAAACAACTTATGTTTTTCCTTCTTCAAATAGTGATAAAGGGAAATTAATTCTACACCTTAGCTAACTAGAGATTAGTATTAACAACATATTATATATCCATATTATATATGGATTTTAAAAACAAATACTAGCTATATTATATGCACTGTCCACGAAGATAAGTACAAAAAAAATCAAGCACTCCTTAACATATTGATAGATATCTGAGGCAATATAGTTTAAATGTGAAATATTGATATTAAGAAAGGTGGTAAATTCGTAAGGTCAAACAGATAACTACTGAATCAATGCCTGACTATAGTCATATAAATATATGTATGAAACTGCTTATGTCTGTACCAATTTAAGAAAATGAGTATATGCAAGTAAGTATATGCATAGAATTTCAATCACTGCACTGGGAGGGTTTTAAAATTTTTTTCCAAAAGATTGTTTGTTTTAGTAAAGATATAACCTAGATTCCTTGAGATTCTCAGTTCAGGCAGATCACTCAGGACAGATTCTTTGGCTACAAAAATTTAGTCATTACCCAAGACTTTCACTACACCTGTTGCATTAGACAAAACCAAATTATATAAGTGTAGATACATTGTGTACTTAATACCTCATTAAAATTTAATTTTGAAAATTTCAAGTATAATCTATAAAATATTGGCCATGGAACCCACTCATTATCATTCAGGGAAAACAATCTTTTTTTCCCACTAAGATAAACAGTATAATTTTTAAACAGGATATGTGTCTTTGTGTATAGATAAGTATATAAAAATGCAGAGAATAAACTGACTTAAAACATTCTTTCTTAATAAATATACTACTTGTGCTATGCACAATTCATCTAATTAAATTATGTAGAAAAATATTGATCTTGCTATGTAACTTTGTTTGCTGTTAGAAATAAGGACCCAAACATCTTTTGCTCTCTCCCTATATTTATCTTCAATATACACAGCTCCCTTTGAAATTGGTGGGATGTGAGGGAGTGCAGTGGGGGATAAAAATCTGTGAATTCAGTGGCCATTTCTCAGGTGGAAGATTGGGAGAGCTGCCATCTTAATGATGCTTCTCAGTGGGAGACGCGGTTTGATGAAGCTGAATAGGCCTGAAAGAATTGACTTCATGATGTAAAGAAACAGAGAATCAGAAAGGCTCCCTGCTTTCAGAGGGAAGCTTGAAATATTGAGTGGTATAGACACCCTTTCAAATTGAATTAATTGAATTTGTGTAATTTCCTTTTCCCCTTTTTAAGAATGCCCACCATTTTTTAAACCATCATCTGTCATTTCTTAATGTTGGAACACATTCCTTCAATTGCTTCATCCTTTGACATTGTCAATAACTTCCAGTCTCTTAATTATTCTCTTTTATTATATTTGAGAGCCCAATGCATAAATTCTCTTCTAAGATGCTCACACACTCACATCTATCTCCCACTGAATTCAATAACTCTTTAAACTGTTTCTGGTGATTTTCTTATTTTAGTAAGAAGACATCATGATTAAAGTAGCCTTTATGTCAAGTGAGGTTTCTTTTAAACCTGACTACATTCGGAGAGGGGTTTCTTTCTTTTTTTTAAATGCACAAATTTAAAAAATTAAGCTGAGAGATGAAATTTACTAGAATGATTTTCCCCTTTTTATGATATTTCTTGAAATACTAAATGACTGAACATAATATATTTTCCCACAGTGTTAGAAGAAATACATTTGCTATTTTTAACATTTTCTCAATTTTTGCCACCCTGGGCTGTGACACCTGTGTTATATGCATAGTATCTATCATTTGAAAGTACTTCTGGGGAGATAACAGTTAACAAGACTCGCTCAAACATAGGACTGGATGAAGAAATGTTATTCCTCTATATTTTGGGCAAATAAATCAATGCAATCAATCCAATGTTCATACAGGAACAGGGAATGGGCACTCATTATTGTCAAGTACTTAAAACATTAATCAGCCATTTGATTGGAATCCCTTTGGAATGAATATACAAGACAGTAGCAATTTATGTAGCAGAAAAAGTGTGAGGTACATTTAGAAATCCTGCCTAAACCCAGCTCTCCTCACTAGGACCTTTCCAAACCCCAGCAGCCAATTGTAATGCTTATCAGTATCATAATGTTAAAGATTTTCAAAGAAGACATTTCCCTCAGCTGTCCTTAGGAGCCTATTTAAAATGATTAAAATTCAGTGCTGTCAAGAAGTTCTTATATTATGTCAACTTAAATTTGTCTTGCAAGTTAAGCCATTTCCTGCTGTAGCCCTGAAGAACAGCTGGTCACCATCTTCTTTATGATTATCCTCTTAAACTTGAAAGCAACAATAAAATCATCCAATGCTCTTTTGTCTGTTTTTTTAAGCCAAAGTCATCATCACGTATTCCTATTTTTCATAGGTTCTTATTTTTTTAATGATACAATTTATTTTAAGGGCCACAACATTGCTTTCTGATCTTCCTGGGCAATTAGTAGATGTCTGCCACTGTCCCTTCCATTACAGGCTATAGCTTGCCCAGATGATTTCAAATTATGGCTGCCTATCTTTTAATACACTGCCAATGACATAATGTTCCCTAAACAGCACAAATATAATTGACATCTGTAATTAACATCAGGTCACTCTTTTCTCTCCCACATTAAAAATGTCATCTTTGAAACATTATTTCACTGGTTATGTTTGTGCCAATATAGATATATCCCAGATATATTAGCAGTGAACCATGCAACGAGGAAAGCTTAAATCTCTAAATGCCCTTCACACACCAACTATTTTAAAATCCTTTGAAACATGGTGTGAATCATTGTCTGTAGTACAGAAAAGATTCTTTTTTTCTTGGTTTTAGTTTTTGCTTTTTGAACTAGATGTGGTAGGTCTGTGTCTTTATCATGATTTTCATGATAATGAAAGGTAAATACCTATCTTATATGTCGAGGGTGATGCCTCTACTTCAATTTTTCTATGGCTCTTTAATGCTACTTACTGTCTATGCAGAATTTTGTGGCTTACAGAATGATTCTGGTGCATTTGATCAGTGTAATTAAGTAATTGAGATAATATAGGCCCTCAGGCTTCAGTTATTTCTTCAATTATACATTTCTTCAATTATTCATTTAACTTTCAAAAACTGTAAGATTTCTGGATAAGTATCCAAAATATTCTCTCAATTTTGCCTAGGGAGCTTGAGTAAGTTTGTCATGTTATTAGAGTCCATTTCCTCTCTAAATCTGAAAGAAGCAAATATAATATGTATCACACTACTCTTGATCTCTACTAAAGCAAGATATACTGTTATTTCTTAGTTCCATTACCACTGTTCATTTATTAATTTTATTGTTACATCTCAAATTATTAGTACACTAAACATTATGGAATAAATCAAGCAGTTTATCAAACAGGATGTAGAATAAAATCCCATATTTGTTTAAAAAAATTGTGTGGGTGTGTTTATGCATGAGATAAATTTGGAAGAACACCCACAACATAATTAAAATGATTATCTCTGAGTGTGAGGATCATGGGTTATTTTTATTTTATTCTTGTTGTTTGTGTGTTTAAAAAAATTTTTTTATAGTGAACATGCATTATTTGTGTCATAAGGAAAGCTAATTTAAAACATTCTGAAGAAGAAAAGAGCTAAAAATATTAAGCTTAGAATAATCATTCAAATGATGAACTAAAAAACATCCAGTCTTTGAGATAGAAATTGTAAATAACAAATAGTGAATTAACTTCATGCATTGGGTTTTCAAAGCGTAGTTTGTGGTAAATACTCAAGTACATTACCTTCAAACAAGTAGAAATATGCTAACTAGAGAAACTGCATGAAATTATGAACCATTTTTCCTCTAAACAAAATAAACCCCATTTTATTTCTGTATAGTTGGATAATGGACGGTAAGAACTGACAACCCAGGGAAAAGAGCAAGGGGAGATTTCAAGTCCCATGAGAATATTCTGGGGCATTAGTTTCTACAAATAAACATGGAGTTATGTAAGGAATGTCTTGCAGCCATAATACTGTCCATCCTGTATTCCAGCTTTGCAGCCGGAAGCACCAGTTCAATGTTCTGAAATTTCACAGTTGTGAAAAAAATCCTTCTCAAAACAACTTAATTGGGGTTAGTTCTAAATTTTCTTTGGATAATGACATATGAAGGAACTACATTAAAATAGGGCATTACAAGCATGAAGATTACATTTAACCTCATGATATCTACATGGAATATTTCACTGAAAGTAGACTAATCACAAATTGTTTTTTCCTCATTAGGCTGAAACTTGGACCACTTTCCTCCACAGATTTGATCTTACAAACAGAGCTTTGAAAAGAGTACTAAAAAACATTTTTCAAAAATGACATGCTAAAAAAATGTTGACAACTTCTAAATATGATTCTTACTTATTCCTTCATTCTTATAGAGACAACATAATGTAATGGTTAAGAATATTATCGTTACAGAGATTAATTTGCCTCATATTTCAGCTCTATTATTGGGGAAATGTGTGAACATGGAGAGGTTAAGCTAATTTAAATTTTTTCTATAAAGTAGTTAATAATTACTCTACGTGTATCATAGAATTGATGTAATCATTAGATAAGAAAAAATATATTAAGATCTTAGTTCAATTTTTGACTTGCAGAAAGTACTGTATAAAAGTTGGTTATACCTAATTCAACAGATATTTATGGAGCATTTACTATGTGTTATGAAGTATATTAAATGCTAGAAAAATATCTATGAGCACTAAAATCATAGTGTCTAGCCTAATCAGACTTTTTATCTTACCAGGGACAGAAAGAAACAAGCAATTATAAATCACTAAGGAGGAGGTGAGAAGAGCAGACTGTGGTGGTTCGCGCTTTTAGTCTGAGCCACTCTGGAGGATAAGATGGAAGGATCATGTGAACTTTGGAGTTGGAGACCATCTGAAGCAACATATTGAGATCTTGTCTCAAAAAAAATGAGGATGATAAATGGGATTCAAGTTGCTGTGAAGATACATAGAAGGGACACCTCCACTAGTCTTGAGAAGGTTTGTGCTGAAGTGGTATTTACATTAAGACCAGAGTAGAATGAATAGGAGATATGTATGTGAGGAAATAGGGGACTGTTCCAGACAGAGGGACTAGTAAGCAAAAATTTATATTTCTGCCTGGTTTACGTTTGCAGGTGAGTCAACACAGAAAGGCTAAAAATAATTCATTAGTTAATGTCACTGAAAATCTAGATGGCTTCAGATTGAACTTTATCAAATTTTTAATTTGATTTCCTACTATGTTCTTGGCCTTGCTTTTTAATTGTAGTACATGATTGCTGTATATCATAATTGCATTCACCATGGGGAGTTGGTACATGTACAGAATACATCTTAATTATTATGCATCTCCTTCCCCCTCTCTCCATCTCTTGGTTTATCCATTGTGAAAAGATCTATTTATTTTTTTCCTATTATCTATTTTATTTTGCTTTTCAATATATTTACACTTTTTTGTATAGGAGAAAGGATGTGGTATTTAAGTTTGTTGTCTTATTAATTTTACTTAATATTACGGTCTCAGTGTGCATTCATTTTCTTACAAGTGACTCAAATTTATAGCATTGTATATGATTACTATAATTTCTTTATCCATTCGTCTGCTGATGGACATATAGACCACTTCTAAGATAGCTATAGATGCCAAAAAAGCCTTCAGCAACATCCAACATAAATTCATGATAAAAAATACCCTAAAGAAAAATAAGTATAGAAGGACCCTATCTCAATCTGATAAAAGCCATTTATGACAAACCTACAGCCAACATTATGTTAAACGGGGAAAAGTCAAAAGCTTTTCCTCTACAATGAGAAACAAGACAAGGATGTTCACTATCACCACTGCTATTCAACATAGTACTTGAAACATTAGCTAGAGCAATCAGGCAAGAAAAAGAAATGAATGACTTTGCTTTTTTCTGTTTAAATTCTCCTCTGAGGCCAGGTTCATCATGGGGGCAAAATAGGACTCAAATATACTCACTCCATTGTAGAAAAGCACGCCATTTTTCCTTATTCTTCAGCTATTAAACAAACAATTAAACAAAAAACTGGGATTTATTTTGATTGACCAGTTTAGGCCATGTCCTTACCCCTAAATCAATATTCAGGACATGAAATGAGTCACAATAAATGGTTTGGCCATTGAGAATATTCTTCTGGAGTTGGGGTTAATAGCACACAGAGATCAAACCATCACTCAGTAGAAGAGGGAAAAATAGATACTGGGAAAGAAAATAATAGTGTCCACTAGAGGCTAAATGATAATTGAGCATGCTGTGTCCAAAGAGCTTAAATAAATGCAATGACGCTAAAGCATGGTGCATAAAGATTCTGGTAATGAAAAGTGGCAAGTTTGGAATTAGAGAAGTAGGCAAAGGCCAGATAAGAGGAGGCTTCATAAAATATCTTAAAGAATTTCTACTTCTTTTTTTTTTTTTTTTCCAGGACTGGGAATCAAACTCAAGACCTTATGATTGCCAGGCAGGCACAGCACCACTGAGCCACAGCCCTGGCCCTTGGACTTCTTGATATAACAAGGAAAGTTTTTAATTGTGGAAGTAAATCAGTTATGAATTCTAGTGCAGAGAATGGGTCTAAAAATGGGTTTGGAGATTGGGGACAATACCAAAAGTAAATAATTAAAACATATGCATATATTTTTGGCGGCTTGAGTGATTGAAGTGGAGATGTAAAAAAGAACATAATGTTTATTTGAGGAACAAAATTAGGAGGAGTTGGTAATTGATTTCGTGGAGCTGAGGGAGAGAAGTAAAAGATAATGCACACATTTGTGGGTTAGGCAATTCATTCCTCACTGAGATAAGTATGTCAGCAGGAAAGGTTAAGTTTGGAAGTTAAGATAACGCTGTTTCTATGGAACACCTAAGTTCAAATATCAGTATAGATATAAAACATGGAACTATGATATGATCTTGAGATATTGTAAGCATCATGGAGATGATATAGTAAGCATCACGGAAATGATAAAGCAAGCATATGGATAGCAAAATTCAGGAACCATATAAAGAAAGAAAACAAAGTCAAGTCCAAAGTGGATCTTGAATTTATGAGACTGAGAATGAGCACTTCACAGAAGTGATTGAGAAAAGGTAACCAAAAAAGGAAGAAAAAAATCCCAATGAGCCAACAAAGGGAGTATTTCAAAATAGAAAATGGATCTAAAGCAGTAGAGATGAAGAATATAAATTCATGTGTACCTCAGTGAAAATGGTTCCAGTGGAGTGGTGGCATGCAGGCCAAATTTTAGATTGGAGTAGACTGAAGCATCCTTGCTAGGTCAATGGGGACATAGATGTAGACCACTCAATTGGGTCATGAAATATTAGATGACAAAGACTTGAGGTGTTTATTATTACTATTGTTTGAGATTAAAAAGCCTTGGATATTTACATGTCATAAAGAGAACTTGTATATGAGGTGTATATAACAAACACTTATCTAGCACTTACAGTTACCAATTCTCATAGCAACTTTATTAGATGCTGTTACTATTCACATTTTACAGATGTAGAAACTGAGGTCTAGAGGTCAGCTATTGTGCTAAAAGCCACCAAGTAGTAAGTTGTACAGCTGAACTCAACTGATGGTGGCCTGACTAGTAGTCTGTGTTCTTGACTACTATGCTTGTCTTCTCAGGCTTAGTAGCTTTGATTTCAGTCTACTGGATCAAAGTAACTGTAGCAATAAGATGTATACCTGAGGAAGGAAACACATATCTGATGAAGAAGAAGAGGAAGAAGTTCAGCTACAAATGAAAACACAAAAACAAAACAGGATAACTTAAACCTAAATAAGATGAAAGTTTATATTTCTGTCATGTAAAAGTCCAAGTAGGTAGTATGGTGCTGCAATGGTGCTTCTTGTAATACGATTTCCTTCCATACTGTTGCTTCCTTGTGCCTGGCTAAAATCCCAATGGAACTTAACAATTGTATTTGTCATGATGGTGACCACCAGATGCAAGCATTATTGAACCTTTAAAAAGTACTGGTCCACATCAAGGTGTATTTTAAGTGTAAATAGACACCACAATCTGGAGACAGTACAGTAAAATGTAAACTATTTCAATGACATATCAATTAAATGGTGAAATTATGATAATTTGAACATATTGGATTAAATAAAATGTATTATTGAACGTAAATTTACATGTTTCTTTTTGCTTTGTTAATGTGACTTGCAGAAAATTTAAAATTACTTCTGTGGCTTGCATTTCTAGTTTACATTATATTTTTACTGGACATTCCTGGCTGCTCTAGTTGTTTCATCTGTTTTCTATATGAAGGGAGAAGGAGAAGGCTACATCCCTTACTTTTAAGGATGCTTTCCAGAAAATACATGTGCTTCTACTGACATTCCATGTCTACACTTAATTAAAAGTTTGAGTTTAAATTGTAGTCTTGATTCTGGATAGGCACATGATCCATTACAATTTTCAACTTTTGTTAGCGCGGAAGAAGGGGTAAATGGATATTTTCAGAGCAATGAGTAGACTTGACAAAACTCTGAAGCACAGATAAAATAATTAACCTTACATGGCAGTGGAGACATCTTTTTCAATTGAGAACAAGAACAAGTCAGTTGGCATTGTAGCTATTTTTATAGGCTTGGTGTTCATAAGTTGAGAGAATTTTTATTTGGCAACTATTTTTTTCCTCACCAGAAGAAATGATGCCATTTGTTTTAAATGTGGGTCAAAGTGAATTAGATTTGCGAAGAGTGACAGAGCTGAAAATTGTGTGTCGAGTTAGGACATTATTGGAGACCATGAATTTACATTGAAGCCAATCAGCACACTTGTGTTGTTTTCACTAGCAGTCCTCAGCTGTTCAGATGCAATGAGAGAAAAACTGGTAGCTATTTGACTTAAAACTGAGGCTTTCCCTGGGAAAATCCCAAGGAAGAAAAGTGGATTGAAGAAGTTGAGGACATGGAAAGATGGGACAAGGAAGTTGAACATCTGGAAGAAGAGGAATGTGAAGACAAATGGCTGTTGACAGATGGGGATGTAGTATAGGGGCTAAAGGATGGAGGTCTTGAAGAATGGGAGCAGTCACTTTAGTGAGAGAGAAGAAATGGCAGGATGTTGCGGCCAGTGACTAGATGATGTTGAAACTCAGTTCTTTAGAGATTTAATAGGTCTGGGTGATCCCAAGGTCCATACTGGGCTATGAAATTGAAGTTTTGAGTTATAGTGGCAGAGAAAGTCATTGGAAGTGAAAAAGTCAAGAAACTAAGGTATTAGGGATTTAGTAGTGGATGTGGTACTTCAAGTTTCAGCCTAACCTGCTTTTGATACATATAAAATGAGAGGTTCACAGCAGATGATTGTTGGGAGACAACTTTCCAAGAGTATGTCTTGTTTTTGCAGGTTTTGCAAGAAAAGAAACAAGACTTTTGTTCTGGAATATCATTATAAAGTTGTTAGAGAAAGCTTGGGAGATACAGTATTTCCTTCCAGAGTAAAAGCGAGGTGTTGCTTCCTATTTATGATAAAGATTTGGGCTCCCTAGGTGCAGGTTTACTCTTCTGTAACACAACACACTGCATATACAGGAGCTACTGACCTTCTTTATCTTGCTTTGTGGAACTGGAGCTTGGAGAACTAGCACAAATGCTGATTCTCTGGTTACTGCTATTACTGTGAGTTATGAAGCCCTTTGTTTCTCACTTATGAGCCTTCTCTTTCCTGTTAGCATCTGTGGCCCACTAACTTCTTAGCCTGTATATAGAGTGAAGCTCTCAGACTCTTACCAGTTCTTGGAAACTATTTCCGAACATCACCGAGCTCTAACATATTCCAAGAATTTTTTTCTCCATTAGTGAAAAAAGGAGACATTTTCCTCGCTTTTCCTTTGTTATCTGCTGTGCCTAAAACAAAAGTTACATTTTATTTCCATTTTTCTCTTCAGTACAATAATATATTTCATAATTCTCCTAGCTCCTTTACCGTGTGCATCATTTAAAAATAGATTATTCCATTTTAGGCTTTATAGTTGATTGTTTGGGGTAATTTTCCCAATTACATTTGATATGAAAATACTTGTTAAGTGTGAATACTTTGAAAGTTATAAAGCTTCACCACAACCAGGTGCAATCTTCTGCATACCATATACTAACTACAGTAGGTGGATAAAATCAATTGGATGTGTAAATTCTTTAAATAATGGCAAATGGAGCAAATTGAATTTCAAAGTGGAAAAAAAAGTGAACCTGAAAAGCAGTGGTAAGAAGGTCATCAGCAGAATTAACAAAAAAAGTCTGGCAAAGTTACAGTTAGGCAGCCAGTAATACTCTATTGATCACACTTTCTCAATCAATGAGTCTGTGCCTAGATTATTGATGCAAAGGTATTAAGCAAAATTTCATTTCAGCTAACTTGTTGGCTCAGATGTCAACTGAAAGTCATTTCCCCAGTCAATCAAATATACAATAAATCTGAGCAGATTTAGCTCTTAAACATTTTTTTGTGTCTATTCTTTCCAATCAGACAATTATCTTTGAGAGGGTAACAATTAACTTAATGCATAAACTAACACTTTGGGAAACACTATGCTTCTGCTAAGAAAGCCAAATAGTATATTCTAGAAGAAAGAGACAGGTATGGAATATTATTTTTCCTTATCAAACAAAATATAATTGAAATGATTCGAAATAAAATATATTTAATTTCCCATTCACAATTTTGATAGCCTAGCATTCATCTTTGAATTTCATAACACCCACAGTGGTAACTGGTACATCTGAAAGGTGAAGTGAAGACAAATCATTGACAAACAAAGCAAACAGAATGTACTGGGAAGAGAATGGTTTTGTTTCCAGTGGTGAGCAGCCATTTGGTAGATCACTTATTCAGTGCATCCTGAAAAAAATCAATGAATTTCTTCTTCATTGGAGGTGTCTATTTGCTTGGAGGTATGAGTCTTCTTTTCTTAATATTTTAGCCATGCCTGAATCTACACCTTTTCACTATTTCAGAATCACCTGGCTTCTGATAGTGATGCGTTCATAGCATTAGCTATTATACAATACAAACTTTTCCAGTCTCGGCTTTAATTTTGTGATTTGCACGTTTTTGTAGCCCCAACCCATAGTGCCCCTTTTGAATATGCCTGATTGTCTCTTTCTCTTCCAATTCAGTACTTCCTCATTTCTTCAGTTCAAAGAAAGAACATCTGTGTACCACACCTGTCAAGCAACTACAATGCAGGCCCCTAGGTGATGCCCCTACTAAAACCTCCTTAAAAACAAAAAGTTCTAGAGCACATCAATACATACCACATATTAATGGTTTTATATCTGTAAAATTCCAGGATTTTTTTGCATCTGTTGAACTTTAAGCTAATATACATCAGTAATTTAAGTTACGTTGAAGCCATGGTTACAGAAAGCTATCATTCCACAATTGGAGGCACAACCCCTTTTGCTATTTTATATTCTAAATTTTCTGTGTGTCTACATTGTATATCCTGTCTTCTCAGATTGTAAGCTTCTTGGAGGCAAGAAAAATTGCCATATCTTTATATTTTCTGAATAACTCCAGACAGGGATGGAGTTATACACATTTATTAGTATGACTTTTATATGTATTTGTAAGACCAATAGTGAAATTCATCATCAAAACAGTTATGAGTTGATAGTTTTAATGCATTTGTAAGACACTCCCCAATACCTAGAAAGCTTCTGTACTTTGCCTAATTCATTTTGGCCACCACTTAACCAAGCAAATCACAACTAAAATAATAAAAAATTCCTACTTTAACAGTTGACTGTGCCTCCTTCAGTTTTCAAATTAAGTATGTAATTTTAAAAAAGCATTTAGTTCCAACTGAAAAATAGCTCCCTCCAAAACATCATTAAGAGGAGAACATGCTTACCAGATCAATGGGGTTCTTTTTCTCTTTCTCATTTTAAATAAGAAGTAGTCAAGAATCAGAAAAGAGGAAAGCAAAAGAATGGTCAAAAGCTTTTTTCCACTAGAGATGAACCAGTTCTAAATTTGTAAAATGAACTTTTTCTATGTGATTTCTTAATGAGCTATTTAGGAATAAAGCATATTTCCATAAATAAAAAATACGCTGTCAAATGTCAAACTAATGCTAATTTTACACCTTTAAAATGCCATGCGTTATAATGTTGAAAC
Source organism: Heterocephalus glaber (assembly GCF_000247695.1). Next base: position 1,616,328 of record NW_004624732.1, on the reverse strand, counting down.
CTCAGACTCTCTTTATTCAGACACTGGAATTGAAAGCTGTTGCCATGAATGCAGGATGGCAGATGAAAGTACTGTCATATCATGCTTTATTCAGTACTGTTCAAGTTTTCTTTTAAAACCAAGATAATATGAAAGATACAGGTGAAGGACTGTCTTAGCTTCCTATAGCTGTTGTCACAAAGTTTCACAAACTGGGGGCTCATAACAAAAGAATTGATTCTCTCACAGTTCTGGAGGCTAGAAGTCTGAAATCAAGGAGTCAGTAGGGCTTTGCTCCCTCTGAGACACTGGATAGAATTCTTTGCCTTGTTCTAGATTTGGTAGTGTTGCCAATCCTTGGTGTTCCTTGATTTACAACAACATAGCTCCAATCTCTGTGTTATGGTTTGAATACAAAATATCCTTCCAAAGGCTCATTGTGTTGAAGGCTTGCTTGCTGCTGGATTTTGGAAGCAATTGGAGGACTCTAAAACTCATCACTGGAGTAATCATAATTTGATAGTATTATTGAAGAGATGGGAGCCAGTTGAAGGGAAGGGATCATGCAGGTGTGAATTTGGGTACTGTATCAGGTCCTGGCCTGTTCTTCTCTGGACCTCTCAGTTTTCTTTACCTCCTGTCTCCCATGAGGAAAGCAGCTTTGCTCTACTACATGCTTCCTTCCAGGATGTTCTGCTTCAGTATGGGACCAGAAACAATGGATATAAGTGAACATGGACCAAAACTATGATCCAAAATAAACATGTCCTCTTTCTAAGGTGTTATTCTTAAATATTTTGTCACAATGGAAACTTAACACATTCTGCTTCAGTTTTCCCAGAGAGTTCTCCCTGTTTGCTTTATCTTCATGTGATACATCCCTCTTTTTAGAAGAATACTTACTATATTATGTATTCCAGTGACTCACTTTAACTTGATCATATTTATGAAGATTCTATTTCCAAACAAGGTCACATTATCAGGTATTAAAGGTTAGGATTCCAATAAATCTTTTTGGGGAACACAATTTGACCTAGAACACGGATGTGCATGACAATAAGTTTAACCACAATAATTGAGCATGCAGTCTATTACCAAAAGTTTATTTTAAGGAAAAAATATTTCTCAACAATCACAAAGTTTTAGCCACATATATAATATGTTTTTCAATTTGTGTTGCTGACATTGATATAAATTTGATGTTATTTTATCTTTTGCTTTTCATTTATTAGATTATCTTTGGCAAATATATATGAAAGCATCGTTTTCTACTTTGAAAGTAATTTTACATCTCTATCACCCCTTTAAAATGTCTTTTATGTACCTATTCATTTTTTACACTGTGTATTTAAATAATCTATATTTAATATATTTTTAAGTATTTAGTAGCTAGCTATTAACATTTTAGAGGTACTATGATAATTTACATATTGAGTGTATCAAAACTATTACAATTTTGATTTTCTGTTGATGAAACATCTTAATTACTCATACATTTTTCACATTTAAACTAAAGATTGAGAGCTATAGTCTTTGATTACTTCTACTTACAAACTTTTTGTATCAGAAATAATTCTATTTAGTTACTTTGAGTCTTGTCTTAATACTAACTTTATTTTGCATTTAGGAATTGGTCTCCATTTTAGTGATCAAGGACAGAAAAATAATACTCCTGGAATATGATAAATAGGAATATAAATAAAACATGTATGAGAATTTAGTTTTTTCTTTCTCTGAAACTTTACTTTGAGAGTTAAATATGCTGTGTTATTCCAGTACCTCTAATGTAAAAAAGATAAGAATTATCATACATATATCTATCTGAGATAAAAAGTTAATATTTTCCTGTTATTCCTCAGATTATTTTTTTAACTAAAATGACTGGATAATTTATCCATTTAATGTAATTTATTACATTTTCAGTAGCTGATGAATGCATATATTATAAAATATTTCAATTTAAAAGTCTGTATAAAACTGTGTTGCAAATTTGAAAGTGATAACTTGAAATTTATGCTCATTTTCTAATTTAATATATAATTGAAACACCAAATCTGTATTAGCATTTGCTTATGTTTAGACTTTTTATTACATTTATTGTTAAAAATAGAAATCATCTTAAAATAAGACATGCAGTAAGGAAAGCTTGGTTGTATCTGTTTGTGATTAACCATAAGGCTTCCATATGTGGTATCTCTCTTTGGATTCAAGCTGCCCACAGTAACTTGATCAGGGGTATAATTACACCCTGTTTGAATCAAGAAAGTCAAATAATGTCAAAAGCAATCATTTTGCTTGTAGATGTTTTGAGAATTAAAAGCTGAAAAAACGCGGATAGTGTGATGTTAACATCTCACTGAAGCAAGCTGACCTAGAATACCTGGAAAGTGAGAGGGTTGAAAGCTCTGTAGTTAAATAGTGCTGGTGGGAAACACAGAAGCGCTTATGCATTACAAAATATATATTTGCATTTGTTGGCTTTTAACTCATGTATAAACTGTTAAGTTCATAAATTTTCTTACTATATTGACAGACATTTACACTATATCTTCTGATACACTTGGTACTTATCCACTTCCAAATGGTTTGCTGCACTGAGAACCAACAAAACAATCTTACTGACCCATGTAATACCAAACTGAGATCATAATATCTATTAAAACATAGAATCCATATGTCAAATTTTAAAATAACCTAAGGAATAGAAAGTCAGGTTTTACCAGGTCCACACCATCAATTTTTGGCAGAACTAAGAAGATAATTTCAGTCAGGAGGAGTAAAGTCAATGACAACGGGACAGATATGGAATCAAGGTGTGAGGAAAACGTGGGTCATAGAGTCACAATGAAAAAGTTGTTTAAAAATCTTCATACCATGATGCTCCTTGCTTAGGAGTACCATTTTTGTAGTGTAATGCCTCATACCTCTTGAATATGTGCACTGGCCAGTTTCAAGCTGGTTTTTTTTACTACGATGTAGTCAACTAGACCTAGAACTTTGTAACAGAAGCTGTACTGCTAACACTATGTGCCATGGCTGATAACCACTGTGAAATTCCTAAGACCAAGAAAGAATCACAGTAGAAATTTTCCTTTAAAACTACACATTACACTTTGAGTGCATATTGTTTCATATTTCCTCAGTTTTATTCAACCTTCAGAAAATAGAGATACACTTCTTCACTTATATATTTAAGTAAATCCTATACCATAAATATAATATACTGAAATTTAAATTCCTTTCAAAACAAATTATAAAAGTATATTTCTATTTTATTTCTATGCAAAAACCAATAACAAAATAATTAAATTTTAAATATTTTAATTAAAATTATTAGTTTTGTGCATTTACACACAATAGAGTTTGATAAAAATCTAATATTTTCTGTGGCTTTGTTAGCCATAAAATTACAGACCATTTTGGCCATATTTGTCCTCTCTCCCTCTCTTACTTTCTTATTCTTCCTTTTCCCCTCTCCTGAATGCCCAGGAGCAGGGTTACAAGAGCAGGGAATTTAGTTTGGGACACTTGTCAGAAAATATCATCTCAACAATTCGTACCAGGTTAAACTTGGGACAAATTATGAGAGAATGCTGTCTGAGCAGGTTGTTCATAGATCAACCTAGGGTGTAAGTTGATTCTTCAACGATAGAGGTCCTGCCCCATTATTTGACATTCTTGATTCAAGCAGTGTGTAATTATAGGCCTAATCAAGTTTCAATAGTGAGCCTTAATAAGAATCAGAAGCTTGGATTTCATTGTTAGCCATCATTTAATTTCACAAGGTTTGGAGTGTGGAGAATGATGTGACCTTTAGGAGTGTTTGCTGCATTCTGTATCACCTGCAATTTCTAATGTACCCCTTCTCTACAATAGTCACACATAAAAGGCATAGGGCCACAGTTTATTCTATTAAAAGACTGCAGAGCTGAAATGGCTTTGAGAAATGACTTTGTGGTTGCCTAAAAACACGTACCCTTAGTCACCTCCCAGCCTACTTGGCTAATGATGCTTATATTTGATGTTATGATCTGAATACAGCGCAGATATCACTTGAGTTATTTACTTACATCTTAGCATAAATACATTTTACACTTATTTCCTGAGATGAATTTTGATAGAGGATTTGGAAAGGGAATGAGGAGGGAAGGCCAAGGATGAAACAATTTTCTCATGAAAATGTTCCTTGTTTTATCAAGAAAAATTCTATGATAGGCTCTAGTTATCTGAGCTTTTCTGATTGCTCATAAACTCAGGAAGAAATTAGCGGAGCATTTAACTCTAAGGATAAAAATTTAAGCAATTTATGTGTCTCTTAAGGAAGGAAGTTCTGCTGACATAAATTTCTACTATCACAAATATTTACTGACCCTCTGCTGTACACACAGGATAGTACTTGGTGTTCCAGAGTTGAAGGGACTTAAGATTTGTTATTCTTTCCAAGATGATTTGTCTTTTGTAATAACACTGCTTTTTAAAAAATGATTTGCTTTAGTTCTCTGCCATTCCAAATGATTTTTTGATGGGAAAAATTCTACTGTACCAATTTGGAATTTTTTTCCCTCCATATTTACAGCACTTCATCATTATAAAATATTGTAACTATTTTTTTGGTGTAACAATAATATGAGTGGAGATTTTTGAGTACAGTGCTCTTTATAAGTTTCATAATTGTGTTTGGCATAATTCAAATTTGGGCAATTATAGTATTATAATATTAATATTATTAAAGATAAGATTGCTCAACCGCTGTAAGTTTTCTTTTTTTATTTAATAGAGAGAAACCACTAAAGAAAGTCATGCGTGGAAAGCGTGTTTGTTGAATTGATAGTATTCCTGTTAATATTAGCATAAAATAGCTTTTCAATACTTCTAATGCAGTAGATCATGAAAGAATAAGAATAAGAAGATGATATTCTTGCTTGGTAATTCAGAAATGCCCACAGCTTCTGTTGAAATATCAGTAGTTATTCAGCATTTTTTATCTAGAATGTTAAATATGAGGTAACTGTAGAAGCCCACATTTAATGTTTCTGAGTTGAATAATAATTGTAGGTATATATCTTCATCTTTTACATTTATTAATATTTGGATTAATATCCCATGAAATCACATTCAACACTAAAGAGATACCTTACATGGGTATTTCTTCAAAATTGTGAATCTCAGAATTATAGCTAAAACAGTAACTTCATTAATTTAGTAGGAAATTTCATATAATCCAAAGTCAAAACAACAAACTTTAGATCAGAGGCTTCTTTGAGACCTCAACTTCACCATGCATGGTTGAATGTGCAACAGAAAGTGACTTGACTCCTTAGCTTCTGATTGATACTTCATCTAGAAAACGGAGTTGAAGCAAGCTAGTGTGTTCTGGCTGCACGGATATCATGAAGAACGCTTCTGTCATACAGTATGTCTTAAGAATGAACTTGGATCAATAAGATGTTATAGACCTCTATGCTTACATGGAGAGTTAACAGTATTATTAAACAGTATTCATAAACTTCAGGGTTTTGATGCAAGTCAAGGACTGGCAAATACTAGCAGTGAGGAAGGAAAAATTAAAATGATTGTATTTATACTATAAATCATTTCAGGGCTGAAAGGCCCATCTGTGCTTATTTCTCAGAGGGAAAAACATTGCACTCACAAGAAAAACAGAAGAAGAATGATAAGGGATATAGGCTGTTCCTTTGGGATCAGGTTGATTCCAGTAATGTTTATCAATGCTCTGAATGATAGAAGAGTAAGCCTCCTTATTAGATTTTTCCCATAACACACATAAGAAGGAAAAGGGGAAAATTAATTCAAAGAGACTTTGACAAATAAGAAATGACCTGTCAACACAAATTCAGAAAAAGGCAAGTACAAACCAAGAATTAGATTCAGACTATCACTAATCTGCTACAAGATGGGAATGGCCACAATGAATGGCCAGACCTAGACTTGGGGCTTGTTATGGTTTGGGTCTAGATGCCCCACAAAGTCTCATGTGGTCATAGGTGGGTGAATCTAGAGTGTGTGATGCCAGGATTAAGGGCGTGTGATTATGAAACCACTACACGAGTGATTGGTTTGGGACTGCCCTAATCCTGTTGTCTGAATAAGATAAAAGGAATAGACACTGTTAAGGTCCCTTGTTGCCTTTGCTATCATGTGGACACCATGAGCTGTTTCTCTTCTGGGACACCCCTCCTCCATGTGCAACTCTGCCTTGGAGCCAGCTGCTTATGGACTGAAACCTCTACAAACTGTGGACTAAGTAAACCCTTGCCCCTTTAACTTTGGGTGTCAAGTATTTTGTGTCAGTAAGGAGAGATAAGCAACTAACCTAGGGCTAATAGTAAGGTGAATAAGAGTCAGTAATACAGTGCTACCACTGTGAAATATGTGCTTTCTGAATATTAAGACACATGTAATTTTAATGAATAGCATTATGGAATGGATAAAACATAGATCCAATAAAAAATTGTAAAGAAGATCAGATAGCCACCCCCAAAAGAGGTTAAGTAGAAGTTTTACTATATAATATCTGTGTGCTACTGAGTCATTTTTTTTTGAGATGAGATTTTGCTATGCTGCCAAGACTGGCTTCGAATTCCTGAGCTCAAGCAATCCTTTGCCTTAGTCTCTGGAGGAGCTGCGGCTGCAGATGCATGCACGTCATTATTCCAATTTGGTATAAGCTACAGCACCACTGCTGGCGAGCTTATGGCATGGTGTTATTGTGTTTTTCTTTTAAGATAAAAGGTGCTAATATATACTTCGTTTTTCTAAACTAAAACCTCAGTATTCAGGTTTAATTGCAGTAAATAAGTGGGTTTTGGGTTGAAGTTTGGGCACTCAGTCTCTAAAAGGTTTGTCATCACTGAGCTATACCATGGGAAATCAATAAATTGAACAACTGATACTATGCTTTTCAATGTACTCTTTAAATCATAATCTACTATGAACTTGTCAGTTATGGGGTTAATTAAAATTCTTTGCAACTATATATATATATTCACAGTGTGTAGTGTAACTTACATAATGAATTTCACTTAGCACGATGCATCATAGTACAATATTACTTTACTTCTGTGCTGTTCTGACTTTTCTTCTTGAAAGGCCTAATTCTGGTTCTAATATTCCAGTAGCTAATAAATAAGACTGTTCTCTCTTTTCAAATGTTTGTCACAAAATTTTTTGACATTTCATTTTTCTAGATGTCAGAAGTCTATTTTTTGAATCTAACTCTATAGAGAAGACCTTCATTCACATTCCATCTTTTTGGTTATTTTTTTTTTCCAGTACTGGGGATTGAACTCAGGACCTTGCACTTACCAGGCAGGTACTGTCTTTTTGTTATTTTATCTCATTTTTCTAGGCTTCCTTGGCTTGTGTTAACAGTACACTTAAGTACCTTGCTCCCTCTTGGGTTTATATTCACTCAAAAATTGCATCACATGGGAAAGGTGAAGCAGTATAGAAGCATAATACATTTAGTATTTACACTGAAACATCCCAGGAAGAGGGTATAGCCCTGGCCTGCATTACCCAATAGAGGCAAGTACAGCCTACATTATCCATGATCCAAGACCAGCTCTATGATTTTATCCTTTGGTCGCTGTGTAAATCCCTCCCTAACTTCTTCCTAGATCCCCCTTCAAAGGAAAATGTATTATAACTTGAGTATATCTTACTACACATCTGATGGTATTTTTCTGATTTGCATCTGGTTTTCTGATTATAATTTTATTACCAGGAGAACACAGGCACATGATACTGCGCCAAGAGTAAAAGTCTCTCATGGCTAATGTTTCACTTTCATATACTCTGCTAATCCATTTTTACGTGTCAACTATGTATTTGGTTTCACTTTTGCAATTCTAAGAATATACAAATTGCTCAGTATCCTCCTCATTATTTAAGTTCTCCACTTTGTTTTAAAGACATTTAAGCTTCTTAAAATTAGTGCTCTAATGAATTCCATTTCTAATGACTAATCCTAACATATTTGTCTTCAAATACATATACATAGTGTGAGACTGACCTCATCCCACGTCTCTTTAAATTCCTTAACTTTTTTTTTAAGAAGTTTATATTGTTCCTCATTTTCCTCTTCAGAGGAAAATTTCAAGCAATATTTCCAGGTGGATATAACATTGTTACCTGCATGTTGTAAAGGTAGTTAAGGTACTACCCCTCCCTACATTTTTGTTACATTTAGTCTAGTTCTAGTGAAGATTAGTTCAACATTTTGTATGTAGTTTCTATTATCTTCTATAATCCCTAACATATTTCCACAGCGGAGAAGCTGGACTACTTTTAGAAAATGCTTAGAATCACTTTAAACTTCTTGTACTGGGAGATGGCTGGGAGATCAGAGCCAGTATTACCACTTTGTTCTCTCCAGTACTGGGGATTGAACCAAGGGCCTTCACACTGAGCTAAATCCCCAGTCTTTTTTTTTTTTTTTTAACTTATTTTGAGACAGAGTCTCACTAATTTGCTGAGCTGCCCAGATAGGCAGGGACTTGCAACCCTCCTTCCTCAGTCCCCCACACTGAGTTCAGGAATTGCAAGTGTGTGCCACCACACTGGGGTACCCAAAAGTATTTTTGAATAATCTTTTTCTAGGTACTCTGGTCTATATGTCAAACCATTTGCTTGTTTTACTTCAGTTTCCTGATACATCCATTTATCTACCCATGCATACTATTATTTATTGAGTGCTTCAAGCACCTCAGTATGCATTGGTCATACACCACTGAAAGATGGTATCCTTTTCCTCAAGGTGTCTATAATGTAATTTAAAAATTCAGCCAGATTCTGAAGCTCTTTTTCAATTTTTTCTTTATTAGCTTTGTATTTTACTACCCAGAAAAGCTTAAATTGAAAAGCAGACTCAGAGATTTAATTACATACCATGTGATTTTCATCACTTCTTTTTAAAAAGGCAAATAGATCCAGATTCATCGTGTATTTCTAGTTGGAAGTATGTTTTCCATTAAAATTGCCATTTGTTCGTAATCTTTTTTTTGACTAATTTCTAAACTAGTAATTTATTCATAATAAAATGTTTCTTGGGCCAGGGATTTAGCTCAGTAGTTCCAGTGCCTGCTTCACAAGTGCAAGGACCCAACTTCGATCCCCAATACCAAAAAATAAAATAAAAAATAAAATAAAATAAAATAAAATGTTTCTTCAATTCTTTGATGATTCTATTTTCTTGAATAATTACATTGAGAGGGAAACTACTTTCCTTCATCTTCTTTGTCTTCCTTTCTTCCTTTCTCTCACTTCTTCCTATTTTCTACATCAATTAAGACAGGGGGGTATTTATAGAAAATAGAAAATGAGATTAGTAGATAATATAGAACACAGTAAGAAACTCAAGTGTGTCTAGTCAGTTGTATTTCAATAAATATGTCAAGGCAATTCAATGAGGAAATTTGTTTTTTAACAAATTTGGCTAAAATCATTAGATAACCCTCTTTGAAACATATGGACAACTTTACTTCACACTATTTATGAAAATTAACTGAAATGGATTAGGGAATACAATTTAAATTCTGAAATTATAACTTTCTATAGGAATACATGAGTAAATTTTAGTGTAATTGAGTCTAAATGATGAGTGTAATTGATGTTTTAAATATGAAAAAATGCAAAGTATTAAATTAAATAATAAATAATTTTGACTACAACATCATGTTTGCCCTTCAAAATATACTGTTATGAAAATGAAAAGGCACACTAACAGATAAAGAATCTTTGGAATACATGTACTTGGCAAAATCTAGAACACATCAATAACAATTATAACTCCCTGATAAGATGAGAAAGCCCACTTCTCTCCTGCCCTGGAAAAGAATAGCAAACGATTTGAGCAGAATTTGTACAAAAGAATATATGAATGAAAATTTCAGGACAAAAATATGCTTGACATTATTAGTTACTAAGAAATGTAAATTAACATCATATTTATGAGATATGAATATTTCCCTACTTGTTAGATTTTTATAATTTTTGAACATATGTAAATTTTTGCCATGAAAAATTGATTTCTGATATATAATTTATTATTCTTATATTGTATAAACTTATGAGTTTTGAATTGTAAATATGCCTTCTCATACCAAAATTATAAAGTAATACCATCATAGTTAAATTTAGTGATTGTGGGTTTTCATTTTTTACATTTTTTTGCTTTAATTTATTTCACATTTAATTTGGAATACTGTGTTACATGTGCATAGAATGTCATATTTTTAAATGTGGGCAGCCAGTTTTTTCATTACCACTTTATTAAATAGTTTTCTATTTTTATTATTGGTTTAAACAGCTATCATCATATTCTGAATTGCCATATGTATATTTTGTTCTGAATATTTATTTCCTGTCCTGTTTATTTTATTTGTTTGTATACTCTGCACAAATATCATATATTCTGTTAATCACTGAAATTTTATTATATCCTTTACTATCTGTTCAAACTTTCTGTATTTCTCTACATTTTCTCCAGAAGTATTTAACATCTGAATTAACAATAAATCAAATTCTGAGAGCAAAATAGAGGAGGAAGATGATCTTAGGGCCATACTTACAGCATTACCTGTAAGAGGGCAAGGAAGAAAAACCTAATAAGTTACAGACCTGAAAATTTTTAGTGAAGTCAGATTTAAAATTGGTGAAGGAAAGAGAAGTAAAAGTTGGATAGCAAACTTAAGTTTGATAAAGAGAAATGGGAGAAGGTAGCTGGTTTAAAAAAACCCAAATGCAAGGCTGCTGATCTGGAGAGATACCAACTTTTGGTTATTCATCTTTCACCTACTGCCTTCCTTGGAAGCCTGGATGTTGCAGAAGTAAAGCTGGGTTGTTGGAACAGCCTGAACTCAGGGACAGGAGAGTTAATGCTGAAGGATTATACTGTGCTAAGGCTGCTTCGGAGATTTTTTGAAGCCATCAATAGTGGTATACTATGTTGAGAAGGGAGGGTGTTAAGAGGCTAAGAGGGTGCTAGCAGCTGGGCAGAAATGGAATAAATATGGAACTCAAGGTTATCATAAGGTTGAAAATCTGGAATCCTCAGAATGATGAAGTAGGAAGCTAGAATAGACAATTGTGTTCTGAGAATGGGCAAGAGATTAAGACTTTGTGGACACTGTAGCGTAAAACTGACAAAAAAAATCTAAGGAACACTCATCAGAGTAAATGTCATAAATTAAGTATATGTAAAATTATGGTGATTGGGAAGTCAAATAGGTGTTACCATGGACTACAGCATAAGATGTATCACATATATATATGTTGTAAAGGTCGTGACTGGACATAGGACAGATGGAAAGATTTTTAATCCCCATTCTAATGTCTAATGTACCATTCTCAATGTAAGGTATGCCAAACCATGTGTCTCCTCAAGATACTTTAGGCATTGTAGGAGGTTAATGCTAATGTCATAATAATACCAAGATCTTCTTTAGCCTTTTCACTGCATTGAACATGCAGATACAGTATGAATAAACTTCATACTTAAACTCAAGAATGAGAGATATCTGCTCTCACCACTTTTATTCAGCATTGTATCAGAGGTTCTAGTCAAAGCAATTAGACTAGAAAGAGTAATAAAAGGAATCCAGATTGGAAAGGAAGAAGTAAAACCATCTTTATTTGCAGAGATATGATCTCGTACATAGAAAACCCTAAGGAATCCATATAAGAACTATTAGAGCTAGTAAATAAGTTAAGCAAGTGTGCAGGATAGAATATCAATATATTAAACTCAATTGTGTTTCTATACACTAGCAATGAACAATCCAGAAATTAAATTAAGAAAACAATTCCATTTACAATAGCATCAGGAAGAATAAAATGCTAAGGAATAAACTTAACAAAAGAAGTGTAAGACAGTTAGCCACTGTGGCACTGCCACAGAATCTTAGCTCCTCAAGAAAAGTCAGGAAGTTCACAAGTAAAAGGTCAACCTGGAAAATTTAGCAAGGCCCCATCTCAACATAAAATCTAAAAGAGTCTGAAACTACAGCTTGGTTTAGCATATGAGAGGCTCTGGATTCAGTCCTCAGTACTGAAAAAAAATGTAAAGCTTATATACTGAGAACAGTAAAACATTATTGAAAGAAATTAAAGAACAAAATAAATGGAAAGCTATTCTATGTCCATGGATCAGAAAACTTAACATTGTTAAGAAGATTCAAAAAATTGTCCTATGGATTCAATGCAATCCCTATGAAAACCTCAACTCCTATTTATTTTGCATAAATTCATACCGCTAATCATAAAATTCAAATGGAAATGAAAAGTACCCTTAATAACCAAAGCAGCCTTGAAAAGCAAAAGTAAAGTTGATATTCTCACACTTGATTTAATACTTACTACAAAGTTATGGTTACCAGTACAGAAGAGTACACATGTACAGCAGCCAGTACAGTGCAATATAAAAATAAGCATATATATGAGATGATAAAATATATGAATATATAAATTAAAAATGTAGCATGGTAAAGCACACATTGTTATTAATCCTCTTTTTAAACACACTTGTCCCATCATTCTTGCTAATTTCTGAAAAGTTCTAGAAGTCTTCTTTCAAGAGTGTCTTTACAAGGTGTTGTGAAATATTCAGTGCTCATGCACCTTATTTACTGAATCTGACACTATTCAACTTTTGCCTCTTCCCCAAAGTCAAAATGGCTATGAAAAGCAATGCATTTTGAATAGATTCAAGACAATAAAGCAGCAGGACAGTTCAAATAAAGCTCACAAAAGATTTCCAGAACTGCTTCATAAAGTGACAAGAACAATGGTTAAGTGTGTTTGAAGAGAGTGTGAATATTTTTAGGGGAATTCATGGTAATATGCCTTTTATTGCACTATTTTTTTTTAATTTAAGGATCCACCTTAGATTTTAATCACAATAGTTGAGATTTCATAAAGAAACCCTGTTTATCCCTGACTTTTATAGTCACTTTTTAATAAGGCCAGAAAGACAACTCAATGAAGAAACAATAATTTTGTAATAAATGGTATTGGAGAAACTGAATATTCACATATAAAGGAGTTGGACCCTTCCTTCATATCATAAGTAAAAATTAACTCAAAATTTATTAATAATTTAAATATAAAAGCTAAAAATATAAGCTTGAGAAGACTTAAAAATAAGTTTTTGTGTTTTTAGATTAAGCATTCTCAAGACAATAGAATTATAACTGACAAAAGTAAAAATAGATGGAAATTCATCAAGGTAAAAATTTTTTATGTTCAGTAATATCAGGACAAAAATGTAATGAATTACACAGAATGGGAGAAAATATTTACAAATCATGTATCTGATAAGGGCTTAGTACTTAGAGTATGTAAAGTATACTTCCAGTCCTAGGAGTATACTCAAGAGGATAAAAACGTCCACAGAAATCTGCACATGATAGCTTGAAGCAATGTTATTCATAATAGCCAAAACATAGAAACAACCAAAATGGTCCATCATTTGATGAATGGATAAGAAAACTTTCACCTGTCCATACAATGAAATATTATTTGGCAATAAAAATTCTTTTAAAATGTTATCATATAATAATGCATATTAAAATACAGATGAACTCTAATTAAATAGTAAGTGACTAAGCCCAAAACTTAAAGACCACATCTTGTATGATTCCATTTATAGAGAATGTCAAGAATAGGAAAATGATAGGGAGAAAAAGGAGAATAGTGGTTTTCAAGGCCTAGAGAGGATGACGAATGGGGAGCAGTTACTAACGATGTATGTGATTCTTCTTTTGTGGCAATGAATTTTTCTAGAATTTGATAATGGTGATTGCAAAACTTTGTGGGTATCCAAAAATATCCTATATATTTACTCCTTTTAAGTGTCAAATTTGCGGTATGTGAATTAGATCTCAATAAATTTGTTGTTATATGTATATATAAACCAGTGATACATGTAACTGCTGGGCTCTCAACACACATCAAGGCATCAGCACTAACTCTGTTCTTTTAGCCCTTGTGTTCTCTCCCACCTGTTTGTACTAAGAAAAACCAAACCTGTCAGTTTCATTTAAGAATGTCTTTCATAAAGGACTAAAATTATTGTTTATTAATATCAACACTGAGTACATATATTTTTAACATTGTTTGAGACAATGGGAAGTTTGCATAAAGTACTTCTCTTGAATAGTGAAGTGTGATCTTTAGGAACCATACTATTTTTAAATTTTATTTTACTTTTAATTGACATAATAATTGTATATTATTTTGAGATACAATGTAGAGTTTTATATATAGGATATATAGCATAACAATTAAATCAAGATTGCTAGCTTCTTCATCACTTCAAACATATAATTTCTTTGTGATAAGAACACTTAAAAATCTCTTCTAGCTGTTTTGAAATATGTGATTTACTATTGTTAATATTACCATATGTTAAAATAGCACATCAAAGTTTATTCCTCCTGTCTGTAACTTCGTACCTGGAAGTGTACTCTTGAAATGATATGAGCTGCAAGTAGATCTAGCTTCTTTACCATAGAACATAATTTTTACTCAGAAAAAAAGACATTCATGGACAAAATACAATTGTTCTGATTTGGTGGATATTTGGTGGACATTTGGTCAGAAATGAACGCAATTCATTTTCCTTCAAGGAAAAGTTATCTCAAGGAAAAGAATTATAGAATTGTTGTCAATGATTAAATTTGAGATTTCAAGTGAAAATCAGAATATTTCAAAACAAAGTATTACCTCCTGTAAACTTTATGACTTTGCAACTTGGGAGTGGTGATGGTAACAATGAATGGTTTTTGATTCTGCATGATGAAATACATCACTGGAAAATGCACACAAGCCATCAATCTAGTATTTTCCAAATAATTACTGCAACGTGTCATAAAATCTTGCATTCTTAAAATTTTCCATTTAAAATACAAGAAATCGGAGCCAGGGATTTAGCTCAGTGGTTCCAGTGCCTGCCGTGCAAGCACAAGGTCCTGAATTCAATCCCCATAGCCCCACCCCAAGGAATAAAATACAAGAAATCTATTTTAATTTGAAAGCACAATATACAGTTTCAAAACTGCAATTCACCTTTAAGAAACAATTCTTAAACCAATAAAGGTATCAGTTTTTTTATTAAAGAACATTCAGAATTATCTGGAAAGGCTTTAAAATGCCTCTCCTTTAAAGAATGTGGGACCAGCCTTTATTTATATACTCAAACATTTCAAAATAACAGATCATGATGCAGATTTCAGAGTCTGTTTTTCAATAGGCCAAATATTAGAGAGTTTGGCAAATATTGTCACAATTCTCACAGCTTTGTGAATATTTATTTCTCTTCTTTTTTCCTTTCTTTTCTTTTCCTTCTCTTCCCTTCCCTCCTCTTCCCTTCCTTTCTCTCTGCCTCTTTCTTTTACTTTCTCTCTCTCTCTTTTTTTTTTTTTTTGCAGTACCAGAGAACAAACTCAGGACCTTGCTCTTGTGAGGCAGGTGTGGAGCCACTGAGATAAATGCCTGGAACTTTCTTTCTTTTTAAATTTCTTTTTTCTTTCTTTCTTTCTTTCTCTCTCTCTCTCTCTCTCTCTCTCTCTCTCTCTCTCTCTCTCTCTCTAGCTCTCTCACTCTCTTTCTTTCCTCCCTTTCTTCGTTTTCTTTCTCTTTCTTTCTGTCCTGAGGACTAAACCCAGGGTTTTCCTACAGAGGTTCATACATGGTTCTTTTTTGATTTTATACTTTGAGACAGGATCTTGCTAAATTATTAAATTGTTCAGGCTTGGCTCAAATTTGAGATTCTTCTGCTCCAGAATGGTGGTATTACAGGCAATCATACCCAGTAAAAAATGTTTCTTCATTAGTAAAATATTTTGTTTCAGATAATATGTTTTGAGCTTATTGCACTTTACCCAATTGATACATAAATAACTTAAATTATCTGTTTTAATTTGAAATTCAAAAAGTCTCAATAGATATCATGCACATTAAAAAAGCTGTTTGGGACACACTACCGAGGTCCTGAGTCACACGGAAGATGCCGAATCACCCCGCTGCAGACAGGCAGCCACCTGGTTCGACACTACTAAGACGCAGAGGACACCAGACCACCAGACCAAGGTACTGAGTCCCGCTGCTCTCGGCCCAGAGGTAGGGGCTACTGAGCTGCCTTGGCACTGCTCCTGGCCCAGAGGAAGGGGCTTCTGGGCCACCATCCCTCCCTCTGCTCCCAGCCCACAGGAAAGGGCTTGTGGGTCACCATCCCTACCGCTGCTCCCGGCCCCTGGCCCCACCTCACTCAGCTCAGAGGAGGTAATCCGTGCAGGCGCTAAGAGCCCCCCGCCCCAGTTGAAATGAGAAAACATGTAAATAAGTCTCAAAACCAGACTTCCAGATCACCTACAGCAACCC
>NW_004624732.1:1524132-1578189 GCF_000247695.1 Heterocephalus glaber | reverse complement strand
AATTTCTCCTGTTATCTGAGAAATTATTTCTGATTTCATTTTTTCCAGATCCCCTGTTGTTGCCAGTTCAGTGGGTCCAGGTGGTTGAGTATCAGAGTTTTCCATCTCATTTCCCTTTGGGATTGCTGTAGGTTATCTGGAAGTCTGGTTTTGAGACTTATTTACATGTTTTCTCATTTTGACTGGGGTGGCGCAGGGGTGCTGTTGGAGCCAGTGAGGCTCACCTCCTCTGAGCTGGGAGAGGTGGGCCAGGGGCCGGGAGTGGCAGTAGGGATGGTTGCCTGAAAGCCCCTTCCTCTGAGCTGGGAGCAGCGGGATGGTTGGTGGCCCGGAAGTCTCTTCCTCTTGACCAGGAGCAGTGGGATGGTGGCTCAGAAGTCCCTACCTCTGGGCAGGAAATCTTTAAATGCTGAGAACTTGATTAGCTCCAGTACAGTGGTCTGGTGGTCTAGTGTCTTCTACATCTTTGTAGTGTGGAACCAGGTTGCTGTACAGAGAAGAGGCCAAAGGAGCGTGAGGTATGTCCAGTGGATTGCTGCCGGGGTTCGGGCTGATTCAGTGTTTTCAGTAGGCCTGTCGACCTCGGGACTGCATCTGTAGACCTGCCTGTCTGCAGCAGGCTGATTATGTGTTTTCAGGGTAACTGGGGACCTTGGGACTGGGTCTGCAGACCTCTTCATTTCTTATCTTTATTCCTTTTATTTCTTTCTCTTGTCTAATTATTGTGGCTAATGTTTCCAAACCCATATTGAACAGGAGTAGTGATAGTGAATATCCTTGTCTTGTTCCTGATTTTAGTGTGAAGGACTTCAGTTTTTGACCATTTAGTATGATATTGGCTGTTGGTTTTTGATAGATGGCTTTTATCAGGTTGAGACAGAGATGGTCTATTTCAATTTTCTGTTGTGTTTTTATCATGAATATGTATTAGATTTTGTCAAACGCTTTTTCTGCATCTGTTGAGATATTCATATGGTTTTTGTCCTTGGCTCTGTTAATATAGTGTATTACATTTATTGATTTGTGTATGTTGAACCATCCTTGCATCCCTGGGATAAATCTGACTTGATCAGGGTGTATGATCTTCTTGATGATCATTTGGATTCTGCTGGCTGGTATCTTATTGAGGATTTTTTACATCTATGTTCATTAGGGAGATTGGCCTATGGTTCTCTTTTTCTGTTGGATATTTCTCTACTTTTGTCATCAAGGTGATGTTTGAACCCAAGAATGAATTTGGGAGTATTGCTTTCCTTTCAATTTCACTGAAGAATTTCAAGAGTAGTGGCATTTGCTCTTCTCTAAATGTTTTGTAGAATTCAGCAGTAAAGCCATCAGGATCTGGGCTTTTCTTAATTGGTAAGTTTTTACTTATGGTTTTAGTTTCATTGATTGACACTGGATTGTTTAGAATTTTTAGGTCTTCTTTGTTCAACTTTGGTAATACATAGGTATCTAGAAATCTTTCCATTAGTACTGTGTTTTCCATCTTATTGGCATATAGGTCCTCGAAGTAAATATTAATGATCTTCTACATTTCTGCCAAGTCTGTTGTAATTTCACCCTTTTCATTCCTAGTTGCATGGATTCAGATCTTTTTTCCCCTTCTTTTGATGAAGTTGGTTAAGGGTTTGTCAATTTTGTTTGTTCTTTCAAAGGACCAAGTCTTTTCCACATTGATTTTTTTTATATCATTTGCTTAGTCTCCATTGCATTGATTTCTGTTCTGATCTTTATAATTTCCTGCCTTGTATGAGCTTTGAGTTTGTCCTGCCCTTCTTTTTCTAGATGCTTGAGGTTTAGCATTAGGTTGATTATCTGAGCTCACTCTGTTTTCCTAATATGACTATTTACTTCTATGAATTTCCCTTGTAAGACTGCTTTCATTGTGTCCCATAGATTCTTATATGTTGTATATGCATTGTCATTTAATTGTAGAAACTTTCTGATTTCTTCTTTAATATTCTCTGTGACCCATTGGTTGTTCAGAAGTGTGTTGTTCAATTTCCATGTGTTTATGAAATTCTTGCAGTTCTCTTGCTATTGACCTCCCATTTTATTGCACTATGGTCTGATAATATATAGGGGATAACTTTAGTTCTTTTACACTTACTTAAATATATTCTATGAGCAAGTATGTGGACTATTTTGGAGAATGACCTGTGTTCAGCCGAAAAGAATGTGCATTCTGATTTTGTGGGGTGGAACACTCTGTAAACATGTTAAATTCATTTTTTCAAGACTTTGATTGAGTTCTAGTATTTTGTAGCTTAGCTTTTGTCTAGTTGATCAATCTATTTGTGACAGTGGGGTACTGAGATTTCCCCCACTAGTGTTGTATTACTGATTATTTAATTATTCATGTGTGTTAGTATTTGTTTTATGTAGTTGGGTGC
Source organism: Heterocephalus glaber (assembly GCF_000247695.1). Next base: position 1,575,793 of record NW_004624732.1, on the reverse strand, counting down.
ACTAGTGTTTGGTGCATATATGTTTATGATTGTCATCTCTTCCTCCTAGATTACTCCCTTTACAAGGATATAGTGTCCTTCCTTGTCTCTCTTAATCAATGTTGGTTTGAAATCTACTTGATCTGCAAAGAGGATAGCTAGTCCTTTTTTTTTTTTTCAGGTTCCTGTCACATGGAGTATTGTTTTCCACTCTTTAACTTTCAGTCTATGAGTTTCTTTTTGAATTGTGTTTCTTGTATGCAGCATATTGTTGGATCTTGCTTCTTGACCCATTCTGCCTATTTCTTTGGATTGGAGAATTGAGTCCATTAACATTGATAGTTATAACTGATATGTATTGACTTATCCTTGTCATATTTTCTTGTTGTTGGATTCTCCCCCTTTGCATTTAATTTCTTGTCTTGCCTGATGAGTTCATTCTGTTGGGCTTCCTGGAGTTGTGATCCTCATTGCCTTTTCCTAGGATACTGTTTAAAATATTTTGGAGTGCTGGTTTGGTATTCATTAAGTTCCTCAGGTGCTCTTTGTCATGAAAGTATCTTATCTCTTCATCAGTTTTAAAAGATAATTTTGCAGGCTACATCAATCCTGGTTGGAGGTTGTTTTCTTTTTAGGACTTGAAATACTTCACTCCAGCCTCTTCTTGCCTTGAGGGTTTGTGTTGAGAAGTCTGCTGTGATTTTGATGGGCTTTCCTTTGTATGTGATTTGTTTCTTTTCTCTAACTGCTTGTAGGATTTTTTTCTTCCATTAGGCTTTTGGAATCTTAACTAGTATATGCCTATGTGTAGTTTTTTTTTTTTTTTTTTTTGATCAAGGCTATTTGGAGTCCTATATGCCTCACATACCTGTATGTCAAGTTCTTTTCCCCTGCTTGGGAAGTTTTCTGCCATCACTCCTGTGAACAGTTTTTTATGTCATCTGCATTCTTTCCTGTTTCTTCATTGACTCCAATCAGTCTTATATTATTCTTCTTTGCATCATCTAGTAGCTGCTGGGTTGATTTCTCATGGTTCCTTACTATTTTTAAGAAATATTTCTCTGGTCACTAATTGCAATCCTGTCATCTATATCTGATATTCTGTCCTCACATTGGCTCATTCTGCTGTGTAAACTTTCAATTGTGTTTTTAATCTCCTAGAAATCTGTTTGCATATGTTTTATGGATTCCATTTGTTTCCTATGTTGGGATTCCATCATGTTCCTCAGCTCCTCTATTTTTTTTTTTTATCTGTGTCCTCTCCAGATTTATTAATCATGTCTTGCACTATGGACATAACCTCTGTTTTTATCTGAGAAATTATTTCTGGTTTCATTTTTTCCAGTTCCTCTTTTGTTGCCAGTTCAGGAACTCTAGGTGGTTAAGTATCAGATGGTTCCATCTCATTGTCCTTTGGGGTTGCCTTAGGTGATCTGGAAATCTGGTTTTGAGACTTGTTTACTTTTCTTCTCATTTCAACTGATGCAGCCTGCTGTGCCTTTGTTGAGGAGACATTTTGCTTGCCCAGTGGACTTCAATTTTCAGCAAGCCTCAGAGAGGCCTTCTCTTTCCTCCTCTCCACTGAACCAATTCCTGGGTTCAAAATGGTGACCTTCTGAATCCTTATGCTGCACCGTTGTCCCAGCAGGGTTCTGCTCACTCTTGGGATCTTATCTGGGTGTGGCTCTGGCTGGGGTCTGCCCACCTGCACAACTGTTGTCTGGGAGGGCCTCTGGCTGGGGGCTGTTCACCTGAGTTGCTAGTGTCTGAGTGAGCTTCTGGCTGGGGTCTGTGTGCACTTATCAATGATATCTGGGCAGGTCTCTGGGTGTTACCTTCACATCTGAGCAGCTCTTTTCCAGGCAGGCCTTTGGCTGGGGCCTGTGGGGAAAAGCTGTTAGTGTCTGCCCAAGGCCCTATCTGGGACCTGTACCCCTGAGGTGCTCTGGGCTCTCGTCCACATGCACCTCTCCCTGGGCTCTAAGAGCTCTTACCAGTGGTATCTGGCTTTCGCTTGTGCACTAGTGCAGTTGTTTTCTAGGTGGGTCCAAGCTACTGGTGTCTGAGAAGGACCCTGGTTCAGAGTGGCACATCCCCAAAAGAGATTCTTAACTTTTTTCTGGGAGGCTCTATCTTGTTCCTGTTTTGGTTTTATAGGAGAAAACTACATTTCTCTTGGAATGGATGAATAAAGTGACATTTCTTTTAAGGAACTTAATCATGAGGCTTAGCAGTGTTTCCCATTGTGCAGCCTACATCAATGGAGCAAGCTACCTTTATGCTGGTTCCATAAATCCATTTTATATACCCTATTACAAATTCACTTTGTCTGAAGAATAATAACGACAATACTGTCAACATAGTTGTGGCACTATAAATATTATTTTGCATTTTTAATACACGTTATTTTATATTCATGGCTTCATGAATTATCATGTGTCCATCTCATTCAATACTCAGAAACTCTGAGTAGGTGATCACTTCATTCCTGATTTTAATAGACAAAACAAATCTTGAGTTCAAGTGAATTGTGATATCTGTCCAAAAGTACACAGCTCATAAATGTACAGTATACTATTAAAGCCTGGTTATGTCCATTTCAAGATCTCCTGGCCTTTTAGAAACCTTACTGTATGTATACTTTTATATGCTAGAAGAAAGTTATGAAAATTCAAGATACTTATCATTTTCTTAAGAAAAATATTTTAGTAATGAATGCTATGAAATGTTGGTATAGATTTCCAAAAGTGAATGTCAGATCTTTTCTAAAAATGCTAGAAAATAGGCTGGTTGATCAATATTAATTATAGTAGCAAATGTTAATGAATATCAATTATGATACAGACACTGTAAAGCATTTTCTCATACATCCATGAGGTAGATGATTTTATTTTCACTTTATCAATTAAGGAACAAACAAAAACATGTGAAAGCCTCATCCAATAAAAGACAGAGCCAGAATTTAAACCTGTTACATTTTGAAATGTAAGTCACCCTTTTTCTATTATGCCACAGTAACATCAAAAAACATACATTATTCCAACTTACCCATGCAGGACATAGTTGAAGAAAACTTGAATTAATCAAAGCCTCAAATTATTCTTGGGTAAGAAGACTCAATATTGTAAGGATGCCAATTCTCCCTAAATTAAGCTCTAAATTTAATGAAATCACAATCAATATTCCAACTGGAGGGCAGAAATAGGTCAAAAAGGTGAAAGCTATAGTGAAGCAGTTTTCAGGTCAATATAAGAAAGCATCTTCTATGAGTTAGAATTATCCAGAAATGGAACAGAATTCTGAGATAGTCAACCTTATGTTTCCATAGGAATTACAATGGACACTAAATTGACCACCTGTTGAAGGCTACTCAAATAACATTAGAAAACTATCATTTCCTAAGAGTCTACTTCCTAGGCACTGAACGATCTACTTTCACTTTTTATCTCATTTAATTGTTATACTCTCTTTGCTCTATGGGCATACAGTATGGTTAACAATGAGTAAGAGCATTGGTTGTGTCCATCACAAGAATCTACATTTGAATTTCAAGATTGTTCTGTTCTAGCTGCAAAACTGTGAAGCATATTTTTTAACTCTTTATGTATCCATTTCTTAGTTTGCAAGTATAACACAGCAATATTACTACTAACTTAATTGTGTTCTTGTGGGATTAAATATAATAATTCAGAAAAACAATGGCATGCCACTGGCCAAATGTTAAATTTTAGCAAGTGGGAGTTATTGTTATTGACATGGAGAAATTGAAAACTGGATGACTTTAAGAAACAGAGCAAATATTAAATTGAATCAGATAATCTTTAAATTTCAACTTAAAGATTCTATGAAATGTTAAAATCATAACTGATTCTTTTCAAGATGACAATTTTATAAAAACACAGTATGAAAATATGAGAAATGTGGTAAGAAAAATACACGCATTACCTAACCAAACATTATCTGTTTAAGTTAATAGTACCAGTTTAATGAACTAATATAGCATTTTAAAATCTATTACAAAAAAGGAAATACAAAGTAAGGAAGTTAAAAATCAGGCAATTCATCAGGTGACTGGTTTAAGATCTCTGTTCCCTAAGAGAATAGAGAAATGCTTTTTTTTAGATTGGAGGAAATAATTTTTAAATAGAAATTCTTCTGAATGTTAAGGGAGGTGATACATCTCTGCTTTCTGGTAGGATGAATAGACAGTTTGAAAACTCTTTACAATGCAGATCTAGAAACAACTTACTCATTTTCCACTGGGAATGCTTCAGAACCAGGGCAGCCAAAAGGTAGGTAAAAGCAGTTTGAAGAGATTGGTTTTAACCACGTTGTGAAACAAGTAATATTCAATATCTTATAACCAAGTTAAGATACATCAGTGGTAGACCTTTCTAAGACCCTAACGTTTAGTGAGCATTATTAAACTTTCATTTTCTATGCGTTTTCTTCATCGAACCTGGATATAAGTATGCTTTATTTAACATGGATTGAAACTGATATATAACCTGAGAGACATAAACTGAGTGAGAGAGGGTGACATTTCCTGTTTTCATCCAATAAGAAGGAAATAAGGGAAAGATATGAATAGCTAAATTGCCTGAAGGAAAATTTTGTCTGGAAGACCAGGCTATGACCAGCTTCTTGGCATGGGCAATTTTCTGGACAAAGATAAACAAAGAATTGGCACATTTGGGACAGAGACCAAAAACCAAGGTGAGTTAAATTTTGGCAAGCACTACATGTGCAATTAGACAATGGTCAATAGACTAGGATTAGCAATAGATAACCAAATAAAAGACTTTCCAAATTGCAGCAGGTATAAAAATGATTTCTCAAAAGTTATTTCTTCTTTTTGAAATAGCTTCATTAAGTTATACTTAGTATAAAACAAACTGCACACAATTAAGTGTAAAATTTGATAAGTTTCAACATATATGTAACATCTATAAAACTCACTATAATCAAGATGAGGAATATATTCATTACCCCCAAAAGTTCCTTCTATCCCTTGATAAGTCCTTCCTTATTTTTTTTCTGTTAGCCTCAAACTTGTCTTCCTCAAACTACCAATATTGTTCCCTCTACTCTAGATTAGTTTTAACTTTTTAGAATTAAAAAGAAAAACAGAAATCAGGTAGTATGGACTATAAGTAGTCAGGATTCTTTCACTTATCATAATTTTATTTTGATAGTCATATATATTGTGCATGTATCAATAGTTTTTTCTTGTTAATTGCTGACTAGTGTTCTACTGAGTATAACACATTTGTTTTATCCATTTATCTGCTGATACTCTTTTTTTTCCTCTCTCTTGGTCTACAGCAAACAAAGGTGTCTATGAATATTTGTGTATATTTCTTTCATAATTTATCTGTACTACTATAACACACCATTCACTGGGTACCTTATACACAACAGAAATGTATTTCTCACACGTCTAGAGGGTGGGAAATAGAACATCTAGGCAGAAATAGCTTTGGTGTCTGATGTGGGTCCATTTCCTGGTTCATAGATGGTGACATCACTGTATCCTCACAGGGTGAAAAGATGAAGGAGTTCTCTTGGTTCTGCTATTATAAGAGCACTAATTTCATTCCTGAGAGCTCTGGGTTTAAAACCTCATCATGGGCCGGGGGTTTAGCTCAGTGACACCACACCTGCCTCTCAAGTGCAAGGTCCTGAGTTGCAATTCCCCCGTACAAAACAAAACAGCAACAACAACAACAACAAAAACAACAAATACCTCATCATCTCCCCCAGGGCCTCATTTCCTAACAGCATTACACTGGTGATCAGATCTCAGCATATGAATTTTGAGGTGGCACAGACATTGAGACCATAGCAATATCTTTAAATTACTTTCTGTCTATTGGATCAGTAACTAGAAGTAGAAAGACCAGATTCTATGCTACAATAGTTATCTATTTGCATTTTATAAGAAACTGCCAAGTTGTTTTCCACAGTGGTTGTACCAGCAATATCCAAGATACTCTGGTTTGTGGTCAGTTTTTAAAATATTAGCCATTCAAATAAGTGCACAGTGACATATGATTATGAATTTATTTTGTATTTCCAAAATAACTTACAATGTTGAGCAAAAATATTTTGTGCTTTGCATATTGCTTAATCTTTTTAAAAATAACTTAAAAAAATTTTTTTATTGGGTGTGTGTACATGCATGTGTGTGTGTACATTTGTGTGTGTGTGCTATTGGAGATTTAACCCAAGGCTTTCATGCTGAGCTACATTTTACTCTTCTTTAATTTTTTGTCCTGAGGTGGGCATGAACTTGCAATTCTCCTGCACCTACCTCCCAGAATGCTAGGATTATAGATACGTGCCACCAGACCCAGATAACTTTTGTCTATATTTTTAAAAATTGGGTAGTTTTTCTCCATATCATTGAATTGTGAGTTTTTTATTATTTCTAGATACAAGTTGTTTATCAGATATGTGTTTTACAAATGTTTTCTCCCAGTCTAGATTTTCCATAGCATCACTCTTTAAATACTATTTTCTAAGAAATAGAATTTAAAATTTTTGATGAATGTGTTTTAGAATGTAAAATTTTATTGAAGTCTGTGAATATTTTGTTATAAATTATGCTTTTGGTACCACATTTAAGGGATGTTTGTCTAACTCTATTCATATGAATTTTTTATGTTGTTTTCTCAAAAACATTTGTTATTAGGCCGGGGATTTAGCTCATTGGTTTTGTTGCCTGCTGTGCAAGCGCAAGGACCCAAGTTCGATCCCCGGTACCAAAAAAAAAAAAAAAAATTTCTTATTGTAGGTTTTATGTTTAGGTCAATGATTCCTTTAATTTTTATGTGTTGTGCTAGGTCTATATTATAGTCTTAAAACTATATGGATATGCAAATTTCCTAGCACCGTTTTTGGGAAAGACGGTACTTTTTCTATTGAATTACTTTTGAACCACTGTCAAAATTCAGTTTTGAAATGTTTTGAATGCACTTTAAAAAATGCATATCTTGCCATGGTTGGGTAGAACATTTTGAAAATGTCAATTAGATCAATTTGCTTCATAGAGCAGCTAAAATTTTGCTTATTTCCTCTTTGTTTTGTTGATTATTGAGAATGTATATAAAACCTCCTACTGTAATTGTTAATTTGTCTATATTTTATCTCCTTGATATCAGTTTTGTTTTTGTTTTATGTATTTTGAAGTTCTGTCATTAGGTACATAAATATTTAGTATTATAATGTATCCTTGACTTTTAAAATAATTATGAAGTAAAATTCTTTATTCTTAGTGATATTTTTATTTTGAAGTTTACCTCTTACAAATATACGTCAATTTTCTTTTGATTAGTATTACATATTTTAGCATGTTAGCATATTTTCCTTCATTTAATGTATTGTTTTTGTATTTAATACAGCTTTCTCTAAGCAAAATGTATTTGAGTCATCTTACAATTCAACAAAATCATCTCAGTCCTTTTGATGAAAGATCATTTACATTTATTATGTTTTTAATATGGTTAACTTAAATTGATCATATCATCATTTTCCTACCTATTCTCTTTTACTTCTTTCTTTCTCTCTCTCTCTTTCTCTCCCCACCCCCCTCACTTTCTCCCCTCCCTTCACCCCTGACTGGATTTTTTTTGAGACAGGGTCTTACTGTGTAGTACAGACTGGCCTTAAACTTGTGATTCTCATGTCTCAGCCTCCCAATTGTTGGATTATAGGTATATGCCAGCCTGTCTGGTTTTCTTAGGCAAAGATTTTTCTATTCTACCTCCCTTTTTGTTATGAGTTATAACTTTTTGGTTAGTTATGTTATCTATGTTTTCAGGTTATCTAGTACCTCTTCAGGTTATTACATTTTACTTTCCAAGGATGTTACACCATTTCACACATAGCATAAGAACCTTATCATAGTTTATTTCAATTTTTCCACCTAGAGTTACAGTTTTCTTGTCATACATTTAATTTTTACATATGTTAGATACCTTATACTACATTGATATTATTTTTAACAGGTCAATTACCATGTAAGGAAAATTTTAAAATAATAAAATATTCTTATGCATTTAATCAGTGCTCTGTGTTCATTTTTGCAGATCCTTATTTCCAATTTGAGTAATCTTCTAGTCTGAAGATCTTGCTATAATTTTTCTTGCAGTACAAAATTCTTCTGGAGATAAATTCCATAACCATTGCTATATCTGAAATACTATTTATTCCATCTTTATTTTTGAAAGTTTTGCTGGACATAGAATACTATTTCAGTAATTTAAAAAACGATTTTCTACTATTTCCTTCCTTACTTTGTTACCAATTTTTTGTTATCAGTTTTAACCAGGTGGAATATTAAGAGTATTTCTTGTAGTTCTTTTTAATCTTGTACTTGGAACTTGTTAAAGTTCTTTCATCTATAACTATAGCTTTCATCAAATTTGCAAATTTCTCATCCCTTATTACTTCAGTTTCTTTTCTTTCTCTCCTTTTTTTGTGGCACCTGTCCTTGTACCACAGCTCATTGATATTCTTTCTATTTATAGCTATTCTTTTACATTATTCTGTTTCATTTCAAATATTGTATTGCTGTAAGATCATCTGTATCTACAGTGTTTAACTGCCATTGATTTTATTTTTTACCTTAGATATTACAGTGTGAATGTCTAAAAGCTTGATTTCTGTCTTCTTAGTAATATTCTACAACTCTTCTTAACTTCTTGCAGACATGGAGCACTGTCATAATAACTCTTTCATCTTACTTATCTAATTCAAACATCTGTATCAGTCTCAGGACTATTTTGATTTAATGACTATTCTCATCATGAGTCTTGTTCACTTTGTTTTTTCATAACTATTAATTTATGATTGGATGTCGGGCAATTTATTTTCATCTATTTTTATGCTGGATTTTTTTTATACATGTATATTTTTACCTTTGTTCTGGGATTCATTTCAGTTCCTTGAAAACTGTTTGACTTTGTTGGAACTCAAGTTTTAAGATTTGTTAGGCATGGACCAAAATTGTATTTAGTCCAGTGTTAATTATTCTCCACTACTGAGGCAAGAACTTTATGAAAGCTTTAACTAATTCTTTATGAATTATGAGGTGTTCTAGTCTGGCTGGAGAGAATGGCTACTATAGTTCTAGACCAACAGGCAAAGTTTTATAAAAAATATTCAGATATTCTTCCCTTCACCCTTTTCACCTTCCTCAGTTATTTTCTTCAGGTGCATGCAGTCTTTAATTTTCTGCTGGAAATTCAAGGGTGCCTTTATGTAAACCTCCAGGAGTCCTCTCACTAGGTGGCTGTCTCCTTTTTATTATCTGTTTAGAAACTCTAGTTGCCAAAGTCTCTCTGGATTCTCAACTTGGTGGATCTACTGGACTTCACCTGAGTTCTTTCTCTGACATAGCTTAGAGACTCCTTCAAAGCAGTAAACGTAGGCTTTAGCTTTATTGCTCACCTCACTTTCCTACCTCTCAGTGATCATTATCCTTGGCAAAAAACATCATTTCATGCATTTGGCCTTTTTTTGATTCTTTGGATGAGAGGATAAATCTGGCTCTTTTTCTCATATGAGACTATGTCAGCAAGGTAGGTTCTAACTTCTATTTTTTAAAAATTAAATACAAGGTTCAAAGGAAGAGAATGAGACATCTTCTGATCCTTCTACTATGTAGTAACTAGAACTTGATATTTAATCAGTTAATTTAGATGTGTGTACAACCAGAGACACATATGCTTAAATCAGATCTTCTCCGTTCTATGATCTGGTCATATAAATTCCTTAAATTAAATTAACTTGAATTCCAGGCACAGTGGCGCATGCCTATCTTTCCAGCTACTAGAGAGGCTAAATGGGAGAATCAGGAATCCAGGACACCTGAGCAACATGGTGAAACCCTATTACAAAAAAGCACAATCATATCAGCTTGAATGCAAATGTAGCATATGCAAAGTGACAAGCAAGTGAATTTTTGTATTAATTTTTAAATAGAATAATTTGATTGAGTAGGTTGGTTCCTCGATTGCCTATTGAACATTTTAATCTAGTTTTTGTGACCAAATTTTAGAGCATGATGAAGCCTGAAGTGTTATTAAAAGTAATATATTATTTGAGGCCCAAACAATTCTAAGCATACATTTTCCCTCTCCACTTTCTGAGTAGAATATTTAATCTTTTCCCTAACAGATAAAAATTTACTTCAAAGTATATTCTCCTTTGGTTTCTTCATCTGCTTCTTCAAAAGACATAAAATGTCTATAAAATATCAAATACCCTGACTAGCCAGCAACTATTCCAGGGAACTTTCTTTGTGGATTCCAACTCTCCTCATCTCCACCAGTACCTCTCTAGCATGGTTGCTGCTCTCTGCCATCAAGGAATTGCTTGAGTTTCATTAGGCTTCTCCCCAAGATGCTGCCTCTCTGATTATGCTCAAGACTGTATGATTGTCTGTCTATCCTCCTCCCAGACCTATGCTAGTGTTTACACAACAAGGTCAAGTCCAACAAGGTGGAATAGAACATTGATTAAAGTTAAACTGTTAATAATATCTAGCTAAATAAACAGACTAGAATAAATTTAATCTTCACAATGATACTAGCATGTATAGTTTCTTAAGCATAATCAGTTTATGAGGTTATTTTTAAGATTTTAGAAGCAAAATAAACTGTTCAGGGAGCCCATTCTCATTGCAAAGTAAAACATTTCACAGTGCCTGTGTACCAGAAAACCTCTCCCGACTGCACTTGTTACTGATTCCATTTGACAAGTGGCTGCTTCTCGATAATTACTGTACAAACCATTACTTCCAAAATAAATTAAACTCTCATCGCTTTATCCTGCTCTTCTACATTCATTAATAAGAATCTTGTAAAATATGTGGCTGCACCTGCATTAGTAAGTGCAGACGGTCATATTAAAAGACTGTGGTTTTGAATATCTTTTGTCTTTGAGAGCTATGTTTAACTCATCTAAAATAAAAGTTCTAGCCTTTTATGGGAATGGGGTAAGGTAGAACTAAATCACAAATTCAAAAGGAGTTTCTAATTCGATTTTATTTACTCCTTTTGAATTTACTAAAATATAATTAAATATACTTTAAATATAAGGGCAATTACAGCAGCTAAAGGATCATTACATCAACGCTGTACATTCTACTCATTTCTCCTAAGTAGAGGCTCTGTTAGTGTCTGAGAGAAAGCCTATTCCTACCTGGGACAGAAAGGTAACTGAAATGCAGCAAAATCGAAAGGATTAGTTTTTGTTTTCAAACCTAATAATAATCACATTCATGATATTTTTTGTTTTGTTTTGTTTCTTTTTGTTTTGGTGCTGGGGATCGATCTCGGGACCTCGCGCTTGTGCTGCAGGCGGCGGAACCACTGAGCTAAATCCCCGGCCCTCATGTTTGTGACTTTCAAAAAATTTTTCAAATTTCATTCTCAATGAGTTAATTTCTTTTCACGTCAAAAATGTTTATCCAAAAGACACAGGATGAGATCAATATTGCACAGTAAGTATCTATGGTAATATGATTTCTGTGTGTTACTAACCACTTTTCATTATTCAGCTTCTTATTGATATTAAAATATACATTTTTTTACTGGTGAAAAAAATATTTCTGGTCACCAAACCAAAATTTTCAAACTCTCTGTTCACTATTCGGAAGTAATTAGAATATTTTTGGTTTTTATTCAAACATGATTCATTTATTGATCACTCACGTGACCTACTGATTGAGACTTTATTTAAGTGGTGTTGGAAAAACTGAATTTCAACTTGCAAAACATTAAAACTAGACCCCTATCTTTCACCATGCACTAAACTAAAATCAAAGTGGAATAAAGATCTAAATATTAAAACAAGAACACTAAACTTACTGGAAGATAAGTTAGGTAGAACTCTTGAAGACATTGGTATAGGAAAAAACTATATGAACAAAATCTCAGTAGTAGGGGAACTAACACAAAGAACAACCAGGATCTCATCTTACTAAAAAGCTTGTGCACTGCAAGACAAACCACCAACAGAGCTAAGAGACAACCTACAATGTAGGAAAATAATTTTTACCAAGCTGTTCCTCATTTAACAAGCATTTATTAAGTACCAGATGATTACTTGGCTTTGGGCAAGGTACTGTATTAGAGATACCATTTTTATTTCTGATTTTAAGTTATGTATCAAGTTAAAACTTCAGCATATTTAGTGTGCTGTTGTTGCACAGAATTGCTCTAGTTGTGATTTCTCATTGCAATTACATCTTAATAATGAGAGTACACAATTTAATGGCAGTCTCAAATCTTGTATTGATTGTATATTTTATTAAAAATAACAGAGATGGTTACCAAAAGTTACTTTAAGATACTGTCTTTGTTTTTTAGCAGCGTCCCAAATTTTCTCACCTTTTTCTGTAAATAACCTTGCCTCTAGAGATTTTAGAATTACTGCCATAGAACCCCAAAGCAAACAATTATTCTCCAAGACAGTTCTGATATGAGATATAATGTCTCAAAGATCCTCTGACAAATAGCCACAGCATCCTGACAGTGTAACATGAGGCACTTACAGAAAAGCCTGCATTTATCTTTCTTTTGTAAAAAACATAATATTTAAAAATTATTGAAATAAACCAAGACATATATTTTTCTTGATAAAATACCTGAACAATTATTATTCATGAGCCAACAGACAGCCCTGGGTTACTGTATCTCCCTCACTTTGGCCATAAAAAATGTTCAGAAATATTTAGACACTCCATGTTCATTCTATAATTTATAAAATTAATATCAGAATTCAAAATTTCTGACTTTCAGAAATTTTTAGATAATAGAAAATAAATTCATAAATAATATTAATATTCATCTGTGTTTATTCAAATCTTTGCTCTCTCTTAATTCTTTATGCTTGGTGTTCTTTATTTATCTGAAATATATATTGAGGACAATACCAACCTCACCTATTTCCATATTCCTCTTGTCATTTTTGCTTAATAATAAGAAAAATAAAATTATTTTTGTACCCAAAATATAAATAACAGGAAATCTCAAAAATTCTTCTCATATTCATGTGGAAATGATTTTTGTGTGTGGGGGGGTGAAGTTTTCTGGTCTGGTCTTGAATTCTTGGGCCCAAGTGGTATTCCCGCCTCAGCCTCTGGAATAGCTAGGGCTACATGTTGTCACTGCCACACTTGGATGGAAAGGAGCATATTTGGCACTGGTGTTGTTTTCCCAGTATGACTCTACAGTGCAGAAACTAAAAAGATACCTACACTTCAAACTACAAATAAAGGGAGAGCTGGTGATAGTTGAGAAGTTAATCTAGTTCAATTGAGTTTCAGCCGTAAAAGAAATTTTGGCAATAACAAATTCTTCAAATATAATTCATAAGTCTCTTGTGCTAAACAGCACTGGAAATGTAGGCACAGTAAAGAATAAACTTTATATTGAGACATTTTACATTAGGAATAATTAATCTCATTAGTTTTGCAAATTCAGAGAATCTTAGTCTGTTAATTAATTGGAACATAGTCTAGTAAACAGTCTCCTTCAATAATCTTGTAAAACAGATACTTTTGGACTCTTGATGTTTACAAAACCTATCCTGTATCCTCCTTCTGGAAATGTAATCTATCCTCCCTTCTGAAATGTCTTTCCATAGGATCAAGTGCTTTAGTCTGAAGCAGTGCAAAAGATTTGCCACATAACTACCATTAAAATATACAGGAATCAGCATTATGTCTACGTGGATATTTTTCCTTCACATTGAAGAACTTCAGTTCCTTCAACAAGATCTCGGTGAGAATGTTCCAGGTCCTCTTCATCATGATAGCAGTTTCTGATGAGATTCTTGGGCTGTCAGTTCCTTTTGTACACAGAATCTACAGGTTTGTTGTTGATCCATATAAAATTTGTGGTGAATTAAATGACACTTTTTAATCAATTTGGAGCTTGAATATAATGATACTGCAAAAGGTTGTTTATAAGATCTTCTCAACTATGAAATTATTAGAATAAATTTGGTAGGAATTACCTGTTTTCTGCAAATGTCTTAAGCAATATGTCTATGTCCTCAAGCCAAATAACAATAAAAATAAAGAACAAAATGGAATCAAATACATCAAATTGTTAGACTTTCTTTGAGTATGCTGTCAGTTCTTTAATAAACACTGAAGTGTAGTTATTCAAACAACCACTAAATCACCTAACACCCAGTCCTCGTACCTTCTGGTGCTGAACACATGAATTTATGTTCATCACAAAAACACAATAAGGTAGATAATATATTCATCACTTGAAAAACTATGAGAGACAGTTACTTTCCCAAGTAACATAACCTTAAAAACAAGATTAAAACCTAACTGTCATAATCACACAAAATTAAGGTGTACTTTATCTGAGGTACTTCCATATGCAGTAACCAGAAATCAAAACCATAAACTGAATCTTCTTTGATAGTCTTTGATCTGAGGAATTAATTCTAATTTCTCTATGAAGTCATTTTGACCCTACTAATTCAATTTTCTCCTTCTTATTCTCTTTTATATATTACTTAAAGCACTTCTATATTCTATAGCTTGCAACTTATTCTGTCTTGTGTTGAACACATTTGTATTCTTATCTAAACATACAATAGCAAAATTGGGCATAGATCATATTTTAATCATCATGATGTACACTGAAGGATCTAACCTGGTTCATATATATATATTTCTGGTACCGGGCATTGAACTTGGGTCCTTCCACTTGCAAGGCACGCGGCAGAACCACTGAGCTAAATCCCCAGCCCCTAACCTGGTTCTTATAGAGAATAGCAGTTGACAAAGAGGTCTTGAAATAAACTGAGTTGTGTCAAAATGAAGTGAGCACCGCATTCCATAGTCTTAAACTGTAAGTGTGAATACCTAGCTGAATTGTTAGTGGTGGCCTAAGGAGACAAGCAGAAACTAACTTCTTAACTACTAGGCGTGTACAGAATAACAATCTCAGAAAAATTTTAGGACTTTATATAGAAATTATTGCAGTATAAAATGTCTAATTTACTTGTATTATGAAAAAATACAATGTATTTTCTAATACTATGTATTTGCAAAACATGCATCATTGGAGTTATTATTATTATTATTTTGGTACTGGGGATCAAACTTGGGTCCTTGCGCTTACTCAGCAGGCGGCAAAACCACTGAGCTAAATCCCCGGCCCTATTGGAGTTATTTTTTTCTAATCTATCTTTTAAGTTCTTGAGAATATTGATTACTAATATAGTAAACTGAAAATGTAGGATTGTGTTTTCTCTAATTCAGTTATGCTTTATAAATCAAAGAGGTATACTGCTCATTTTAGGATTTATTTGCACTACTTTTACTAAGTGCTAAAAATGTTTATTGAATATCTTGTGTATCCCCTGTACTGTGCCATGGTTGTTGAGGATGAGGATGAATTCTTCTGAGACTGAGCTGCTCCTAATTTAGTGGGGGATTCACATACAATTTGAGGAATGTTTTCACCTGCCTGGAGATGTTAGGAAAATCTTTCTGAAGTAGATGACTGCTAAGTTATCCTAAAATTCATTAAGAATCAGTCAAGCCACCTTCATACTGGAGAAGAGAGGAGAGATTTGGGCAAAAGCAAACAGAGGAGCAAATGTGTGGTTTATGAGTAAAATTATATATTCAAATTTAATGAATCATGAATTGTCTGGCACTGAAAAGAGTGTAGAGAGATAGGCAAAAGCCTCTTTTTTTTTGGCTTAAATTCTTTTATTGGTACATTTTAGGTATACAATACATTTACATTTATCATTGGGTGCTTGTACCTGTACATGATGTATCTTGGTTCTTATTTTTTCCCCATTACCTGTGAGCCCTTCAACCCCTCCACCCTTCCCTATTTACAAAGACTTTGTTTCCATTTTTTCTTTTCCTCATAATTTTTCCTTTCCCTTCTTTCTTTTCCCCTTCCCCTCCCACTTCCCCTATCCCTCTGGACCTTTGCTTCCTATTTCAAATGATCAATTCTTTGTTTTAATCATTTTAATCCTTATTTACACTTTCAGTTTCTCACACTAGAGAAACTATTCGGTATTTACACATGTGTGTCCTATTTATTTCACTTAAGAGTATGGCCTCAATATGCATACATTTAGCTATAAATGTCTCTAGTTTCATTCTTTATGGCTGAGTAGTACTTCATTTTATTAAAAAAAACCACATCTTCTTTATCCAGTTTCCAGTTGATGGGCACTTGGGCTGTTTCCAAGCTTTAACTATTACAAACTGTGCCACTATAAAGATGGGTGCACATATATCACTGTGGTATGATTCTTTTAATTCTTTTGGGAAGATATCCAGTAGGGGGATAGCTGGGTCAAATGGGACCTCTTGTCCTAGTTCTTTGAGGTATCTCCATACTGATTTCCACAGTGGTTGCACCAGTCTGCACTCCCACCAGCAGTGGAGTAGGGTTCCTTTCTCCCCACACCCCTGACAACATTTCTTATTGGTTGATTTCTTGATAGCAGCCATTCTTTCTGAGGTGAGGTGGAATCTCAGTGCTGTTTTCATCTGCATCTCTGGAAAGACCAGTGATGTGGAACATTTTTTTGTATGTTTATTTACTGCTTTTACTTCTTTGTCTGAGGAATGTCTGTTCATTTCAGATGCCCATTTTTGAATTGGGTCTTTGAATTTGGGTGTCTGATTTTTTTCAGTTCTTTATATATTCTAGATAGTAGTCCTTTGTCTGAGGTACAGGTGCTAAAAGTTTTTTCCCACATTGTAGGTTGTCTCTTAGCTCTGTTGGTGGTTTCTCTTGCAGTACAGAAGCCTTTTAATAAAATGAGATCCCAGTATTTGATTGTTTGTGCTAGTTCATGTGCCACTGAGGTTTAGTTAATGAAATCTTTTCCTATGTCAATATCTTCAAGAGTTCTACCTAACTTATCTTCCATCAAGTTTAGTGTTTCTGTTTTAATATTTAGATCTTTAATCCACTTCAATCTTAGTTTAGTGCATGGTGAGAGGTATGGGTCTAGTATTAATCTTTGGCAGCTTGAAATCCAGTTTTACAACACCATTTATTAAATAGGCTATCTTTCCTCCAATGAAAGGGTTGGCTCCTTTGTCCAAGATGAGGCGGCTGAGTATGTCTGGATTTGTTTCTGCATCTTCTAATCTACTACTGATCTTCAAGTCTGCTTCTTTGGCAGTACCATGCTGATTTTGTCACAGTAGCTTTGGAGTATAGTTTCAAGTTGGGGATGGTGATACCCCCTGCCATGTCTCTGTTGCCTAGAATTGCCTGTCAAAAGCCTCTTAATATGGGCACCTGTAGATCAGGAGGAAGAGCTTTGATGTTGTCTTCAAAGTGTGTCAGGACAAGAGTATCACATTTAAATTTGCATTTTAGCTGTATTGCTGTTTTGCCCAATAAGTAGAAGATAAGTAGCTGACTCTGGGGAATGGCAAAGACAGAGGCACAGACTGAGATAAAGCATAAGAAACAAGGTGCGAATTGACACAGTGGCCCAAGGGTATATGAAAGCATTAAGGTTCAAGTGGGCTATATTAGATTCACTTTAGATTTGTTGGAGAAATGACTCATAGCTAGGAACACAGGGTGGGAATCTCAACATATAGGCAGTAGTTGAAACTGCACTGAAAACTCAAATACAGAGAATAAACCATCAAGGATGAGGAGGGGGATGAGAATGGATCCTGATGAATGTTATCAATGAAAGGATAGCCTGAAAAGGAGACCTCTTTTAAAGAGATAGAAAGAAATGTCAGAGGTGTAAAAGGAGGCTCATATTGTGAAATTATAGGAGACAAAGTAATAAAGTATTTCTAGAATGACTGAATGGTTGAATGTTAGATGCTTGCTGTTGTTGCAGAAGAAAAAGAATCAGAAGAAGAAAAGAAAAAGGAGGAGATAAGGAGAAACTGCAACCTGTGTGCAATTTTCTGTGCCAGACTATTCTGTTAATTGCTTTGTATGCATCATCCCATCCACTCGCCCAAACAACCTTGTGAAACAAGTACTTTTACAGCAAAATCCCATGATATCACAATTCCTATATTCTGTGAATGTAGTTTGCTTCCAGACCCAGGAATTCTGCCACTTAGCTGCTCTGACTCATTAGTTCCTTGATAAACTTTACAAGAACACAGACCGAAAGTCTCATGTTTAAAATTTTCTTGCATTTGCAGAGTTATGACAGGGATCTGTCATATTACCCTCCATTTACAGAGGAGAAGATTATGGAGATCCTAGATGATTTCCCTTGTCACACACAGGTGATAATAAGGGGGCATTATTTTGACCAGATCCTATCTACCTTCAGTTAGCAGTCAACTCTAAATTACCCTCCTAAAAACCACAATGCTGAATATTTAAATGCAGCTTCAAAAGCCTTTCTGCACTGAAAGTTTGAAGTTGCCACTGGTCACAAGGACTGTATTAATTAGCATATAACAGTATCATGAACTTGAAAGTACTTTATATTCCATAAATCTCAAATTAATTATTCTTTAGATATCCTACTTAATCTGATTTTTTTCTAGTGCTGTGTATTCCCTATATCCAAGATGTGTAAGTTTCTCTTTTTGATTCCTTTTAGATTTTTGTATTGAGAAATAGAAAAACTTCACTACATCAGCACTCCAATTCCCCAGAAACTCTGTCAGCTCATCTTATCTCCAGGCAGAAAGAGGTGACCTATTTGTTAAGCCTATTGTTCATTTTTGTACATGTAATACTAATTAACATTTAAAAACCCACCTCTCTTCTTGTAACCCTGATAAGAACTAGATATTAAAATAATAGAGGCCAACTCTAGTCAATTTGCAGCTTTCTGACAGAAATTATGCCAATGGTGCCCAAGGTATTTTAACAGGGAAGATATGCAGAAGTTTCAGCAAACCATCCAAAAATTTCAGAATAGCCCAATAAGTTTGTGATACTTAGCTTTTGAATTTTTTTTAAAGCATGCACATTAGAAAGAAATCTTCATACACCAAATTGTCCTTTAAGAAATCAGATGTCTCATATATTTTATTTTGCTCCCTGTGTGAAAAGACACACTTGGTGGGAGAAACCCTACACCCAAGGCTTCAGGGAAGGAAGCCTTTGTTTGCTGGGAATTGCTGGGTGAATAAACTGACCAAGAGGTTTTCTACAAGAGAGTCATGAGAGAATTTGATTGTCACAAGAGAATGATAGATTTGTTATAAATAATGACAAGGGAAGGAACATGAGTAAGACTACAAAATTCATATTTCTATGATTCTAGTCCAGAGAGATTTACTCTGGATGCAGTATACTCGGTAGTATTTATATTAGAGAATGGAGGAGTCATGGTTGTCAGTGACCCAAATAAGGGGAAAATGTTATGATTAGATATCATCACTATCAATTTAATTAGGTTTTAAAAGAAACCTAAGTACATTTCACTGTTGGAAGTAGACTTTAGGTCACACCACAGAACTTGGTCACACTAAACCTATGATTGTATATGCTCCTTCCAAGAAAGGAGATTTCAATTTTCAGGTCTTTACAAACAAATGACATTTCATGAGAAATTGTAGCAATAATATTTGATTTTTGCTTGATATTTTCAGAAAAACTAAAATGATCTTTTTTTGGGGAAAACTCCTGAATGATTACAGTAGTTGGACTTTGGATTTTTTTTTATTTCAGAGCTTATAAAAGGAATTAATAAATTCAGATTTAGAAAGTAACATGGACTGTCATCTTTTCATTAATGAAAATTGGTAAATTACCATGATGCACAAATCAAACTTTTCACAAAGTGGCTTCTCTACATTTGATGAACAAAATTTTCTCTTATAATGGGAAAAATAGAACTTTTTCTTTGTGAGAGACAATGTTGGATGAATCTTAAGATTTATCAGTGCAGTTTAAGAAACATACTCATATTGTTCAAATATACAGCAAGGAAAAGTTCATTTCAAAATAACAATAGAACTACAAATGAAAGACTCTGGGGGTTTCTGTATGTTCAAGATTACTTTTGGTATTTCAAGTAATAATAAGATAACTTTCAAAAGCTATTGAGGTACTCTATCCTCACTTGTGGAGGTCTCCCTTGATTTTCAACCATTAGCTACACATTGTCTTGATCTTAGGAGCTTACACTCAGACTGAAGTATATCACCTTGATTTGATTCACTCCAACTTAGCACAAGCTAATGGGATCAGCTGCCCTCTGCAATCTGTTTTAGGAACAAGAGCACTGAGTCACTGACCAGTTGCACCAGAGAGAGAAACCTGTATTCTCCCCATCAAGGAAACACTGTTTTAAATAAAATACTATCGGACCAAACATCTCTACCTCTGTTTGACTGGGCTTGAAATGATGAATACAATTTGTAAATCAAATCCTTTGTGCCCTCTTCTCCCACTATTCTACCCTGTCCATTCTTCTTCTAGATAAATTTTATTTTATGAATGAATGTCAGATTATGTCCATTGCCTGCCTTCCTGTTGCACTTAGAATAAGATCTTCTCTATGGTATGCAAGGCCCTCCATGATCTGAAAAATATTACCTTTGAAGCCAGGCTTCCTGGACTTTAATGTACAAAGTAATCCTCTTGGAACCACACTGTTTTATATTCTTTCTCACATTACCTGAAAATATTACACTTTTTCATGTGATCTGCCTTGCCACGCCATCCTCACGTCCCTGGACTGTAACATTTGTGCATGAAGAGCCCTGTTGTCATGTTCACTATAGTATTCCCAGTTCTACACTAGGAACTGATACATCTCAGGAATTCAGTCATCATTATGAATGAACAAATAGTAATCTCAACATTTTCTGATTATTTCCCCTGTTTAAATAATGTGAAGAATCTAGTTTAATTTTTGTACAAGTGCCCATACCAAATTATAGTTTGATGCTGTTTTATTAATTGAATGATTTGCTTTTAAAAGAAGGCTGAATCTAGCATAATAAAAGATGTAAGAAGTCTTCATGGTGTCTATTCCTCAGAGTCTTTGGCCAATGGTGTTAGCCTTTCCTGGCAATAAATTCACAAATGTAAGAAAAATTAAAAATAAATTACATCTTTCTCTTTTTTCTTCACAGTACCACTGTCTTCGAGTGTTCCCCAAAGAGCATACACAGGGTCAGTTTGCACATAACTGGCAAGGTTGAAACACTATTTCAGTTTTGTTGCAATCTTCCCTTTATGGGAAGGCTAACATTCCAATATTATTAAAAATGCAAACCAGTAAGACATAAAATGGCTTGCTTATTGCTAACATTTATGCAAAACCACTTAAAATGTTAAAAATATTAATCTCCTACCCTATGTAGCAATTAATGCTGCACAGATGACTACAATTGTGTTTTTTTTTTTCCCTCCCACTGGAAAATCACCAGCAATCCGCATTCTCCTCTTCTACTTAATTAACACAACTATATATATCCTTCAAAGTCACAGGAAACTGGTGTAATTGCTTTTATATATTCAACTAGTTTCCAATGAAGAACAGATTGCTAAATTAAATGCAAGTAATTTGAAGCTTTAAGCAATCAAGAATATAGGCATTTGTGCCTCCATACAATATGAGGTGACATAGAGGTCAGGGAAAGAAAGGAAAAAGAATTTCTGGACCAATCTTTGATTCGCTATTGAGTTATCTGGAATATTTTAGAAACCATTTGTCAAGCACAAATCATGTCATATAAAATAATTATACTTTATAATCAGCCATAACATTGTTGACAACATAGATGTGTGCTGCATTGATTTGGAATCAAGGAGTGTGTGTGTGTGTGTGTGTGTGTGTGTGTGTGTGTGTAGAATGACACTGAAGATTTTGAAAAACAGAATAGTCTAAATATGAATTGCATGAACAAGATGGAAAGGAAAATTGTTATTTTTTACTTATTTATTTTTAGAACAGTAGAAGAAAATGGGAATGCTGGAGAGGAGAGAGGGCATAAAGTTAGAGATAAGAGATGACAGGTCTACTTTGGGTCCTCGTTATTTATGGATTCTGTATTTGCAAATTTGCCTACTCGTTAAAATTTATTTGTAATCTCAAAATCAATACCCGTGATGATTTTTTTGGCCTTGGTAGACAGACACATGCAGAGCAATTAGAATATTTTGAGTGGCCTGCCTCGCAAGCGGAAGGACCCTAGAGTTCGATCCCTGGTACCAAAAAAAAAAAAAAAAAAGAAAGTAAAAGAATATTTTGTGTGACACACACAGTTGAAGCCAAGCAAGTTGAGTTCAGCTCTCATGGTAAACAAATGTCCTGCTCTTGGTATATTTAATGCTGTGGTTTTTGTTATTTTATGCTTATGTTGGTGATTTTACTGTTTAAACACCCAAACATTGTACTGAAGTGCTACCATGTTCCAAAGTACAAAACCCAAACCAAACCATGAAATACCCTGCAGAGAAAATATTTGTGCCAGGTAAACTTCATTTAGCGATGTGCTACACTACAGCTCGCTGTGAGTTCAGTGTTGATAAACTGACCCTATATATTAAATAAGATGTCTTTAAGAGAAACACACACAAAACAAAATTATGTGCTGATCAATTGATGACAATGCTAGAGTCTAATCTTGTATTTCTCCTATGAACAATAATTCAATATTTGCTAATTCCATTTTGTGATGATTTTTATAGAACAGAATAATATTAAAATATTAAATCCTGTGTGTGTCTATACATGTGTGGAGAGAGACAGAAAGGGAGCTAAAACAAGAGGGTTGCCTCATTATATATTAAATTTCAGTTACTTATCTTGAGGCAGAATTAAATAAATAAGAAGATATACACTTAGAAGAACTGAGAGGGAACTTCAAAAACATGTCAGTGTAAATCTTCATCACATAGATGAGGGATGTGGGAATGAGTCGAAATGTGAAAGGAAGGCATCAGAGCCCTGTGCACATTCAGTTCTCACCCTCCCCTGTAGGCCTTACTGTGTGTCTTTAACACAGGGAATATATTATGTTTAAGATTGTAAAGTGAATTAGATTTTTAAAAAAATCAAGACTAAAGAAGAACATGTTTTCAAGTATTCAAGAAATATTTTGATTATAATTAAGTGAATCTCCAGACTTCCATTTACTCAGAAACTTGCTAATAGACTGGTTTCTATCAATGCTTGTGCTGTGCTTTCTCCATGGCACCATTCCGGGGCTGTTGAAGTAAAAGTTGGGTTGCTCACTTCGCTATGTCATCATGATGACTGACGTGGGAAAGTTCATATTGCCAGTGTAGGCTTCTTCAGCAAGGAATACCGAGTCAAAGGACAAGTAACGCCAGCAGGTGCTTAAGAGAAAGAAGGAAATCTGCATTCATTTTCTTCTAAAAGAAAAATATTTCTAAAGACCAAATGTAAGAAACCATACTAGCTTCCATCTATCTGCTAAGAAATCATCAGAATTCATAAAATAAAATAGATTTGATTCCCACCATGAGAATAAAGTTTACTTATGTAAGAAGTGGGAAGTTGTATGGTTCCCCCTTTCTAGTGAAGAAATACACTTTGCTATTTACTTTACCAAGTGTATTTATCAAATAATGTTAAAATCACTAGAAGCCATTTATTTATAATGGAGAATCATATCAACATTGAAGACAGAGTCTTACACATGTTAAAATTTGTTTGGATTTAGGCTAAAAATTTGATTTCACTTTTCACTATTAAAGATACCATTGAATGCAATAAAATTATAGTACATTACAGTAATGGTCAATTTTGTGTCTACTATGCTGGGCTGTGCCCAGATATCTAGTTAAACATTGTTTTGGGATTGTCGGTGTGAGTATTTCTAGATGAGATTACATTTGGACCTGTGGGCTCACTAAAGCATATCTCCCTCCCCAAAGCAGATGGGCCTCATGCAATTCATCGACAGCTTGAATAGAATAAGAAGGTTAATTAAGGGAGAATGTCCTCTTTCTCTACCTTACTGCCTTTGACTTGGAATATTGGCCCTCTCCTGCTTTCAGACTTGAATTTATCAGCCCTCCTTTCAGATCCTTAAGCTCTAACTGGAGCTACACTATTGCTCTTCTGTGCCTCAGGCCTTCTGACTCAGGCCAGAGCTATCTCATTTGTTTTCTAGGTCTCCAGATTACTGCTGACTGCAGATTTTGGGATTTTTTTCAGACTCCATAATTCCTAATTCCTTATAACAAATCTCTCTCTCTTTCTCATATGTAATATTATATCTCATTTACATGGACCTTTTTAGAAATTCTTTGCAATATATGATTAATAATAATTTAAAATTCTATTACTTCATAGGTCAGATGGAATAATTCAGGAAACAACTGCTATTTTAAGGTATTTAGTCAATTATTTTCAATCAAAATAATAGAACTATTGAATGAAATCAACAGACTTTATAACTTTGCAGTCTAGATTAGACCAGACAATATTAAAGAGTACCTCAAAGAAGATTTCTCCCCACCCAACAAAAGGATTCTGGCAAAAGTTCATGTTTTTATCAAAAAAGCACACCATTCTTTTTTTTTCCTTTAAGCTCATTCAGTTGGCTGCCTACATTGGTTTTATTTTTTTATGCAGAATTATTTTAAAAACTTTTTAAACTTTAAGAAATTTTAAAAATTGTTATTAGTACATGTTAAGAGCACATAATAATTACATTCATTGTGGAAACTGGCATATGTACATAACACATTTCAATTCCTTTTTTTCTCTTATCCTCTACTCCCCTTGTGTCAGCATCAGATTCATTTATTTATCTTATAAATCCTCATAAAGTTAATCATCATACATACAGATATACAACCAGATTAACAGGCCAAAAACAAATGAAGCACATAAAACAAGTATACTAATCCAAGGTATATTTTTAGATACATCGTCCATGTGGGATTACAATAACTTTTTTCTCTCTCACTATTTTCCTATTATTTGTCTTATATTGCACTTTATTTACATATTGAGCTTCTCATATGAAAGACACCATGTGATATTTAAACTTGTGTATTTTATTTACTTCACTCATTGGTTTTAAATACAAACCATTTCAAACAACTCTTGCTTCAAGCAGTGTGTCTATAACATAACTCCATAGAACATATTCACTGAAAAATGTGGATTATTGCTTGCATTCTGAATCAAATAATGGCACATTTTAATCATTTATATTGATTTTGATATAGATATATTTTCGTGAATAGGATTCATACTGATTCCTCAGAAGTTAACTAACAAATAGTGTTTGTGCTACTTCCTAAGAGTATGCCATCAATAAAATAGTATGATCTTTACTACTTTTTAATTTTTCCAGTTATGTAGATTAGGGCATGTTGTCCGAGGAGAGCAGACTACAGTTCAATGAATTGGCCCAAGTGCACACTATTTACTGTATATTTGAAAGCTAATGAATGCTAAGGCATAAGATTTCACCTCATTGAATTTCATAAATATTACAAATAGGTAAGGAGACTATAAGTAAGTCATCAGATTTACTAAATGTAAATGTTTATTTTTTTCCATTTCTAGAGTAAGATGAAAGCATTTCTCACCATCAGAATGTAGGGTTAATGCATGAAAAGACCATTAAACTCCCATCATTTAAGCATGATAACTGTCTCATGTCTATATAATGTTTCAAAGCTATTTTTAAGGCATTTAAGCTTTTCAATTTATACTGAACACTCACCAAGAGATTTCCTATTAAATTTAGTGCAGTATTTCAAATGATCACAACTTCATTTTAAAGAAATTTTAGAGTAAATGTAATTTCTAAAGATACCACTTACATAATTTTCCTCAATGCATCACTAGCTCTGAATAGTGGCTTTCCAGTTTAAATCATTAAAAATCTTACATAATCATCAGGCAGCTAAAACTTTGCTTAGATCTAATGAAAATTCTAAAGACATGATCAGAGCTAACATGACAGAATAACTTGTGGTATATTTCCAATTTAAAAGAGACAATGTTTCACAAAATGTTTTGGAAACAACATAAAAATTTTGGTCTGATAAGAGTATTATTGGACAGTGTATTAATTTATGAACAAGGGGACTTGGAAGTTTATGCCCAAGGACTTTGGAATTTCACCTGGAAGGAGCAGAGGAGAGTTGTGAATGATTGGCTGACTCACCAATGAAGCCAGAAAGCTGAGGTGGAACACAAAGCAGCTATTGATGGCTTTTGTCTGTGGCAGACAGAAGCCTAAGGGAAGGGTGACTGCTTTCTCCTTGAGTCATGAGTGTCAATGATAGAAAGTTTTATGTTTGTTTCTGACATTAGGCAAACAAGACCCTTTTGAGTGCTGAATTGGGCTCTTGTTTTGAGCCTGCAAACTGCTACTCATTCCTATTGATGAAGACTGATCTGATTGTAGCCTTTTTCATTTTTATGGTGTTAACTGTGTGTGGAATATGGGTAGAAGTCCCCAGACAGGTCCACTGACCCTATCTCCCTTGAGTTCACATATATTTTGGAATTTTCTTTCTTTCTCTTCTTTTTTACTTTCTTTATTTTCTCAAGAGAGAGAGGACTGTTTTAGGAGCATCCAATCTCTCTGCATAAATGCACAATATAAGTTAGGCCTTCTAAAACCAGTTTAGCAAAAGACCCTTTTTTCTTTTCCCTCTGGAAAAGGGTATAACACTATCACCACGATTCAGCTTTGCTTGTCTGGGCCTGTGCAAATTGTGAGGGAAAGAGTCCTTTGAGGGAGCCCTTCCTGTTCCCTTTGGTCCTTGTGATCTGAACTCACTTGAGGTTTTGAGGTTGAAAATTTGATGACTTGGCAAGAAAAGATAAATCAGTTTTTAAAGGCATGGTAAGGATTGTATTCTTGTTGAGGGAGTCATAGATTGGAAAAAAACTGAGGTCATTTTTAAATCCCTTGATTATAGCAGACTTTTAAATATATACATTCTCTTTGAATTAAAAGAATCCAGAGAAATGAGAATAATTTTTCTTCTCTGTGGCCAGACTTTGAAGTGGAGAAATGTGGAACTAAAAGCAAATAGCATAACCTGTTTTAATCAAAAGGAGTCTAGTAAGAAACAATCAATTAAAGAACAGTCTGATTCTCTGCGACATCAATGTATGAAAATCTGTTAGACGCCAGATTGTGTCTCAAGACACATATGATGAACTGAACAAAATGACCTGCTAATAGCTTTTACGGGTAATAAATGCATCATGTTATTGGTAATTCTGCAGATGGTAAATCAAGCTAATATCGAAGCTGAAACAAGCTACTTGTTAAATATAGCTCAAAATGATCTTCTCTGTTATTCAAAAACTGTATTGTACAGAAAAAAAGATGATTACTCCTTATATTTCTAAGCATCTTAAATGGATAAACAGTCCCTTCTGCTATAAAGGCATTTTAATTTTTAAATCCTTTGGAGAGAGCATGCCTGAAATAAATCTAACCTGAAAAACACTGTTTATTTAGATTATGAGCAGAAACTAAAATGTAAAATCTATGCTAAACTTGAAGTGTGACTCTACTGCATACAATGTATCTTAAATGGTATTTTCAATCAACATTTGGAAAGCTGACCTAGCAAATTTGAACATTTGAACACAATGCACATTAACAAATAATGGAGGGGTGGACATGCTATTCATATTATTGACTCTCTTGTATACGCTGGCATATATACTTTAGGTTCAGTTTTATTGCCATAAGATCTGAAGTAGCTGGTGACACAATTCTTGGGAGAGAGGAGAGGTAGAAAAAGAAGAGATAAGACAATGGTCCAAGACAGTACTTCTATAGGGAATAAAAAATTGGCTATCAACAATATACAAAGGGAAATTTAATCAAATGAAAGAAAAAAATTGGCTTTACAGATGGACAGATTGGATCATTTAATCCCAAAATGAGCTTCTTTCATCATTAGTTGGCTACTTTTAATGTGAAATACTTCATTTTGCATCTGTGTGTCCTATAAGTAAATTTGCTAATAAGATCAGTTCACTGTATTTTAAGCACAATTTCAAATATACATACAGAAAGTTAATAATAGTTTTATTTTTAAATAAAAGTAATTTAAATTGTATTTGTTTTCAGATATATTTGTATTTGTTTTCACGTACACATTTATGTGTATGATGTATGTAGATAAATATACAAACACATGTATACATTTTCCGGTGTTATGAAATGCTAATCCTATTGCAATTCTAGGAAGAGTAGTTTGTTTGGAGTGAAAAAAATGTTTTTTCCTCTTAAGAAGGTTATATATGTCCAGTGAAATTATAATCATAGTGTTTGGTTGAGTTCAGTATCTACAATCTTTGCAAATTGATTGCATTTTAGCTCTACACGTGTCTATTACCAGGATATCTTAAAGAAGATCAGTTCGTGTTTTAAATTTCTAGTTTTTTAATAGTAACAAAATGTTAGCTATTCATAAATTCAATGATAAAATTTTGAAGATAGGGACAGCAATCTTATCTTTTAGCTGTGAAAAAAGGGTGAAATATCACCTTGTTGGAGGAACAGATGTTACAATCCATTAACATTCATTAATTCACTTCAGAATCAGAAATTTATAATAGTTTTAATCCTAGGTCAAATTGTGAAGCTGGGGATCATTACAATCTGCAGTCCTTCAAATCCCCCTAAGTAGTCCTTTTCACCAAGATTCCTGAGGACTTCCTAGGTCTTTTAAGGATTTATGTCTTTTTATTTTTTCTTTTAGATACTGAGGATTGAATCCAGGGCCCCACATACACTAGGCAAGTGATCAACTACTGAGCTACATTTCTAGCTAAAGCTTTTTGTCTTTATCTATGATCACTCATTACTGTTCCTACCTCTATATAGCTTCTCCATTAATTCAGTTCACTCAAACACTAACCCTACATTTTTCAAGGATGTTTTCATCTTAGAATAATAGAAAATGCAACTGAAAGTTGCCTACTCAATAAAGACATTTGTTATTTTGTGTAGCAAAAATGTTCAAGGTAGGGCCAGTCCAGGGTTAGTCAGCTCTAACAATAGTTACCTAAGGTGTGTCTCCTAGCTCTGCCATCTACAGTATATTCACTTGTCCTTTTAGGCCAGTTCCTTTCATGTTTCCAAGATGGTGATCACTTTTCTTTGTATCACATGGAGATGGCAATATACAAAAGCAAAAACAAATCTCTTTAAACATTTTTAAGAATGTGGAGTTTAAAAATGTTACTAAGAAGATTTTTTTCTTACTGTCATTGGCAAAAACTGTAACCAATACTCAACCTTAAACAAATTACTAGGTAATAGGCAAACATTTACCACTTCTGGCTCCATGACCCAAACCATGACCCATGCCTAAAGTCATGGTCCAAGAAGGACAGTTTCACACTATGTGATTTTGAGGGGAGGGGTAGTAGTAAGAGATGGCAAGGAAAATTAAGGGATCGGAGTTGCTGATTAGCACAAATTTAATTGGGAATTTCACTTAGCTGCTAGCAACAGTTACTGGAAAAAAGAATTTCTATGCCACACAAAGGAGTGGATAAAGAAGGACAAAAAGAAAGAAGTTCAGGACTAGGATCATTACTCTGGGGTTTCTTAAGGAGCCCAAGGTCATTCAATTTTCTTCATCCACAGTGTTTTCAGTCTGAAGAGTACTTCATTAAATTCAAAATGGTGGTGAGAATATAGCCCTCACGTTGACTTTTTTGGACCAAAATGATAGTAATGATGACAATAGAAAACATAAAGACTTTCAATTTTTGTTTACAATTTCTTTGGTACTGGGGGATTGAACCTGTGTTAGATATGTAATCAACAGATGAGCTATATCACAAGATCTTTATGGTTTTTATTTTGAGTCAGGGTTTCACTTAGGTTGGCCAGGCTGCCCTCAAACTTGTGATCTTTCTGGCTAAGCCTCCCAGGTAACTGGGGATGTACATATGTGTCGCCTGCTGCTTACAAAATTTTTTATTGGAACTTACCAGATGAACTTATCTAGTTGTATTGAAAGCAAAGAAATAACATATTTTAACTGAACATATTGGTTAATCAAATACAAAGTAGAATTTTTCTTCAAGAGCAAAAAGAGAATAAAAATTAACTCATACCAGTATAATCATAAGGATCAATGGCTGATAAAAAGCACATACTGTTCACCAAAACAATTTTAATGTTAAAATCAAGTTATAAAATATATTTATTTACACATATTTTATATCTTGACATATAAATAAAGAAATAATATTTCAGTAAAATATGCCAAGATATAATTTTTCCCACTTTTCTTGGTGTTACAGTTTAGATCTATGATGTCTCCCATCTATGTTCAAAGGTGGGGCTTTTGGAAGGTGAATGGAATGGGGCAGGGTGTTGTACTCAACAGTGAATTGATCCAATGATGGGTTAAGGTACTCTCTGGTTGGAAGAGGGGTGTGCCTTTGGAGGGTATGTCTCTCTCCTCTGTTCTTTCTAAGGTTCCTAGCTGCCATAGCTTGAGCACCTTTCCTCTGTCACATCCTTCGACTTTGCAGACTGAACCCCCAAAAACTGTGAGTCAAATTAAACTGTGAGATGGAAACCACTATTTTAGTTAGTCATTCCATTAGGTCAAGTAGAATTTCTATGTATTCTTACTAAGTTGACACTGTGTAGGGTTCCTGATGGAGTTTGAGAATTGTAGAATAAGAGCCATCACCGAAGAACATTCTTTAACGTTTCACTTTCCAGAATATGTCCAACCAAAGATCTTATGAAGGGATAACTTTGCAGGCAACTACCAAAAAATAAAACCAACAAAGTTCTGAGAATATGGTTACAATGTAGGGTTTCCACTTCTTAGTAAGTTCATCTGATGAGTATGTTCATATGAGTATAATACATATGTGTATTTCACAGACTTGGTTAGAAAAATGTTGTCCAAGTGCCATGTAGTATAGTATATGTTAGACTTCTCCCAAGAGCGACCTACTTTCTTGAATAATGAGGCATAATTAAATACTCCAGAGTAGAGTAAACCTGAATTGCCCTCTGGCCCCTGTCACAAAGTACAGACAAGCTCTGTTAAGAAATGTAGGTATCCAACAAGTTTCATTTTTCTGATTGATGAAATACTAGAAATGATTATTTTTATTTGCATTTCTGATAGTCAACTCTTTTCTTTGGCATATCAATTTATGCATGTAGCTCTATTTGCCAGTATATTTAACTCTTCTAGTTAGACTCAGAAATTATGCATAGATAGAAATTGTATTTTCAAAATTTATATAATCTGCTGATAATGCTTTTGTGAGGCATATCAGGAAAAATTTTAAAAAGTGAATTGGAAAATATTAATACATTTTTAAGACAATGGTTTAATGTGAGGCAGCCATTGGTAAACATTGGTGCATGTATGCAGGCTACAGGTAGAGAAAAGTAAATATGATGAGATGAACAAAGACAGAAAGCACTGCTGTAGAGAATGTTATGAGCATGCTCTTTTAAGGCTTCTAAAATAGCTTGTTGGCCTTGATCTACATCAAGACCTTGACTCTTTTTTCTTATCCTTTCTCTTTATGTGCACAATCCATGTTTTTCTTCTGTTTGCATTTTTCGATCTTTGTCATGGTGAGGAATATCCTCTGACGATGAAAGAACTGCTTTAGTTCACAGTAGACCTTGATTCTGCTTCCAGCTCCTCTACTAATACCTGGGATACAATTCCAATGCTGATTTGGATTTCTTTTACATATACAATGGGGTTCAATATTTTCACAAGCACTGTTCCATATAAATTTACACTAGACAATACTATTACTGCTTTTGCTGAAAAACAATGGTAATAGACTGTATTTAGTGGTATCTCCTTGTAACATGGTTTGTTAAACATCAGAGTTAAGTTTGAGACATGTCCACTGCTTTTCTTTTTCAAGTACTGACATTATCAGTGGAGCTTTATTATTTTTGGTCTCATTTATAACAAGGTTTGCAATGTGGAGTCCAAGGGCTATGATTTTGGAAGCCTCACGTTATTAGTAAATTTTTTATCACTAGGGTAAAAGCAATTACAAGAAATTTTACTAATTCTAACTTTTAGGAGATACTGGTTCTGAGTTATTACCTATGAATAATGAATAAATTCGCTTATGACAAAAATGCAAGAAAGATTTTCAAATTTTTCTCTTTCTTCTAATGTTTTGAGATTTTGCTGTCACTGACTGATGTGGAGGTAACCTATTTACACTGACTCAAACTTGTTGACATTTAAGTGTTATAAAAAAGCACTAAACAGCAGAAAGAATATAGGAATGACATTCACGAATATTTCCAGCTGTCAACAAGTCCAGTTTCTTACTAACTGAGAGCCCTTGAAGTACTGTATGCTTTGGATAGAGTGAAAAATACTGTTACTTCAGGTTTTCAAAAAATTTTTGTAACTATATACTTGTCTGTACTAATGAGCAAAAT
Source organism: Heterocephalus glaber (assembly GCF_000247695.1). The sequence goes on along the minus strand of NW_004624732.1, from coordinate 1,543,407 downwards.
AGCATGAGTTTTTCATTCCTCCCAACTCTATTGTTCATGATTCTCCCTTTAAACAATAGCAAAAATTAATTTCTCATTCATTCAACAGACAGATGGATCAGGTGATCAGTCACATGAAAACCAATGGTACTATCATCTCATAAGAAAGAATATAAAGACTATTTTTAGTAAGTTGGTAAGTACTTACTAATTTTAAGATATTACTATATCTACTAATCATGGAAAATGATTAAACAGGAATGTCTCCTTCTTTTGTCTTTCAGAGGAAAATATAACATTTCATTTGAGAATTGAATAAAAACACTTTCAATGGTGTGTCAGTAAAATGTCCACCCAGTAGGTGTCTAATCTGTTGGTGAGATGAATGGGAAAATCTCTCTCCATCTCCTGGCTTCTCTTGCTCAAAGAAAGCATAAAGGCAGAAATACAGGAGATGACAGTGAATTAATACCACACCCTTTTTGGCTTTTAGGTCATAACTTCATTGGGAAAGGAGTCCCTGTCCATCTCTTTGTCACACCAGGGAAAGACGATAATCCTCGCTAAAAAGAAAGTTGTGTAATATAGGTATTGAGTGTGTTGAGCTAGCCAACCTCCCACTGTTCCTAGCTCCACCATTTACTAATTGTATAAGCTTAGTGAACTTTGATTTTTTTTTGTCTTACTTTTCTGGTCTTTAAAAGATGATTAACAATATCTCCAACTGTCACAGTTGTTGTATAGATTAAAGCATTTAGAACACGGGGCATATACTGATCTCCATTTTGCTTTCTATTCCTGAACTTCCTTCTTTGTTTTCATCTTAGCTTTCTAATAGCTTCAAATAATTTTTGAAAGTGGAATCTAAATTTTTGAAATGTTCATTTGAAAGGAAAAATGATGAGAAATGGAAAAAATGGAAATAAGTTCTTTGTAAATAGGGAAGGGTGGAGGGCGTGAAGGAAGGGCTAGGAATGGGGAAAAAATGAGAACCAAGATGGATCATGTAAAGGTACAATTCCCAATGAGAAATGTAATTGTGTTGTATACCTAAAATGTACCAATAAAAGAATTTAACAACAACAACAAAAAATGTTCATTAGTCACGTGAGGAAGGTAACTTTGGAAACTTGAAAGTGGTAATTTTAAGACCTGTGACATGACATTGTTTTTTGGTGAGATATAGCATTTTTTAGTACATATCAGAAACTGACATGGTATTGGAGAGTTTCTAGGTAGCTCTCCCACACTCCAAATTTCTCTTTTAATTTCCATCACATTATTAGTTTCTAGGTGCATGTTATGTAATAAATTACTACTAAACCTAGCATCTTTAAAAACATATGTATTATTTAATCTTGCAATTTCTATGGGCATATTTTAGCTGCATTTGGCTCAATCTTTTTGATGAATCTTTGGTCTGTCAAGGGAGACTGTGTTCTCATCTGAAGGTGTGGTCAGAGAAAAATCTAATATGGACAGCAGAAATGCCATACAGCAACCTTGTGGAGAGGCCTATGTGGTGAGGGTCTATGGGTTTCTAATGATTACAGTCAGTTTGTAGGTTTCTAAGTCTTTCAAGAATGTTATTCCTTACTTTGATAAACTAGAGTTTTTATTATATTTCCATAAAATCACACCTACAAGGTATTCATGTGACTTTATTAATGATTTGGGAAAATGGAAAAAGGTTTGCATGATCAAAAACAAAGAAATCCAATGGAATATTGGACTATTTTTGTTCTTCAGACTTCTGTATGAATATGGTTTTTTCTGATACCAATTGATACTGACCTGCATCATGAGAACTAGCTTGTTTCTCTCCCTCTCTCTCTCTCTCTCTCTCTCTCTCTCTCTCTCTCTGTCATCTTTCCTCTCATGTTTCCCTCCGAGGTACAGATTTATCCCACTACACTGAACTACCCAGTCTTCATTAGCTGTTCTCCATCTGAATTAGTGGTTGTAGCACTAGTATGTTCCATTTAGTAAAACCTAAAGCCTGAGAAAACCAGTATGATTTCCAATAACAATTATATTTACTCTTAAATTTACATAAGATATTTTATTTCCTGTTAGTTTTTAACCTTTAGGATTTTTGTAGTTCTACAGTTACAGAAATTTTGGTATGGACCGATTCTATTTTTAAGAGCTATACAGAGTTTTAATTAAGTTGTCTATTTATAGTGTTGAGCAGCTTCAAAGATTTTAAAGTTTTTACATTTGCAAAATACTCCTATCACTTTCAAATATCACTAATCATACTGAAATGTGATCAAGCACATTTACTTCACGCACGTAAAAAGCAGGTTGTGAAATGATTGAAGACAATATACTCATATTTTGTTACATGTTTTCTGAACTCATTTAATTATATTTTTATAGGTACTCCCAGGTTTCATTATTGGATTTGTTTTAACTTTTGTTCTTTGTGGCTAATGATCTTTGTGGTTATTATCCAGTTCTCTCTTCTAATATGGTGTTAGTTTGTCAAATTTCATTCTTGTAACTTTAAATTGAAAATTACACTGACAACATAATTCTTTCTGCTCAAGATTTACAACAATGCAATGCACGATTTAATAAATATTTTGAAGGAAATATATGCTTATATTGAAGACTTTAAGCTAAAGTAGTTATGGAAAGAAAAAAGTAAATAAAAATATTTTAGAACAACTATATCCATAGAAGAACAGAAAGGATAATCAAAGCAAAGTGTTGTGTATTGATAGAAAAGTTAATGTTAACATGAAAGATAAGAATAAAGTAATTTATGAAATAATCATATCACCAAAGATAAGGTTATAAATATTCTGATTCTTAGTCATATCTTATAATAAGATAAAATCTAAAATCTTAGGTATTTCACACAATATCATCTATTTCTATCAAAAAAACTTCTGAGTTCTCTTCTGAGAATAGTGATTAATATAAACTTTTTGTTTTCACCTTTTTTGCTTACCTCCAATTACTTCTTTACTTATAAAGTTAAATAAGTTTTACAATTTTAATTTTAAAAATAAGAATGACCTAAATTCTACTACAATTTTTGACACTATAGTAAATTCAAATCAGCTGGATATAATTTTAAATTAACAAGGAAATGATAATAGCAAAGGGTAGGCTGAGAGAAAAAAATTCTTTTCAGTTCATGTGAGCACTAAGCTTTGGAAATTCAGAACCTGAGTGACGGCATTAGCTCTTTGCTAGACAGTGTTTTTCTGAAGAACATGTTAGCAAGTTTTCATTCTTAAAATAACTTTTTCCTTTTATAATCACTGAGTTGTATGTTTAGATAACTACCATTTGGGTGCTGTGGAAGGAATGTTGAGAAGATCCAGGATTAAGAAGGAAAAACAACTTATCATTGTCACCTCTTATTCCATTTTAACACCCAAAGATGCAGTCAATTCTCTTTTTTCCATTCAACAAGATTCTTTGTCTGTATCTTGATTTTCTTCTGGTGAAAAAAACCTACCTCAATGTTCCTAAGTTTGTATTCTCTAGGCCCTTTCTAGGAATTGCTGAGATAGGTTGAATACCACTAGGTTAATGTTTCTGAAAGTAATACTTATATCCCATTTTTTGTGTTTCCTACACATTTCCAGAGTTAACGCAGAATTAATGTACTGACCTAGATGAAAAACTGAGGTTATACAAGTAAATGTCCCAAACTCACCCGGTCCAAAGGTGGTGAATAAAGAATGCCATGAGCTATAGTTGTCTGTATAACTTCCCCTTTTTATCAAACAGATAAAAACATTTACCAACAAAAATTATATCACTAAATCATGTAGAGCAGAACTCCTAGAAACTCTGCCCATCCTGCCAACAATTCCTTTATATGAATTTTTTCAAAAATAACTTTCTTTATTGTGAGACAACTGTACCTCTACATAATAACAAGAGAAAGAATTACATAATATGTCAGGCTTCATTTTATCAAAATATTTTTTTAAGTGTATTCACTTTTTTCTTAATGACATAGAGTAAGAGTAAAATTTATAATAATAATAATAACAATAGTTGTTGTTGCTGTTATTATTTTGCATTACTGGGGATTGAACCTAAGGGTTGTGTAAACTAAATAAAACCTCTGCCAGTAAGCTACATCCTCAATCCCCAAATCAATCATTTTTGACCACTTATGTAATAGGCATTATGTTTTTTATCTATACAATAATCCTGTGAAGTAGCCATTATTAACAATAGTTTATTGATGCAAAAATACAGAATTTTTAAGTGGTACATGAATTACAAAAACTCAACTGGTTCTATGCATGAGTCAGGCAGAGTTACTGGTTCCTCTCAGAGCAGCTCACACATTTGAAGCGCGAGGACTTTCTGGACTGAAACAGCAGGTCTGGCTCTGCCCAAAACTTCCCTTGATTCTCTTTTCCTACTTCTCTGTGAGTGCTGTCTTAATATCTGCTGTTGCCTCTGGAATTATAACTTAATTGTCCCATAACCTGAGAGAAATAAAAAATTTTGCCACTTCCAATTGGAGAATCCTAGAAAGGATGTCGAATGAAAATATAACTAATAATGGTTCATTTCAAGCACTGTTTTAAAAAAGTTATACTCTAAAAGATTCCAGAGGGAGAGTTATTATCAAGCCCATTTCATTTTTCTCTAATCGAGGAGGAAAACAAGCTTAGAGAGGTCAGGGGACTTGCCCGAAGTTCTGTAGTTGTAAGTAGCTGCATTTGCTTTCCAATTAAGGCAGAGCCCATGCCTTTACAACTGTTCCTTCTACACTGTTTCTCACTGGCCCGGTCCAGATCTCATGCCTATCAATGAATCAATGGCCATGGCGAGACAGACGCTATCACACCAGGTCAACCTTCATCTAATGTCCAGCCCTGGGGTCTTTAATTCTGTTACAGAAAAGAATGAGCACCACAAGGAACTGCCCTGATATTATACTGGGAGTAATTAGGAAGGTGAGAATAAATCTAGATTTGTTTAATTCCAGAGCCCAGATTCTTACCCCACTTGTATTATCTTTAATAAAGCATTATGTCACAGTCTCATTTTATAAATGAGAAGTCAACATGGTGAAGCCAAAATTATCCAGGATTTTGAGGCAAGAAATAGGAAGGTAAAGAATCTTGGTCTAGTTCATTTCATTTCTCCATCCAGGGTTTTGTCCACCCTATTCAGGGCCCTGGTAGCAAGCGATGGAAGGTTTTCACTATCACTGTTTCTAAAGAGACCTGTAAAGTGGAACAATACAGGGGTACAGCAGTGAAATCAGTTGTTTTAGTTTCTGTAGTAGTTTGCTAGGGCAGCTATAATAAAATACCACAAAATAGGCATTTTACCAACACAAATTTATTATTTCACAGTTCTGTGTGGTAAAAGTTTGACTTTCTGGGTGTGGACAGGGTTAGTTCCTTTTGAAGTTTGGGTAGAAGAATCCTCCATTTCTCTATCAGCTTCTGGTGGCTGCCGATGATCTTTAGTGTTGTTTGGCTTGTATGTTCATAACACACATATCTGCCTTTGTAATTCTACAGTGTCTTAGCCACTTTTCTCTCATTGCTGAGACAAAATACCCGACACCCAAAGTTAAAGGGGAAAGAGTTTATTAAGCTCAAAGTTTGTAGAGGTTTCAGTCCATAATCAGCTGACTCCAAGACAAGAGTGGCACATGACAGAGGAATGTCACAGAGGAGAAACAGTTTACAGCACCCACACTGTAGCAAAAGCATGGGAACCTTAACAACTTTCTGCCCCTTTTATCTTATCCGGACTACCGGGATTAGGGTGGCTCCAGTATCAGTGTACTAGTTTAGTAACCACACACCCTTGATCCCAGCATCACACACTTTTGATTCAGCCACCGATGACCACATGAGGCTTTGGAGGGACATCTAGACCCAAACTATAACATACAGTCTTATTTTCATTGGCCTTTTACTAAAGGTAATGAGAGAAGTTAGAAAATAAACCCAGTGGCAGTTTAGAGGAAGGTTAGGAAAATGAAGTGGGGCAATTTAAAGATGGGATAGTCAATAAGCACACTTGAGGGGCCTGGTATATATGGGGAGTTGTTAGAATATAGTAGAAGTATGCTGAGGTGGCCAGGGAAGTTTTCCAAAGAATTAGTATTGGTTGGTTGGTGCTTGAGTCTCTTTCAAACTGCCATTGAGATTATAGAAAGTGGATGATACAGGCAAAGCACCAGGAGTAAGGACTCCATTGTTGACTCATTACTCAAGATTACTCATTGGAGAATGTGGAAAAGAAATATAAGGAGAAATAGGAAACATAAAGGTCAAAGATTATAATGTAGACTCATTCTTAGAATAATTATTATGGATAACATCTTTGGAAATACTTTTGTTGAACAAATCATTTCTGAGTATTTACAATGCAGTTAGTGATATTTTATATATACATTTTATAAAAACCAATTAGGTCTAATCAGCTGTGTCAAAAACATTTTCTTTGGAATTTGTATATAATGATGATCCATATAATGTATCAGAAGCCCCGTTATTAATGAGATTCTTAAATGAGCTAATATGTGTAAAACGCTTACAATAGTGCCTGGAACATAGTAATGATACCTAAGTGTTTGTTGGTATTATTAGGGAAATTTTAGTAATTTATAGGATGAATTAAACAAGATATAAATGGACTGGAGCATGTTTGCTATGAGCTCCTGCCACATGAAAGAATTTATTTTCATATGTTCCGGTAACCACTTGCAAGAACTACTGAGATATTATAATGTTGCAATAAATATCTCATTATTGATGAAAGAACAAAAGTAGGTTTATGCTAGTTTATGTTCCATCCATTCATTCATTCAACACAATTGAAAAAGTGAATATTTATTCTTTTCAATTTTCCAAAACCCACTATTAATGAAAAATAAACTTACTAAACTAAGAATATCTACAAATATATAACATCAGTTTGAAATAATGGGTGCAACTTGAGAACATAATGTTAAGTGAATCAATCAAACATATACACTTAAATATAGCATGGTTTCTCTTATACAAGAAATCTAAATTGTAAATAAAGAGCGAGATAAAATACAGATAATCAGAAGTAGGAACATAGGTCTTTCTCAAAGAAGATAGAGATAAAGAGATGGAGAGAGTGGAGAGGAAGGGGAGCAAAGGGGACAAAAAAGGAATTAAGATCTTATATACATGCACTGACTCCACACAAAGAATGTAACACTATACAGCAACCCTACTATAGAATACATATCCCGAGGAAATAAAATAAATATCAAAGAGAAAGCTGCAGTCTCACATTTATTGTAGCATTATTTACAATAAGTAAGGTATTTAATCACCTAAGTGTCCATCAGTGGACAAAGAAAATGTTATATACACATCTGTCCGTCTGTCCGTCTGTTGATCTATCTATCTATCTATCTATCTATGAATACTACTCAACCATTAAAAAGGATGAAGTCCTGCCATTTGCAGCAATGTAGATGAACCTGGAAGACATGATGTTGAATGAAATAAGCCTGATTCAGAAAGACTAATACCACATGATCTCACTCACTTTTAGAGCTAAGAACGTTAATGACATAACTTGAGAATGGAATAGTGCTTACAGTAACTGAGGAGAAATGGGGAAGAAGGGAATGAGGAGAGATCTATCAGTGTGTGCGATGTAAGTTAGATAGGGGAAAGAAGATCTGATATTGTATCATAGAGTAGGGGGACATCCTTACCAATAATTCATTATTTCAGAAAAGCCAAAAGAAGGATTTGAATCTTACCATCACAAAGAAATGATAAATGTTTAGGGTGATATATATGCTAATTATCTTGATTTGAATCATAACACTATGTACCTCATTAATATGTACAATTACTACTTGTTAATCAAAAATAAAAATTTAAATAATAAATTGAGAAACACTTGTAATATGAAAGACTAGATGAGCACTCAAATACAAGGTGACTTTTTTATATGAGGGAGGAGGTCTTTCCACCTAGGTATGTATGTCAACAGACATTATTCCTTGGTATGGGGTTGGGGGAATATAAGAGGATATAAAACCATGGAACCTGCAATCCGGTGAAGGAAGAACTATCAGCTGACACAAGAGTGTGAATTTTTAGACTAATTTACTCATTCACTCTCATTTGATTTCTCTTTCTCTCCTCTTTTGACTCAGACTTTTGCTATTGCAGCAATAAAAACTGACTCTGACGCTGTGTTCTTTAATGACAGCTAACTGTGTTAACATGAATATTATAAACTGATGATGATGTGTTAATTTCCTGACACTGGAAGAAACTTAACTGGAACACATTAAAATAATGTATACTAGTAAATCATGAATATGTTCATTAAAACTCACTTACCTTTGTACACTCGAATACATATATCTTAAAAGTTAGATATAAAATACTATTTTGGTTTCTATATTAAATGGAAAATTTTTGAAAGCTATTTCAGTATGTCTTATAAAACTTTTGGCTTGGGGCTTTAAAAAGTTAGTACCTAAGTAAAAATTAGTTAAAGTAAGTTAGTTTGAAAATCTTTTCAATTACTTAAAAAATAGAGTGTAAATGGTTTTGTGTGTATGAAATAGCAGTATTTTTGGACAATTTCTATGGAATATATGTATATTTCAGTAGAAATAACAGGGGCTACATAAACTCCTAGAGTGGTGTAAAAGAAAACATTAATGATACTTGTTAAACACAGCATGGAAAACTTATATAAGAGGAATTTTTGCAGTAAAGACAGAGATCAGTCTTCACTACAAATATAATGTGAAAAATGGGAAGTTTAAAGCCAAAAGGCAAGGTAGGGGCCAATGAGTGGAAAATAAATGGAAGAAAAAATAAAGATTGATGTGTTCTGGCTTCACCCAACACAACAAGATTCTTGCTGATGGTAGGTAGGACAAAATGATATGATAATAGAAGGTAGGAAGAGAGGGGTTTGATCAGATGTCAAGGATCATAACATCGAAAGTATGAGAATTTTACTAAACTGATTTAGAAGGCATCTTGCTTAAACTGGGCTAAGCAAGGACAGAAGCCAAAGTTGAGAGCTACTCAAAAAAGAGAACTCAGAGAAGCCTAACTCCAGTGTATTCATGGAGAGAGCTTTCCTCATAGACCAGCAGGAGAAATGTCCTACATGTTTAAAAATTGTTTTCTTCTCTCCCTTTCCTAGCGTATTGTCAGTTTAACAGGATTTATGTGGGTTTATGCAAAAATTGCATAATATTCTAATTTTCTTAATTGCATTGTTTGGAAAAACAAGCCAAGTATATACAAACTAATCACAATGAATAAGTTTTTATATACGATATATATACACATATTACATTAGAATAAGTTTAACAAAAAAAGTGTAAGACCACTATGTACAAGGAAAATTCTAAATTACAAAGAGAGAGATAAATAAAATCAACTAAATGGATATATATATATATATAATATAAATGGATTAGAGGACTGTGCTATTAACATACTAATAGATTCATCACAAATGCATTCAAAAATATAAAAATTGAAATGATTTTAAAGTTATATAGAAATGAAGATATAAACTTTCCAGTAATGTTTAGAAAGAGAACAAGACTGGGGGCTGACAGTGCACAATATAATATTAAGCTATGGTAACAGAGCTACTTTCTTATTAGCTAATAAATTAGCATATATATCAGTGGCACTCAGTAGATAGTTTGTCTGTTTGGGCTACTGTAACAAAATACCATACACTGGCAGGTTTATAAACAACATAAATTTATTTTTTCTAATTCTAGAGATTGTTAAGTCCAAAATAAAGATACAGATAGATTTGGTTTGGGGTGAGAGCCCTCTTCCTGCTTCAGAAATGGCTGGTTTTTTTCTACATCCTCACATAGTGAAAGGAAGCCTCTGGCAATATCTAAAAGGGAACTGAACTCATTCATGATAGACCTGACCCCAAGGCTTCCTCACTTCCCAAAGTTCCCATTTCCTATTTCTTTGGGAGTAAAAATTATAACATGTGAATTTGGAAGAGAAATACAAGCATTAAGGCTATAATATGGTCCAAAATACCTCTCACACATATATGGTTAATTGTTAATAAAAATTTCCAGGCAATTTCACCTGAACATAAAGTTCTTTTTCTTACAAATGGTCCTGGCCTTGAAGAAAAATAAAACTTACCTCATACCATGAATAAAAATTAATTTGAAACGGATCATAAATAGAACCTCAAATCATAAAATATCCTAGGAAAAAACATAAGAGGACATGGGACTTTGAATTAAGCAAGGACTTCTTGATTAACACAGAGAAAGAAAAAATAAGTTAGATTTTTTTATCGCTATTAGAAACTTTTGTTTCTACAGAAAAAAAACCCCCAGAAAATCAAGCCAAGACTGGAAACACATATTTCCAATGAAGAGATTAGAGAAAGAACTTCCACTCAGAATATACAAAATACTTTTGCAAATCAAGAAGACAAACAATAATAAGAAATTTGATCAGATACTTCAAACAAAAAGAATTATACAAATAGTAAATGTATCCAAAAAAGTTCAACAGAATTATTTACTCAGCAATGCAACTTACAGCTGCTATCAATGGATACTTTTAAGAATTCTTACAATATATATTTTTGCTAATATGCATTTTATGTTACCAAGAGTGTAGCTGAATTGAAATTCTCATATACTTCTGTTGCCCATGATAAACTACAGATAGTACGTTAGACTAAATAGTACATTGAAGGACAGTTTAGGGAAGTTTTCCTAAAATGTTAGCTATATCTCTGCCATATGATCCAGGAATTTCACTTATAGGTATTGACACAGTGAATTGAAAACATATGCTTATACAAAAGTGTATACACAAATATTTTTAACAGTTTTGTATGTGCTGTCAGAAAACTTAACTCAAATGTACAGTAAATGAATAAACAAAAAGTGACATAACAATATAATAAGTTTTCATCAATAAAGAAGAACAAATTGCTGATATGCAGCAACAAGAATGAATTTCAAGAACTATTATGCCAAGTGAAAGAAATTAAACACAAAAGGTACATACTGCAAGATTCCATTTATATAAAATTCTAGAAAAGGCAAATAAATATCAAAAAATAGCAAGCACTTCCCAGAGAACAGCAGCATAGGGAGGGATGGCTTCCCAAAAGAACAGAAGGAAATTTTAGAATATTATGGAATGATTCAGAATCTTGTTTGCAGTGATAATTTGATGAATATATAAGGGTGTTAATTTTCTTCAGTTTTACATTCCCATTATGTACTACTTACTGCAAATAAATAACAGCCCAAGAATGTTGCTAAAAATTGTAAAAGGTAATCCTTAAAACTTTACTCTTTATACATTTCAATTCCTTTTAATGATTTACATGGAACTGATATTACAAATATTGGTTAGAATAGTTAAAAACGGGACTTCCAAGACAAAACATGAGGGGTGGATATAATGCTTCCTATACATAAACACTGGTGTTTCTGCATGAAACGAGTGAGTATTAAACACCCTGAAGAGTGTAAACTGAGCTTCTAGTTGTAGAAGATCTTCGCTTTAATCAAAGAAAGTCCAGGGACACTCAGAAAAATCCATGGGCATGAAGGTGTAAGAGGCATGTGGGAAAGAAGAAAGGCCTGGTGGGTTGTTTTTAAAGAGAAGATGATACTGAGGACAATGCAGTAAGATTAATTCCTATATTTTAATTTTCAAAAATCTTTATTTTTAATTTCATTGTAGATTTACAAATTATAGTTGCACATATGTATGAGATAAAAAGTGATGCTATTATACATGTATACAGTGCTGAATGATTAAATCAAACTAATTAACATATATCATTCACTTTAAATATTTTTGTAGTAAAAATATTTGAAATTTGCTCTCAGCAATTTTGAAATATCCAGTACACTATTATTATCTGTAGTCATTACATTGCAATAGATACAAAAAACATACTCCTCTTATCTGCCTGAAAATTTGTACCCTTTGATTATCACATTTGTTTGTTTTTAATTCTAATATAGCTTTGCAAGATGACCAAAATGCCTCCTAGGGAGATTCATTTGGAAAATATTAGAAATGTAGGTAAAAGAAGAGCCTTTTAAAGAAGAAATAAGCTTTAGATGGATTCTCATCAAATCTGAAAATGGCAGAATCTGACTCATTTCCCCAACAGGGGAGTTCTTGTTTAGTACCTGGCCTAGTTGTCCCTACCCAATTCTTTCTGGTGCAGAAATATTGTGATAGTTTCCCATCAACATCAACTTTCAGGTTTCTTTGCATGTATCTTCTAGTCTTGGGCAGATAATTTAGTGTATTTCTCCAAAAAGGTTCTTATTCACTGGCCTATGACCTAGGATCATTTATATAGTCCGATTTGGAATATCTATCCTCATTGTCTTTTCCTATGATAATTCTACCTCACCAGCTAAAGACCATCTTCTCTTTGAAGCCTGATGGTCAACCACAATGATACCTTTGTCTCTTTTTCATGTATTCTGCAGCAGCTATTTCCTGTGTAGTATGTTCACATTTATTGCGTATTGCTTTGAATGATCAATTATTTTAGTTTCCCAGACTAGACTATAATTTCTTTGAGAACAGAAAATATGTCATACAATTATCTGGATTTTTCTCAGCATCATCATCGTAATGTACAACACAGAGTGCTCAACAAATATTCACGAATTACTATGGTCTAGGTCATAACAGTTTATAGAGTATAGGAGGTGTATTTGAATGAGCTTTCAGAAGTAGTAATAACTCTGTGCACCTGTACAAGCATGGTAGCTGGGATCAAGAGCATTGGTATGAGTATAATTCAGATCTCAGCTCCACCACTTAGTGAGACAAATCACTTAAATCCTGGGTCCCAATTTCCTCCCAGTAAAACAATTGGTAAAATAATATTATTGAGATGATCAGGTGAAATGTTTGTTAAAATCATTTCCTGTCTGAAGTTTTCAATGAACTGTAGCTTTGTTTAGCCTCTAATGTTTCTTATGATACCAGATTTAATAATCCCAATGGGCCTAGTAATATAGACTCAATAATCTCTAATTTATTAATACAGAAATTGAGATTGGCACACGGTAATTTTTCTAAAGTCACATAGCTGTGAAGAAACAAGACTGAAACTCAAATTTTCTGATTGTATTTGTCCTGAATTTTCCATTAATTAAGTGGCATGTGGTAAGAATTAAGAAGTGGTAATATGTAACTCTAAACTAGTGATTAAATTGCTTTTAAATTAATGAAATTGAAACTTAGTACATCCTTACTGAATATCTCTTTGGATTTGGTATGAATAGTGGCCTGAAATAAGTGCATTCTAACATTTTAAACTGATTTTAGAAGTCCCATTGGAGTGTCAAAATATTGGGTAGCCAGTGAGAAATAAACAAATTAAAATGAAATTAGTTGACTCTCCAACATATCTATTCCAAGATTTTTAGTATCGTTTATTCATACGTGCCTGTAATTAGTTCAGAAACAAGCACGCAACTCAATTCTGACTAAGGTATGGTAAGAGAGGCGCTTCGGGGGAGTCTCACTTTGTTCCTTAGGATCAAATGAGAAGAGATCATCTCCTTACCTCTCTTGTTTTTTGTTATAGTTAGATGGACTTTCTGGAGTTGCTACGGCTATGTGATCATGAGTAAGAGGGAGGAGCTACTTCTGAAAGTGGAAAAAAAGAGATGAAAATCATTATGGTCTTTGATAATGTTTTGAACAGAAGATTTAACTTCTCTGGAAACCACTGCATTTCCAAGATGATGAAAATATTTTCGTATTATTTAGGCCAGTCTTAACTAGGGTTTCTAGAACTTCCACTTGAGAGATCTTTCCAATGCAATGAGTCTCAGAAAATTCTGGGAAATGATAAGAGGAAAATTATGTTTCCAGATTAAATATCGAAAAAATATCATAAGGATTGGACCTAATAACAGCTTTTAATCCAAAGACCTATTTACTCTTGCAGACGGCATTTTGTAGCACCTCCAAATGTGACAAGCATTTCAAACTTGTCAGTGTGTTTTAAATGTGCATGATGTTTTCAAGCAGAGGAAATCAGGCAATTACTTGAGTCAATGAGTTTTTTGGAGTCATCATGAACTGATGGTCCCCTTCATTAGGGGCAAATAAAATGTGTGAGTGGAGGCAGGGTGAGGGACTTCAAAATTTCTTACAAAGACGTTGCTTCCATTTTTCCTTTTCTCATATTTATTCTTTTCCTTTACCCCTCCCACTTCCTCTTCCCCTTTGGACTTTTTCTTCCTATTTCACATTATAATCTACTTTTTTAGATGTAATGAATTTCAGGAACTCTTAGGTAGGCGTTTGTTTGCAGAGAGTCAAACTAGAAACTTTATCAAAGTCAAATTTCTAGAGGAATTTCGATCTTTCATTAAGGAAAACTTATCACATGGGATTTTCAAGCTAATGGCTTGGTTTTCCCTATATCACATTACTTTTTTCTCACTTTTCTCTTGTTGCAGAATGAAATATGAATTCCTGTCCCGATATATTTTATTGATAATGAAGCAATAAAAATGACAATATCTATATATTTTCTCAATACTCAAGATGTCTTGAAGATAGTAAGTACTCAATAAACACTTGTAAAGTGTGGAAAGTAATTCGAATCTTAAAAGTTTGAACAAAGTCAGAAAATTAACACACTCATTTGAAAAGGTGTCTTACTTTGCCTGATATCAACTATTATCTCAAAGGCCTGGAAACTGATTCATTGATTGAGTTTTTGAAACATACTAGAAAATAACTGTCATAACTTCTTGATATTATAAGATTTAAAATAGATATATTTCAATGAAAAGAGTTTTGCAGTGCTGATGGTTTGATACAGGGTCAAGCATTCTTCCACTAAGCCACGTCTTAGTTCTGGAAAATTTTCTTGCTATACAGGAATTTGTTTTTACTGTAGTGTCCTAAAGTTAAATTTCAAAAAAGATAAATAGACTTGCTTTACTTAAATGATAATTGGGATTTTTTTTTCAAATTAAAGGCTGTAAAAATGCCTGGTGATTTCTTAATGTATTAAAATAAGGCACCAAGAGCTCATTGGCTGTCCAGTGTCATTGTGCAACTTCCCATTGCCTAGGATGAGGGGATGTAGTTGGGCATTTGGGCATCTTTAACTTTTTGTATTACCAAATATTCCCTTTGGGCTTTTTACTTTTTCCAGAAAGATATCCTGTAAGCTTTCACTTAGGATTAATAAGCTTAGCTATAAATGATTTTGAACCAAAAAACATAAGACAATTTGAGCTCTACTTGTGCAGTAAGAAAACTTTATTATACTATTCATGTAGTTCTTCCCTTAGCCCTGGAGCCTCTTAGAGATAATTTCCATAAAGTAAACCTATGGTCTTTTTTTAGGGTCAGAAGGAAATCCCAAGATCCAATAGCTATATATACAACAGTTTAAACTGTTTTCCCAACTTAGCCCCAAATGCTTCTGTGATGGTTAATCTTGACTGTCAACTTGATTGAAATGTAAAATGCCTAGAAAATTAGTAACACACACTTCTAGGTGTATCTGTGGGGTGGCTTTCAGAGATGATTGGCATATGGGACAGTAAAAGGAGGGTACAGAACCCAGAACCCTATTGGTGGAACAGCATCCAATAGGGTAGTGACCCATATGGAACAGAAATATGCTCTCTTGCTCTCTGCTTCTTGGCTACAATGAAGTGGGCAGTTTCTATCTGCTATGCCCTTCTGCCATGCTGATACTGTCCATGACAAGCCAGAAACAATGGAGCTTCTCCTCCCATGATGGATTGAAAACTCTGAAAACATGTTATAAAATAAATCTTTTCTCCTTTAAACTGGCTTTTCCTGGTATTTTGTCACAGAAATGTGAAGTCTACTAAAATTTTCCTATATTAAGTTTTGCTACCCAAGAGTTCTTCAGAATTTCTGAGGTTCACTGATAGATATTAGCAGGCTTTTTTTTTTTAAATTAAATTCTTTTATTGGTACATTGTAGGTATACAACACAATTACATTTCTCATTGGGAATTGTACCTTTACATAATGCATCTTGGTTCTTATTTTTTCCCCAGGCTTTTAAGGTTAGCCAATCAGTACAACAAATTCATTCATTATCATGAGATTAGGCACTTGTGATACAAGAGCAAACAAACAAACAAAAACTACTCTTCAGGAAACTTGCAGAATATAATAAACAGGCCATAAAGAATTGATAACAACAAAATAAATTATTAAATATTCTAGAGAGTGACTTGTTCCATAAAGAAAAATATTAGACTGGGTAAAAGAATTGGAGTCCCAGGAGATGAAGGCAATTTTTTTTTTTCTTGAACCGAGGATTGAACTCTGGTCCTTACATTTGCAAGGCAGGTGGCAGAACCACTGAGCTAAATCCCCAGCCCTGAAGGCAATTTTTAAAAGGATGGTCCTGGCACGCCTTATTAAGGCTGTGAACTTCGAGTGGAGTCTTGATGGAAGGGAAGGAGTTGTCCAAGGGAACATCTGGGCAAGGTTGCTGCAGGCAGAGGGAACTTCCTGTGCTACAGTTCCAGGGTAGGAATTTAAGTCTTATGCTTGGTGATCAGCATGGAGTCCAGTGTGGCTGGAGTGAAGTAAGGGAAGAGCACTGAGGGAGGTGGTGAGGAAAACAGAGAGGTGACAGGGCTGTGTGGCAGAGTTGTATTAGGTTAGGAGGGCCTTGTGTGCCATTGTGCCACTGTTGGCGTCTACTCTGAAGGAAATGCAAGCCAAATGTAGGGTGTTATGCACAGAAACAATTTCATGAAGAGTGCTGGTTGTAATTCGAGTACAGATGGAAGGAGAGATCAAGTCAGAAGTAGAATAATCAGTTAGGAATTACTTCATTAGGCTAGACAAGAGATAATGCTGGGTGTATTCAATTCCCTCTGGCTGCTATAACAAATTACTTCAAACTAAGCTCAGTGCCTTCAAAGGACAAAAATTTGTTCTGGCACAGACCATAGGCTAGAAATCTGAAGCCATGGTACCAGCAGGGTCATGCACCCTATCAAGTTTCTAGGAGGAACCATCATTACTTCTTGTAATTTATGGGGGGTTTTGTTTGTTTTTAGTCTGTATTTTTTCATTACTAGGGACTGCGCCCAGAGTCTTTGCCTGAGCTATATACAGCCCTTTTTATTTTGAGACAGAATCTGGCTAAGTTGCCAAGTTGCCCTGTCTAGGCTCAAACTTGAGAAACTCTTGCCTCATTCTCGCACAGTACTGGAATTGTGGGTGTGCATCACCTTACCTGGAGTGAACTTTTGGTTCTTGCTGGCAGTCCTTGGTGTTCTTTGGTTTATAGCATGGATACTCTAATCTTTGCCTTCAACTTTACATAGCATCTTTCCCTCAGTGTGTATCTGTGCCTCCAAATTTCTCTGTCCTTACAATGAGAGTCATCATTATGTTTAGGGTTCACCCTAATCCAGTATGACAGCTTGATTATATCAGCAAAGATCCTATTTCTCCATAAAATCACAAAAGGATGGCTTCAGTATCTTGTGGGGGAAGACAAAATTTGCTACACAATAGCAGGCTGAACAATACAGATGGTGAGTCATTCTAAGATTCTGGGCATATTTGGAAGATAAAGCCAGCGGAATTACTTGAGGGAATGGATGTTGGATGTGAAAGAAAAAGATTGGCTTACACCTTAAGTTTGTATCTTCTCTCATCTGCTAATACAGTTCCCACTCACACACCTGCTTTTTAGCTTTCGAAATTCTGGCATTGTTGGATTCTTTTCAGTTACTTTCTGTTGGGGATTTATGACATTTAAAATCACTAGTTAGGCATTTTACTGGGAATTGGAAAGAGTTGTAGCAAACACATATGTGTACAGTCTGCCATATTTACCCAGAAGTTCTCTCTAGGGATACATCTATATGTTGTACAGGTTGAAGGTTATATATTTTCAGGGCCTACTTTAAGAAACTAAACAGTAAATCAACATTAGATACAATACCAGTATTCTCCTTTGTGTTAGTTAACTTTCTATTACTTAAAAAAAAATCTGGGATAATCAATTTAAAATGAGGAAAGGCTTATTTTGGCTTATAGTTTTGGAAGTTTCAAGCCATATTCTCATGACTCTGTTGTTTTGGGGCCCCTGGTGAGACAGACAGCATATTGTGATGAGAGTGCATGATGGAGCTGTGAAGGAAAGAAAGAAACCAGAGTACCACAATTCCCCTTAAGGGTATGTCCCCAGTGTCCAAAGACTTTCCCCTAGGCCCCACTTTTTAAAGGTTCCACTTCCTTCCAATACTACCAAGTGGAGGGCCAAACCCTTAGCCTATGGGACTTTCATGTCCTTACAGGATGTGACAAAACATACTGTAAATACTGCTGCTGTGTGCCATCCAATCAGAAAAAAAATCCTTATAATGGGTCCTCATCCACCTCTTTCATCAGATCTGACACCTGCAACTTTTGGCTCTTCCACAAAGTCAAAATGACCATAAAAGTAAATGTTTGGAATCAGGGCAGGACATCGAGGCAGCCATGACAGTGCAACTAAAGATATTCCAAAAGAGGACTTTCAGAAAGTGGCTAGAATGATGGGATAAGTGTGTTCAAAACAAGGAAGGGTGTTTTGACAAATGTTAATAATAACAAGGTGTCATCTATTATAATAATTATTTAAAAATTTTATACATTTACTGTGTTTTTTGATCACACTTTATAGGTCTAGACATTTCCTTAAGAGATGATCAAATTACAAATGAAAGTATTTGCTAATATTTCTTCCAATAACCACAACACAAACTTATGAATTCTTAAATGTTTGAAGGCATTCAAAACTCAGATATCATTTTTTAATCTAAGTACCACTTTAAGAAATTTACTGACAATTCTAGCTGCAACTGTTTCAATAAATAAAATTTCTTCAACCTAAAGTAAAAATGAGAAAATAATTAAAACTTGATAATATATTATCATTATCAATAAAATATAAATTATCTAAAAGTGCAGATCATTACCATATACATAGTATACTGGCTAGAAATATAAAAGTATGTGAACAGATACCTAAAATTCTGAATTATACACACTCATTATTGTCATTCAGAAATCACAAATATATTATTAAAATATACAAAAACAAAAAAGAAGACATGTAAAAATAACATTCAAGAGAAAAATAAGCTGACCAAAGATACTAACTCTGAGTCTGCAGAAGTATAGGGGGTACCTACCTGGGTACTTACCTGGCCAGGCCATATTGCTTCACTAGTTATGTATCAGCTCTCACTAAGCTGTTTAA
>NW_004624732.1:1493119-1507962 GCF_000247695.1 Heterocephalus glaber | reverse complement strand
GATCCCTTTTTGTTGCCAGTTCAGTGGGTCCAGGTGGTTGAGTATCAGAGTGTTCCATCTCATTTCCCTTTGGGGTTGCTGTAGGTGATCTGAAATTCTGGTTTTGAGACTTATTTACATGCTTTCTCATTTCGATTGGGAGGCCATGGGGGCTACTGTTGGTACACATAAGGATCCCCTCCTCTGAGCTGGGAGAGGTGGGATAGGGGCCCAGAGCAGTAGTAGGGATGGTATCCCAGAAGGCCCTTCCTCTGGCCTGGGAGCAGTTGGAGTAATGGTGGCCTGGAAGTCCCTTCCTCTGGGCTGGGAGCAGCAGGAGGGATGGTGGCCAGGAAGCCCCTTCTTCTGGACCAGGACCAGTAGGATGACAGCTCAGAATCCTCTTCCTCTGGGCTAGGAGCAGCAGGAGGAATGGTGGCTGGGAATCCCCTTCCTCTGGACCAGAAGCAGTGGGACAGTGCCTCAGAAGCCCCTACCTCTGGTCCAGGAGCAGAGAGACCCAGTACCGTGGTCTGGTGGTCTGGTGTCCTCTGCGTCTTTGTAGTGTGGAACCAAGTGGCTGTACAAAGGAGTGGAGTGGGGGTGTCCAGTGGATTGCTTCCCTGGTGCAGGCTGATTTGGTGTGTTCTGCAAGACTTGTGACCTCGGTAGGGCATCTGCAGACCTGCCTGTCTGCATCGGGCCAACCCAGCGCATTCCGCGAGACTCTGAATTAAGTATTCTGTAAATATTCTTGGTTATTACTTTCTTTGCCCACATTTAGTTGAGAATAAAATGTGTTCTAGCTATTGCATTGTCTGTGTTTATTATTTTATTACTTATACAGTAAGACAGCTCTTGTTAGATATTGGGAGCTGGATTGAGGTGAGTGTCTATTAACCTAATTGAGATTGTGAGGCCCTTTCCATCATACAATGCTATCTTCCTCTTTTGAACTTATTTGAACCACAAGGTGAAAAATTCCATAATTCTTTTGGGGCCACCAAAATGATGAAGTAGGGGTGCCTGTTAATTCAATACCCACTTGAAAAACACATAATTCATTAGAACTCTTACAGTGAGGCACCCTGCTGTACCTAAGTGTTTGTGTGAGCAAATGCAGGAAGGATTATGATATGAGCTGGAAATAGAGGATATTGTCAAAGAACCTTAGACTGCTAATACTCATCTTGGCATCCTTAATACCCTATATGGGAACCTGTATTTGTAAACATGTAATGAAGAAGTAGTATATATTCAGTTTGGGAATTTTTATTTGTAACTAAGTTTTATCTTGGAGCCAACTAACTTTCTTTCAATTGTCTGAACACTGTAGGTGCATAGAGAAATACCCTGATAGTAATTATGCCTTTAAGGAAGCTGAAAGGAAGAAAAGCAATTTGAAAGTAAATATACATGTAAGAGGGCAGATGGATGACAAAATGCAGAGTACAAGGACTTCCAGAAAAATAAACTTGTGTTTGATAATATACACTAATAATAGAGGACAAATCCCTCATGGAAAGACTGAAGTAGCTTCCTCAATACAAATGGGAACAACTTGGAATTACTGAGAAATGTTCTCAGCAGAGCAGATCAACTTTAAGGTAGTCAATGATAATATTTCTCTGGAAGTGCAATTTTTAGAACCTATGGAAATAACAAGAATTCTTTTCATTAGGATAGATTCTCCATTATCAAGCAAGAAGGACGTAATTTATAGCTATTTTGTACAGTTCTAAAGGAAGAAACAGATTCCATTCCCAGAGGTTTTTGGAAACCAGGCTTGAGAAGAAGGTATGGGAAACAAAGGGAAAGGAAGGAACTGTGAACAAACACACTGACCCACTCAGAGGAAAGAAGGTCTCTATGTTCTGAACTCAACGTCTAGCCCAGAGCCTACAAAGCTTCCAGAAATTTCCTCTGGGGCCCCCAAGAAATCTCTGATCTCTATCCAAATGAAAAGTTTTATCCTCCTGAGCAGTCAATAAGTCTTAACTCAGCCTATGTTTTATCTATCCATCAGGCTTTGCCTTAAGATTTCCTGAAGAAATTATGCATCCCCAGAACATATCTGAAGGTAGGATGCAATAAACTCTAACATTTTTTGATTTTCAGGAAATCAAGAACCCTTGGAAAATATGAAGACAGGATTGTTCCAAACTTTGTACTCTTCTAGGACAGTAGTAGAAGGTTTGAGTTAATTATTTCATCATTAACATTTTAGCATGTCCACTACTCAGTCCTGGAGGGTGGTCATAAGTAGAAAACAACTCTTAATGGATTGTCGTATAAGAGAAGAGGGAAACAAGTATGCCTAAAATATTGTATATGACACTATTTACTGGATTGTAAAATAGGATGTTTTTTGTCTGAGCTAAGGTCACAAAGGCCAACAATCCAAAATTCACCCCATTTCCAGAGGTAGAATTCATGGAGCTAAGAAAACATTAGTTTCAGGGTCTTTCAGATGCATGAGCCACTTCCAAGTCCTTGTGTTTAAGGATGTACTAAATTTCTGTATTCTTTTCTTTCCACAGACCTCCTAGAATTGTTTAAGCTTCAGGCATTGCAAAATTTAGATATTCTATGCGGGACCACACATGGGTTTTCACATGAGGGCAAGTGTACTTCTGAGAGACCAACACTTTCCAAAATTATACAGCATAAATGGTTTCAAGATTATCTATCTATCTATCTATCTATCTATCTATCTATCTATCTATCATCTATCTATCTATCTATCTATCTATCTATCTATCTATCTATCTATTGAATTGCTTCACCCAGGAATATTCCTGTGATTCAATTATCATGCTCTTTTTGGTCCACATTTTCACCATTACAATTCAGTTTTCTTCTAGTATAAAAACAAAAAAACTGATAATTTTCACTTGTCCTGAATAATATGAAATTATCCTTCTGGGTATAGAGATACCCAGTTTCCAAACAAAGAGATTTTGCAAAGTATTGCACTTAGAGAAGATTCTTCTTATTCACAACTTTTGAAAATTGATATCTGACTTAATTTTTCTTAAGGGTGACACATAATATTAGAAGTGGAATATTTTTTCTATGCTTCAATAATAAATACAATATTTAGATAATTTCTTTCACTTGGGATTCTTGTCCCTCCTACCCAATGATTGCTGGCGGAGAATAAGAGGATTGTGAGGAACACCCTGGAGACAAATCAAAGATGGATGTCCCTTAAAAAAAAAAAAAAAAAAAAGATGGATGTCCCTTACTTCATCACACATGCAACAAACAGTATTTATCTATTACCTTAGAATTGAAGTTTAAAAGAGATAGTTTCATGGGGACACACATTAACACATTTATTTGAAATAAAGAATGAAGACAAATTTTTGTTATAGGAAGTCAGTCTGATACATTTGAAACATTTTAGGTTATTAACCAGAAGTCAGGAAATGAATTCTTTCAATGATAGAGCAATCTATTCTTTTTAAAACAGACAGTTTCCTTTTTAAAAGTTAAAATTGAAGCAGGAACTAATTAAGTTATAAGTAAAATAGTTTTTTTATGGTAGATTCCATGTGACTTTTCCTATATGATTCAAGGATCCTAAGAACTGAACAGTAATGTCATAACAAAATTCCTTACATTATCACTACCTCTTTTATTTGAATTAGCTTTTTTATATCTACAAAATATATGAATAAATGTGTTGCTGAATCCTATTATCCAAGAATAAGTAATATTCATTCATGAGTGCTTGAAATACTTGAAAATGAAACATCTATTTGTGCCGGGGATTTAGCTTATTGGTTCTGTCACCTGCCTCCCAAGTGCAAGGTCCTAAGTTCGATCCCCAGTACCCCAAAATGAAACAAAACAAAAAAACCCAGTCTGTGTATCTTGTTGAGTTAATTCTGTCCAATAAAATTGAAATTTTACTTTGAAACGTATTTATTAACATTTGTAATGCATCCAAGATTGTTTGATCAATTACACAGCAATAATTGTAATTAATACTAAATCTTAAACTTTTTAAACAGAAAATTATGGTTACAACAACATTTAAATTTACATTTTGATTTATACACACATTCTCATTCTAAAGGATGAGAGGATGAACAGCAAATGTATTCCAAGCATAAAAATATAGTACATTAGGCAAAAGTCCTGTGGGGGGAATTGAAATAGGGCTTTAAATTAAGGAGAAAAAAAACCATGTAAAAATTTTCTACTATTAAAGAAGACATTGTTTATATACTTTTAAAGGATAATAGTGAATGTTAAATTGCTGTGACAGATTTCATTGTCTATGTTAAAAGTAATCAGAAAATAATCAGTATTGGTTCATATGGTTTGCAAATTTTAAATTTAAATATAATTAAAATATGTAATTATCAACCTAAAATCATACATGAATACCTAATCTTAAAATATTGTATTGGGTTAGTTACTTGAAAGAAAACAAAAAGCATTGTTTTAGTCCACCAAATACAAGGGACCATCTATCTCCATCCAGGTAAGGAAAGTGAAAATTGTGTGGATCTTGATTCCCATCCCGGCCTTCAGGGATGACAAGGAGATTCCAGGCCTCAGATCCGAATCCTTTGAGGCACTGGCTAAGAGTACGAGGTTGTTTCTGGAGCTGCTTTGCTTAGTAGCAGAATCAAGTGATAAGGGTGAGCTGGGAGAGACCCTCAGTTCCAGAGACAGCAGGGCATGCCTTCTGAGCACCTGTAGTACATTTGGGGTTTCACGATAATAGATCTGAAAGGGTGGGGATTTCTGCTTTGTTTATTTCTTATATCCTCAGTACTTGGAGCAGGCCTTTGTACACAGTGGTTTCTCAATATATTGAGTAAATGAATAGAATTCTAACCCTTTGCAAGCATCAATTCACCTGATCATCCCACTTTTGGGGACCCAGGTTAACTCATACACATTTTTAGGCTGCTCTTGTTTGACATCCCCGGGTGCCACTAGGTGAAATTTCCTCTCACAGGAAGTGCATCTCCAATTTTTTGGCCAACAGCACCTCTGGCTCAGGCAAACTCCTGTGCTGGATCCCCCCATTGGAATTCTGGACACCACACTTAGGGACTGCTCATCTCTGGCAGATGATTAAGTATTTTGTTTGGAATTAGAAGGGAAGGCAACACTTCCCTGGGCCATCATAGTTTTTATAAGAAACATATCTGGAGAAAGCGATGATCATAATGATTTTTATTTCTTTTTAAAGAAATGAATTAAACTAATTTCATGGTAATAAAAAATAACTTGCAATTGGCAGGTAAGTGCAGTTTGGAAAATCTGTATCTGGAAGATTATATGACTTGAACAAAGGACATGAGGGGAAATACCACCACATTCAGGCATGTTAGTCTAACTGAAAAATTTATGAAAAGTATGGAAAGGTTTCTATAAACTGCTCAGCATCTTGTGTTTCCAGTCCTTATTTCTTATCTATCCACTTGTGTGTCCATGCAGTATATGATTTGAGACCCTGTGGATTCACAGGGATAGAGTTAGACTGGAGAGTTAGACGACCAGGGTTCCATCCTTGCCTCTGCTGCTGCATGACTGCATTCCACTGGGCGAGTTGCTTCAATTATTTAGGCCTCAATGATCTCATCTATAAAGTCAGGATTATGATAATATTTGTATGATGGGGTTATTGAAAGGAGAAAATTATATAATACTCATAATATATTTAGAATAATGATAATTCACAGTGATATCCAATTATTATGTCAATTAGGCATATACTTCTTACATATTATCAACAGCTATGCATCAATTTAGATTAATTCTTACAGGTTAAAAAATTTAGGTGGTATTCACAGCATGATGATTACCTTAAAAATATTTTTCCAAAACGTATTTATTGATGATATGATAATTCAAATTCTTAGATAGTATTTAGATATTAAATATTATTGAAATTAAATATTTGAATTTAAAATATATGCATTATAGTTTTATACAGAAGAAAGTGGTTGAAGACAGGTATTGGCCCAAAAGGACAATGTTTTAGTACATTCTAATGAAATGAAAAGATAGGTAATGTAACTTTCAAAAAATAAATTTTATTGGCACACTTTAGATATACATATAATGATCACACTCATCATAGGGAATCTGTACCTGTGCATAATGGACCTCAATTCTTCTTTTTTCCTCGACACCCACCCCTCCCTTCTACCCCCTTTCTCCTACTTATTTACAAAAACTTTATTTCCATTTTTCCTTCTATTTTCTTTTATTCTTTTCCCTTCCTTCTTTTCCTTCTCCTCCTTACCTTGTTTCTCTTCCCATTGGAATATTTTCTATTTCCCAATATCTATTATATATTTTGGTCCTTATTCACCCTTTCAGTTTCTCATACTAGAGAAAAATGCGATATTTAAACATGTGTATCTGATTTATTTCACTTAAGAGTATGGTCTCAAGGTGAATTTATTTACCTAGAAATATCTCAACTTTCATATCAGAGCAGTACCACAGCTTTATGATAAATATGATTAACTCTTATATATGCTTTTTTGGTTAAAGTACCTAAATACTTTAGATTTTAATGCAGGAAGTTCTGCTTATTTTATTTACTTGCTCTTTTTAAAGATAACCTTTTAGAGCTTTTGTATGTCATACAAGGCTATAAGAAAAACACACTGTGAAATTGACTTTTGGGAATAACTATTAGCTCTTCTTCTGACAGTTCATGTACCAGTGGTAGAAATTCTACTATTAGGAGAAGTTTTAAGGCTCCGGGATAATAAGTTCTAGGATTTGACTAGTGTTGGGTAAAGGAGAGGGGGGAAAAAAAGGAATATAAAAATCTGCCACAGACATGCTGCATCCAAATTATAAATTCAGGGATCAAACATCTGAATTATCTGCCAAACTTTTCAATTGCTTTTCTATGCTCAACTCAATAAAGGTTTCTGTCTCTCAGTGAACAGTTACTTCTGTTACCCTTACTATAATCTCCCAGGCACTGGCCACTATTTGCTATTTTAGAGCTATTCTCCAATAGATATCTAAATGCTGATGAAATTTGCTTAACTGTTTGTTTTCTCAGAAAATGCAATATTTAAATGTCTCATATGTTAAGACTCAGAAGCTTAACAGGTGCCTTAGACTACCAAGAAAAAAGATTGGAGAGAAATGTAAAGCTCGCATTGGCATGACACAGGGAAATTGGATGTTTGGCTGAATTTCATGTTCAGATGCTTTTTCAAAATATTGCTTGCCCAAACCCCTAATCTTTCATTTGTTGGGAAGATATCTAGAAGTTTTCATTTCATAACAGAGATAAGTTTTTCTTCTCTGCCAATTTCATGACAAATTTACTAAACCACTTCATCTGCCTTTACTGAGTTTTCCGGTACCAATTTTCATTGTCTACAAAGCAGGCAGGCTTTTGAAACTGCTGATTGTGTGCTCCTCTGTGCAGTCTCTTAAAATCTCCTTTTTAGTGAAATTAAAGCTTTGCATGTAGGATGCAGATCATCTAGGCTCAGACCAACACAGTGACACCAGTTATGAAAAAGGCTGATCAAAACCCTGAGCAAGACTCATCAAACTGGAATTGGAGTGTGCTTCAAATATAAATAAATAAATAAACAAAACACTTGGCTAACCCTGCATCTCAGTTTCTTATTGTCCCACAGACACAACACACATACACATTCCATATATATACACTGAAAACACATTTTTGCTTTCATTACTACAGTTTAAAAGAAATGCTGTGTCAGTGTTTTGATACATCCAGGGACTGAATGTAAACAACATGGTACAACTCTAAAAACTGCGATCATAAAATATTTTAAGAGGCAGAATAGAGTAAAATAAAATAAAAATGTCTTTTTATGTGATATCTCAGAGTAATTCAGGATTTATGGCACCTTAACCTTTAGAATCCAAAATATTAAGCTATGTTTCTTAGAGATAATAACTCGGTTGTCCCTCACTTATGTGTCTTAGATAAAAGCCTACTGCCACAGAATCCATGAATGCTCAAATACCCTTGCGGGCCTTTAGTAGTAAATCTTATGGAATAGCTTATGGCCAATGTAATGGCCCACAGTAGCCTGCGAATATCATGAATTCTAATAATACTTACATCAGTAGAAACATGAAGTAATGTCTCCATTGTAATTAAATGATGTATTTAGAGCAGTGGACTAAATGGTCCCCTAGTGTGTTGGTGATATATTCTAATAGTCTTCTCTTTACAGCCCCACACGGTAATATTCATGCTTTATTCTGGAGGGCTTTGCTTCTGACTGAACATTTGAATTGCAACATTAAGTGGTAAAGTGGATTACAGCGAGACTCCATGAATATGGATCCTGATCAAGAAACTAAGTGCTTAAAAAAATAAAATGTTACTATTTAAATAGAATGATTACAAAACATTTTTATATGGAGGAATGCCGGGAGTCTTTGTCCCGCTTTTTATTCTATGTCCCAGAAGCAGAACATATTTGCCACAATTAAAAATTTAGTAGGGTGAAACACAAGAACTTAAATCACTGTAATTTCTGCTGTGCTTATTGAATTTAATTTGGGCTGTTTGAGGTACAAATTAGTTTTGATAATAATTACTTTATTCCATTTTAAAAACATGTTCCTTCCAAACATTGTAGCCAACCATGGAGTATATATATGTCGGAAGAAATTATTCCTTTTGGGGATGGAGAGGAAATTATCCTGCAGTTGATTAGTTAAAAATGCCACATTGTGAATTTTTATTCTTTATTTTTCCCTTGAATCAGTCACTAAAGCAATAGCTGGAGGCAGTAAGAGCCTACGGCAAAGCTGAGGGCACTTCAGTCTATCCAGGCTAGTGGGTAAGAACAAGTCAAAGAAGAGTCTATCATATCTGGTAATTGAATTAGTGTGACTGTCTAATTGTATGTAATACAAAATTATAACAAAAAACCTACATATTTATCTGTTAAAATTAATTATCTCTAGGATATTTTCTATTTATTGTGTATTTTATTTCTAAATATCTTTAAATACATTTTCTAAGAACAAGGAAAAATTTCTATCACTGTTAATAATAAGGAACATTTGATCAATGAATGTAGCATTCTAAGATGAAGAGCTAAATGTCTATCTATCTATCTATGTAAAACTATCTTCTATTTGACTGAGTTAACATTGGCATGTAGGTTTGAACACCGTGTGTGTGTGTGTGTGTGTGTGTGTGTGGTGTGTGTTCGAGTGGACTTTTTTTACTTGAGGTATTGTAGCTTTAAATTTATGGAACACTTGCAAAAGCATAGTTCATGTCACTAAAATAACATGTTTAATGGCTTTTGTTGCTCAGTTCTTTTACATTTAAAGATAATTTGCCATGCTTTAATTTGAGTTTGCTGAATAATAAAAATTGCCACCTGTTCCACAATTTTAGAAGCTTAAAACATACACCCTTATTTTTACCACTGAACCATGATTGGTGATTTACCATAATTTTATAGCAACTCCTTCTTTCTTTCTCTCTCTTTCTTTCTTTCCTTCTCCCTCTTACTCTGTATTACTTTAAAAAGTAGATTTTTGTTTTGCTCTTAATGATTTGCACCATGCCAGGGTGCTATCCATTTACGTTGTGTTAAAACAGCTTATTGCCCTAGAAGGAAAGGAAATCAAATGCATGGGAACATGGAGCTACTGGTTAAATATAGCACTCTAGATAAATGAAGAGCTTGTTATTTGGCCAGGATAGCCATGGCTTTGGTTGGCAAGCTAATTCTTTGAGTACCACCCTTGAAAATCATGCTAATGAGGCTCTTCACTTCATCAAGTAGGATTGTGGACCTTTCTGTCTGCATCATTAAGGCCCCAAATTGTCCCATTAGCAAGGCCTCAAATTGTCCCTCAGGGTCAATATTTAATGCAGGTGAGCTTAGGTTAACTGCCTCAAAACCCTCTGGACAACAAACAACACAGAGTACCTGTTACAGGGAAATTCATTTGTTCCCTAAATTTCTTTTGTAAAATACCAATTTCCATATTGGATTTATGTTTTAAATTCATTGGGGGGAAAAACACAATTTATGTTATGGATTCCAAAAAAGTGAGTTTTGAAATGGAAGACAGAAATTTTTCCACCAAGCATTCTTATGAGTGGTTTATAAGCTCTACTTTTTCCATCTGTAAAATGGGGATCATTCTATGTTCTCTCAGGAACCTTCTGAGGATGATGCTTCCTTTAAACAACAAATAAAGAACCCTCAGAAAATAATAAGAGTAATACCAAAACTGAGCAAGTTCTAAAGGGATTTTTTTTCTGCAAGACTTTAGCAAATTAGTAGCTAGCCTTATTAATTATGGAGTTAAAAATTCATGAAAAGTTAGAACTGTAACTAGTAAGTTGAATGTGTGCAAACTTAAAATTCAGAATAAGATTCTCTGCTATTAACACTGAGATAATATGTGAGGCCAGAATGTTACACATTTTAAAATGTAAACATAAAATTCTTTTACTCATTAAAATTTGAAGTGGGAAGGAAAGGCAAAATGATTCTTTCTGTATCTCTACTGGCCACTGGGCTTGCTGAAAACTGGTTAATACTCTATTGCTGCTAGTTATCTCTGGAGACCCTCAGTGTTTGGAGGAAATAGCAATTATCTCCCTGAGCATGCTCAGCAGAGTCCACTGGTGATGTCAGGACATGAAACCTTTCATACATGGCAACTGAAAGATGAGAGCCTTGGTTACAGTTTCCAGCAAGTATGTGAAACAGAAGCCTTGAGATTCTATTCCACATCCAGGTAGAGATAACATTCATGTCTCCTGTGTTAAGGTTAATTTCCATGTCTTTAGGGCCCCTGGAATTCCCATCACCTCTCTGGCTGGCACCTGCAAAGTCAGTTTTACTACTGAATGTGGCCCCAATTAAGAAGTGCTTGCTGGTGTCCTTCCAGCAATATCTTGTGAGTTTGAACAATTTTAGTGAAATAAATGTAACAAGGAAAAATGAATTCGCTTTAGCCTCTATTCAGCCAAAATTAGCCTCCGTGGATACCAACTCACAAAAGCACCACGGGCTTCTGGCTGTGCTCTGTAGCTGTGAAATAGAATCAAGATTCCATTAGGCATCCCAAGCTGCCTCCTTCTCCAGGGCAGACAATAAAAATGACAACAGGGGATTGTCCCTCAGCTAGTCTAACAAGGGGGTGGGTTCTTTTCTAAATGACTAGATGTCTGTTTAGCTGAGGAAAAAATTTAAAGGGGCCATGGGCCAAATTTTCTGCAATTCTTTGGCTTACATGTTTGTTTCCAAGGTCATCTTAAAATAGATCTTGAATTCTACCTCTATTGACACACAAAGGCCATACTCCATTTTAAGAATTTGTGCACACAAATAGAAAAGGCTGTACATAGTCTAGATAATAGCATCAGTCTGTCTGTA
The DNA here is from genome assembly GCF_000247695.1 of Heterocephalus glaber. Next base: position 1,496,581 of record NW_004624732.1, on the reverse strand, counting down.
AGAAATATCAGAACTTTTAACAATCGTATATAAATTATTGATCTTGTCATGTTTTCCCCTCTTGACTCAGGGAAAAAGATCCTCCCTATACTAGACAAATTCTAAAATGGAAATAGGATATCTGCCTTCAAAATTTTCTCATGAGTAAAAATCACTTATGGGTTAATTTATGCAGCAATGTGAACATAAGCTTTAGAACCTTAGCTCTGTAATAGCCTGGTATGCTGCTGTCCTCCTCATGGAAAGCTTGACCATCCTTCTTTCTGTTGGAGGTCAGATCTTCAGAGAATCTGCATTGCAGGGGCCCCAATAACTGGGGAGGACCTTGTATAAGTTTCTCTTGCCATGAAAGCCTAATCAATTTTTCACTTTCATTCTTAAATCAAAAATGCAAAATTCTAAGAATATTTTCTTCCTCTTTCAAGGATAAATATAACTTATTCAGAATTCACATAAATTTGATTGAACATTTTTTCTTTCTAATTGACCTGATGAATAGAAGTTTTTGTCTCTCTTGACAGATGGCGTAGTGTAAAATTTAATACAGCTTGTCAATAACTATCAGAAAGTTAAAGAGTTCATAAACTATTCATAGTAATTGTACTGTATTTATAGAGTTATAAATGTATATTTCACGATCATTTCTTTGCTTCAATCAAAATTACTGACAGGAAATAATATTATATAATCTATGGTGTCAATTACTAATGGTAGTGAAGAGTAAATCATAATGTTTTCATTATCAAATTGCTAATACAGGTTGCAATATTCTATATACAAAGTCTTTAATAACCAATTATTTATGTGCCCACTTCCTGGATGTTGCTGAACCAAGGCATTTTTCAATACTAAATGAAAATTCTGTTCAATAATTCCTTCCATAGTGTTATTCATTGGTATTATTATTTTACAAAGTTGCACAAAAGAGTATGTTGTATCTGTATTTTAGCTAGAAAAATAAATCAAATGGCATTCCAAATATTCAAATATGAACTCTAACTTATAATAATTGATTCAAAGATAAAAAGAATTAAATTTATTTTTATTTTAAGCACTGAAGCTGTGTTCTAGATTTAATGGATTCATGGTCAGAAAATCTGAGTTCTAAAAATGGGTTTGCCATGCCTTGCTTATTTTATGTCCTCAGGAAATATTCTGAAAATCTTTGAGACTCAATATTTTATTCAAAAAATTACTACCAAGTATTTTATCAATTATTTTGTGAATTAATATATTTTATTGAATATCATAATTATAGGGACAGTAAACTAATTAAATCACCAAGTTGTCAACTTCTGAACTTTAGTAAATGAAGTAAAAGGTGAATTAATTTTATTTTTTCAAACAATTATTAAATGTAGCTCTTAAGCCCATTCAAGTACTGCTTTTCAATATTTGGTACAATTAGAGTCCTTCGTATTGTGTGGTAGTATCTTTCTGACCAAAACAAATTTGGTTATATCTATAGTGTATAAGGTCACCAGGATTTTATATGTCTATAAGATATATAGTATAAATTATATTATTTATTATATAATAAATATATACACATTGCCTTACAAAGTTATGCTTAAGCTAAAATTGAAGTAGACATAATATGTATGTATATATATATATATATATATAATTTATTGGTTTAATTGTGTATTTGTAATTTTATAGCACCTAGTCAAGACTGATGAACTTTTGACTACAAAAATTTCTGGAAATTGTAAAAATTTGCAAGCAGGTATTTAAATGTTCCTTTAAATAAAATGGTGCTCATAGCTTTTTTGTGTAACTCAAAAAGACATTGAGATTTAGGTTCACAATACTAAGACTCAGTTGAGATGTGTCTATAAGCACAGTGATGATTTCAGATTCACTACTTAAATTTATGGTGCTGAGACTATGGCTTTATCTTACTCCAAACAAGCTCATCTAATGTGAAATAATTATCTATCACAATCCGCAGTGATTTTTGATGTTGCTAAATTCCCCAAATTACCTTAAGTATTTTTTACTTTTGAAATTACAATAGAAATACCTTGTTTTTACATAGCATTGTTCAGAACTGACTACTGACTTTGGAAATAAGCAAAAGAATTTGAACCTAGGATAAAAATAAAGAAAATATGAGAGTCAAGTTTAGTATTTAAAAATAGAAATTAGTTCAGGTTCTCCCATCTGTAAAAGGGGTTTGGAATAAAAATATATACATTCAGTAGTCACATGTTCTAGTGTTCTGCTTTCAGCAAACTGTAGACTTAGGGAGATTGAGATCAATGACCCCTGCCACCAAAGCAGACCTGGAACCAGCTTCTTCTTTGTTCTGTAATTGGATCCACAGCATTCCCAAGAGTACTGTAGAAAACTAGCACCCAATATAACAGGAATGCTTGGTTCAGGTAGGGGAAACAAATGAAATCAGAGGTAAAGAGTTGGATAAATCTACTATTCCTAAAAGGAAAACCTAAAAAATAAAGAAAAGAAGCTAGAACAAAATAGTCCACTCAAATGTCCGTAATAGGCAAAATCATAGAAACAGAATCTAGATAAGTAATTGTGTGGGGCCAGTGACAAGGGTAAGAGGGGAAGGGAATTGGAGGAGGTGAGTACTAACAGTTATGGAGCTTTTCTTGATGATGAAAATGTGTTAAATTCGATTGTGGTAATAGCTGCACAACTCCGTGAACAACCTAAATACCACTGGATTGTATGGTACCCTCAAAATGGGTGAATTCTATGATTTGGGAATTATGTCCCAATAAATCTGCTTTTTTGTTGTTGTTAAATTATAGTCAAACTACATCACAGGCAAAATTTCAAACATACAAATACAGTGAGGAGCAGGGGAGGAGAACATGTGTCAGGGGAAAATAACATGAAAAATTAAATAAAGAAACAAAAACCACTCAAAATGAGTCCAAACATTAAAATTCCAACAAATTATAAAATCAATTTAGTAAAAAATGCATGCCAAATAACTGACAATCAGTACATGAATTCACTCCAGATTAAATTACTTTAATTAGAAGGAAGGATTTTTAAATAAGCAGAGCAGGGCCAGGGATTTAGCTCAGTGGTTTTGTGACCTGCTATGCAAGCGCAAGGACCCGAGTTTGATCCCTGGTACCAAAAAATAAAATAAAATAAAATAAGCAGAGCAGATTTAAGCTATTGGAAATTAGGGTTAGTACTAGCTTTACTTTGCAGGGTTGAGGGGCTTGAGTGAGGCTGTTTATGATTTACGACAAATGTTTACTTGATGTTGGTTGTTTTTTTTTTTTTTTCGCAAGTATCTCAAGATTTTTATTTCAAAATTGTTTTTTCTTAAATTCTTTTATTGGTACATTTTAGGTATACAATACATTTACATTTATCTTTGGGTGCTTGTACCTGTACACAATGTATCTTGATTCTCATTTTTTCCCCATTACCTGTGTGCCCTTCACCCCTAAACCCTTCCCTATTTACATACTT
>NW_004624732.1:1468103-1480312 GCF_000247695.1 Heterocephalus glaber | reverse complement strand
ATGACTCAAATGTCATGTACATAACATACGTACAATTTTTGCTTTACAACTTTTTCAAATGAAGTCATATCTGAACAATAATCAGGAAAATTAAGCCAAATGTAAATAAATATTATGTCATCCTCATCACCTCTTGGCCTTTTGAAAGGTCAAGAAATTATTTTAATGATGAAAGTATAGTTAAGAGATCTATAAAAGCAGCAAGGCTATCTTCCCTTTAGTTTATTGTTTGTTACAATTACTTGATATATTGCTGACAGATTTGATAAATTCAATTTGTCTTTGTGACTGTAGTCTGGCAAGATGGTCACAAAAGGAGCAAAGTCTCTAGAATGATATGGATGAGTAAGAAATCCACTAAAAGTCTTCCTCATGGATTTTTCTGCCAAACAGAAATGGCACGTGAAGAAGCAGAAGCACATTCAAACTCATTTTAAAAAGTTTTACACCTTTTAAATGTCATAGAAACTAATAATAAACTACCTTCACTTTTATTTAAACTACATTATAGTTTTCCATTGTGAAGCATTTTCAAGAATCACATTAAATTTCCTTTTGTACTTTTCTTTTGAGTAATTAAATGATCTGAAGAGATGATATTTTCAGTGTCTATTTTTATGTCCACAAACTGGATGCTCAATATCAGATAGTGGCCTTTTGTGGTCTCCTGTTGTGGGCAAGGTAGGTGTTGCACTGTTCTATTATGTCCTTGTCTTACCAGTACCATACACCTATTCCTCAACAAAGAGCTGAGACGCACTCCTGCATATGGTCATTCTGAAGTTGGGGTGTAAAATTTATATGTCAGTCAGTGATTAAGAGTAAATGCCGTGTAAATGCTCAGACAAGCATAATATCTTGTCTGAGCAGTATCTTGTAGGAACCAGATATGGTATTACTGCTAGGTGGGAATCTAAGATTTATGGAGGACTCTTTGATGGACCATGGACCATTTTTTCATTTATTCCTTTCATTAATAAATGCTTTGGACTAAGAAATGGGTCTCTCTGCTGGTGAGGTGAATTCTAAATTGGTTATATAACTTCAGTTTGCATTAGAATTATGTAGAAGATTTTTTTAAAACACGTATTTCTAGGCCCCACTCCCAAGGTGTTTTTTAAAAAATCCAGAATGTCCAGTGTAATTTCCAAGTATACCTTTAAACCCTTCTTCTAAGGCACTGTCCACGTATAGCTTAAATAATTATTCCTCTAATTGGTAATAGGTTATAGTTAGAAAACATAAGTGTCCATAGGTCACATGCTATTTGATCAACTGCATGAGTTCACTCTTGAAGTGATAGCTAGGACTACTGAAACCAATGTTAAGGATATTCTATATGTGATCCAAGATAGAAATATTCAAACTTACTTTAAAAAGTCATTTCTGAGGCCAAATATTATTCATAGATTTCTCAGTACTGATTAACCATACAATGAAACCACCTTAACATGGATGGCCAGATCTTTGAAATTTGTTGTAGAATCCTATTTGTAACTATTCTATGTCCTGGGCAAAGAAGTCTGTAACAAAAAATAAAAAAAGTAACAGTAATTTCAGTCTGATAATTCTTCAAGAAGAGAACTGATTTTGTAAGAGTAAAGAATTCTGAGAATCTGAACTAAATTACATAAGCTACCATGGCATCATGACTGTTCTAAATAGTGCTCTGAGAGCAAAGTCAAAGGATACTACTGATCCTAAACACTGAACTAATTCCCATGCAGTAGTCAGTGCAGGGGGAGCTTCCCCGGCCTACTTAAATACTGTAATATGCTCATTAAAGGAATGTTGGAAAGTGTCTCATTCACATTTTCTCAGGAAGTTTTAATATGTATTATATCGGTTGAAACAGTAATACAAATTTTGTGTTGATTTGTTTTTATATTATATCTCTGCAGTGAGTACTCAAAAATATGTGAGAGATATAACCACTAGTATAGTTTAAAAAGAGTTAATATAAGCAAGTTGTGAGATATAATAAAACAAAATCATTTCATATATGCTATTTGAGATATTCCAAGAGTAGAAAAGAGTTTCTGAATTAGTTATCAGGTTTTTCCCCTTACATATGAATAAAATAACTAAATATTAATTTTTATTGCTACTTCTCATATAAAATATTTATGTTAAGCAGATTTTCATGTTCAAATATTTCTTTTTAAATTAATTTAATAAAATATTTGGTTTTTTTCCCTTTAAAGCTCCTGATTGCCTCTTATAAAATGATGCAATGGGTAGAGGTCATTTCACTGGAGGTGAAGAACATAAAAAAGTAATTGTTGAGAATAAAATGAGAGAATTTGTACACAATTTCAGTTCCAGTCTGACTAGAAATTGGTCAGCAGAAAGAGCTAAGCAAACAATGAATGCTGTGTAATTCTGGAGACAAGAAAGTAAAAATGTGAAGCAATTCTTTAGTTTATTTATTTTGTTTTCAAGGAATATTATTTATAGAAACTGTAATTCAAGGATGTTGAACATAAAAATTATGACATCCTTTCTCTATATATTTAATAATGAAAATCTTAATTTCACAAGAAATAAAGACAACTGTTCAACCCTTGCTTACTTTAGAGGTAATTTGGATTCCTGGTTTCTCAAAATGTCACTTTAATAATTACATAATTACTGTATAATATAAATTCTGAATAGGATATTAGATTGTCATTTCTTTGAGAAACAGTGTTATATATCAACCAGAACTCATCATCATGTTTTTCATTTAAAAAGTGCTTGACAAATCTGTGTTAATATTCTGGTGATATTTGCAGTAGCAGGCTACTGGGCAAAGTCAGCATTTCATTCTCAACTAGCTACCTGAATTCTAGTGTGCACTTCTACCATTTGTAAAATGAAAAAAAAAAAAAGGTCTCTAAATTCCTTTACTTCTAAAATCATATTCTATATAATCAAATGCTGTACAGGACTACTGCACTTTGCACAAAAACACTGTACAAATTCAGACAGCACAAATTGCAATATGCTGTTTCACATAACTTCCTCTCATTGTGGTTTTTCTCTTCTGTATTCCCACTCCATCCAATCTTCTAGTTCATCAAGACCTCCAGTCTCTCCTCTAATTCTCTATGCTTTTTGTTCTACCCAGCTCAGAACTCTTGGAAAATTATTTCATCCCATATTGCCAAAATGCCCTTCAACACCTTAGAACTGGATCTATGCAGGCATCCAGGTTTTAGCTCAGTTATTGAAGTGCTGACAGATGTTGAAGAAGAGTTACATTGACCTTCATAAAGTTGCTGCCACAGGTGTGTGCCAAAGACCCTCAGAGGGGCCCAGACACCAAGCACAGATCTTTCTACATGTTCCTCCCCACCTCATACCTTGGCTATGTCTGAAATCTTTCATAGTAAGCCATCTTTCTCTCTTATAGCAGGTGATCTAGCCTCCTTGTTGGGAGATAAATCCAACATGGGCTTGCTTAACCTCCCACTCTCCCACCTGAGAAAAAAGCATTCATTTTTCTCCTACACCTGAGAAAAAAAGCATTTCACTGCTCATTCACCAAGCTTTCTTACGTGAAATTTATCATGAAATCTAGTTGAGTCTACCTCCTCAATTATTCCTAAACTATCCACCCAGCCTCCCTCCCTGTTAACACATGGTTAATGTGGATGACATTTCTCATCTTTATTATTTGCTGTGGTTCAGCTTTCCTTGGTACCAACAGGGTTAACTAATGAAACCAATTTTCACATTGCTGCACAGTGAGGATGCCAGTTCTAAAATCCTGATTATTCAGCTGGAAATCATTTAATGGCCCTCATTGTGTAAAGTGGAAATCCTTCCATAGTGCAGAAAGTCTTCTCCAGGGTAAGACTTCCCTTACCTTTAATTCCAACTTTTGTCTACAAAATGATGAGCTATCAGATATTTCATGAGGAAAAATGAACTCACTTCATCTTGGAGTCCACCCTCTTAAATCATCTCTGTGAAGCTTTCTTACTCATCCATATGACCAAATTTATTTTAGGAGCAAATCCTAGAGGGTCCCATCTTCTCCTTCTCCAAAGGATCATATGCTCAGATTTTAATCGTTCTCAGGGAAGGAATTTGTTCTGTTTCATCTTCATATCACCATTACACTATGCTCTTGGATCTTGGGCTCACAGAATTCTTGTGGACTGAAAGAAAAGATGAATGAATGCTTTTCACATATACCTACTTAAACATATTTTGAGCATGGCATTAATAGGTAGTTAGCATGACACAGAAGGGAGAACGTTTGCATCAGATATTTTTGTCTTCAACTAAGCAACTGATATCAGTTGCCTCATATATAAAATGACAATATTACAAACTCTGCCCTAGCTGTTCAAACAAGAAGATATAAGTGAAAGCTCTATACAAATGTCGGTTATATATGACTAGGAGTTCATTTCATTCTCCTCGGAATTAATTATTTTGTATGATAGATGACTGACACATAGTAACAATTAGTTATGGACTTCCAACATTTTAATCTCTGTTTCATGAAATCTGATTAGTGTCTTCAAAGCATTTTTATTTCAAGAGTGCATTTCTGGGATAGACTTTACATTTATGTAACTGTCTATACTATAACTTCCTTTTTCACATACACATTGAACAAGTGCATAACATGCCCCATACCTCCTTTTTCCAATTACCAGCTATTTTGAGGCTTCACTTTAGTTTCTGAGGTTTTTGTTTTCATTTTGTTTTGTATTGTATTGTTTTGGTTTGGTTTTTTTTGCTTTGTCTTGTTTTCACCTGGGATACTCAAATGCAGTGAGGCAGGAGAGGCATTACTCGTACTAGCAACAAACCTTTACATTTAATGATGCTTGACAGTTAATTGAGAGAGAAAGTCTGGGCAAGCTTTCTCCCCCCTGCATAGGTTCCAGTGATGTGGCTTTCACTCGGGTCTGTCTGTCAGGTTCCTATAGATATGGTGGGGGACACTGTGATTGGTGCTGTGGTCCCTCTTCACAGAGGGACTTACTGCTCTGCTGTGAGGGGTGCACCTTTCCCATGGCAGCCTGTGATCAAGACCTCTCTGATGGGAAGATTTCATCCCATAGCTTCATGTTTGGTTGACCAAAGCTTTGTCCAGTCTGCCCTACAACTAAGTTTCTCTGATTATCTAATCATGGTTTGTCCATCCTCCTTTCTTTAGTGGGTGTTGCTCCCCAAAGAATATTTTGTACACCAATATCTATTTCATCTCTGACTCTGAAGAACCCCACCTACAATACAGTCTGCCGTAAAGCACCTGCTACCTCGTTCCTCTGAAGCTAAGTCCACCTCTGAGTCCATTGATAGCATCATGTAGTCATGGATCTCTCCCTATTCCCACAAGAAATGAAGATTTTGCAAGATAAAATTCCTCTAGTGTTCGGTGTTGAGCTTAACATCTTGATTTCTCAAAGAAACTCTCGTCCCACATGCCATGGAGAAAAATCTTTTCAATGTGTGCTGGCTGTGGAAAACACAAACTGGCAGAAGCAGTTTTCTACAGGCAATTTTGGCTTTCTACCTTGCTTGCAACTTCCTCTATTCAAGAAAGTCCAAGTCTGTCTAATAGCTTGGAAGATTTAGTCTGGAAGAGAGGAAAATATAACGAGAATAAAAGATACATTGGTGTCTTAATAAATTATCCTAAGGTCTGCAGTAGGAGGATATCAGTATCATCTCCATGGTTTATAAAAAAGAATAATGGCTACAGAATGGATTAAGGGTTGAGTGGGTTGAAAGTGGGTGGAGACAAAGAAGTCAGATATGGAGCTCCACAGAGCCTAGGAGAGAGCTGAGTTCAGCCTCGACCACAGAAGCAATGGACGTTCGGTTTTGGAGGCTGAATATGAGTGATCATTCTGAGTTAGAGGGATGGATTTTAGAACCTGAGAATCAGGAAGAAGGCAAAGATGACTAAAGAGTCTATAGTGAGCTAAAGAAAATATGATGATGAACAGAAATAGAGGCACAGAAAACAACAATTTTGAAGGGGAAGAGAATGAGTTTAGTAGTGTATTAGTCACCTTTCTGGTTGCTGAGACACAATATACAACACCCTCAACTCAAAGGAGGAGAGGTTTCAGTTTGATGGCTCCAAGGCAGAGCCTTCATGGCTGAAGAAAGTGAGTACAAAGCTGTTTGTTCATGACAACTTGGAAGCAGAGCATCCAAGAATGCCAGAGAGGATGGGGCAAGGGACCAAGACACACATCCAGGTCATTCCTCTAGGACCCACCTATTCACACCTAGAGATATGCTCCACTAATGCTCGGGGCAGATCCCAGACCAAATCAAGTTGAAACTCCATCCTGTCACACCGTGGGAAGGGCAAAACATTAGTTAGCAGTGGGGAAACAATTGGATGGGTAGAAGCTAAAGTGAGTGTCAGAATTAACCAAAGAGAGAAATACTGCTGAATTATACAGGGTGTGTGTGTGTGTGCGTGTGTGTGTGATGTGTTTATATTAGTGAGGATAAACCTATGGTCTTATGCATGCTAAGGTAAGTGTTCTACCACTGAGCAGCATCCCAGTCCCAGACTTGCTTCTTTACAGTGAATGATGTGGAGAGAGAGGTCTTTGTGATCAGAAAGCTTTACAGTTGGTGGATAGAATCTTTTGATATCCAGCTGATTCTACTTTCTCTAGAGCTTTAGCTTGTATGTAGACATGATATAAGAGGTGTCCTGTACTGGTGCTGAAAGAGAAACAAATTAATCAGACAGTACATCTGAAAACAGAACAAGTAGATAATGCTGTAGTTAAGGTTTTGAATATCCCCCAAGGACCATGTGTTAAAGGCTTCAGCCTCAGGTGGTGCTACAGGAAGTGGTGGGGCCTAATAGAGATCTTTAAGCCACAGGAGACATGCCTCTGTTGGAGATTGTGGGCCTCTGCTCTCCACTATCTTTTGCTTCCTGTTCATAAAGTGAGTGATTTTGCTCTGCTACTTCATCCTGCCATGAAATCTTCCTCTTCACAGGTGGAAAAGCTACAGTGCCACTCAGTCATAGACTAGAACCTACCAACTGTGAGCTAAAATGAGCCTATTCTCTTTGCAAGTCAATTACCACAGTTACTTTGTTATGATGATGACTAACAGAGACAGGTAGAAGACTGAGAACTAATTTTTTTAGCTCTTTGAAGAAAAAGAAAGAAAGCACTCCAAATAAAGAAAAGAGACTCATTATTTCCCAACTCATCTTCTTCTCTTAGGAGAAGAGAGAACTGATAAATATTCTATTTCATCATGATTTGGGATCAGATTAAGCTAGAAGAATGGGATTCTGCAATCCTTTGACTTCATTACATTAACGAAAGGAGAAAGCTTTTGACCCCAAATGAAAAATTTCTTTCCTGTCATTTAAATGTTAGCCATTAAATCTCTGCTTCCAGGAATCTGAAGTAAAAACTCCAAATCTTTTGAAAATATCTGTAAAGCACCCTTTTTATGCCCAATATGTCTTCTTACTTAGATATAGCAGATGATAATTCATATTTTTCCACCTAAAATACTTAACATCATACAATATTTATAATATATGGGTTATTTTAAATACTACATTTGAAAAAAGTTTTGGACTAATTGTTACAGATTTTTTGTTTGTTTGTTTGGTTTTGTTTTTTTCGGTACCAGGGAACTTGTGCTTGCGAGGCAGGCTCTGGAACCACTGAGCTAAATCCCTGGCCCATTTGCTACAGTTTTTGAAAGCTAATGTTAATTGAATAATGATGTGTCACTTGATTGTCTTTTCCCTCAGGACCTTGTATGTATCATAACTAATCTTTGAGGGAAATATAATTATTGTGCCTATTTTACAGATCAGAAAAGTAGTGCTAAGACATTTTAACTATTTCTTTTAAAGTCACATGGCTGGAAAATGTGCAAGATAGGATTACAGGTAAAACTGTCTGATTTCTAAACTTTTTGTTTATATTTGCTGGTGCTGGGGATTGAACCCAGGGCCTCATGCATACTAGGGAAGTGTTCTACTGTTGAGCTATAATCCCAGCTCCTAACTTTTAAAATGACTACACATTATGTTACCTTCAAAATGTTGGAGTAAATTATGAAACAAAGGCATCAGTTGTTTGTCATGATTGTTGAAAATCAATGTAAGACAAAGGAATAATTTAAGAAATTTTTATGCTTTATGGCTTCCAAGATGCAGAGGACTTAGTAAAAATACTTTTTAAAAAATGTAGTTGATTTTGTGGCATAACAAGAATTGGCTCAGATCAAAAGGTATCCATTAGAAAGAGAAGTACAAAATCATGAATATAGTCGATAAGTTTTAGAAAACTTTTAAAAAGCAATTGCTTTATATTTTTAAAAAAATTCTTATGCCATTTCATCATTATCCTAGCTAAGTTTAACCTGAAATTATTTGGCATATTACTCTTGTCTGTGGTTCACTTGAATCTTACTTTTTCCATAGGAATACAGTTTGGCCAGGATACTTGCTGGAATAGGATAAAATTATAGTTAAAATAATCATACTTACCATTTTAGGGAAATTTTAATTTGTGATTTTTGTGGTATTTAAAAACTACTTTTTAAATTTAAATTTCTGCTTGATTTTTTAAAAAGGTAATTGACACATAATTGTACATATTTATGGCATACATGTGATAATTCAATTCATGTATGCCATGTATCAAATAAGAATTACCACTTCCATTGCCTTAAATATTTATTTCATAAAAGGCAGTTCTGAAAAGATTGAACCCCATGTTTAAACAATTCTTCCTGTTTCATTTGCATACCATTTTGGATAATAAGAAATTATTAAAAATAACAGACTTTAAAAATTTACCATTTACTAATTAAATAATTTTAATTTATAATGCTCTGAAATAATTAATTAAATGTTTGAGTACCTTTAATCCAAAACTGTGGGCATATTTGTGACAAAAGTCCTTAATGACAGTGGAAACATTGGAAAACTTACTTTGCAGTTGGAAACCGTATTAGTCTTAGTAATATCAGACTGTGATTTAATATGAAAAAAATGATGACACTGTATATTTCAAAAACAGACTGAGTTAGTTCTTGATCTGTTGGGAATGTGAGTGGCTCCACAGAGGTATTCTAAAATCCTGGTTGGTGAAGACTGCCATTTTCATAATGTGGCACTGATATCCATCCACCTGGTAGAAGGGAAGGAGAAAGCCACAAGGATTTTGAGTGAGATATTTTAATGAACTAGGCAATTAAGATGGACATATCATTTTTGTTTAATTTCCATTAGCTACAACCCAGCTATAAGGAGACTTCTTATTGCAAAGAAAGAGAAAATTGGTATTAGTGTATTTATACTGATTTCTGACACAGACAGAGGTGGTAAGTCCCAACATTTTCATTTTTACTTACCTCCTGGTGGTGGTGGTGGTGGTGGTGTGTGTGTGTGTGTGTGTGTGCACTTGTGCTCATGTGTATGGTTTTGGGTATTGAATTTGGGACCTTTGTACAGAATTGTATCTCTAGCTTTTTTATTTTTATTTACTTTAAAATTTTTAGACAGGGTCTCACTAAGTCACATTGTTGAACAGGCTGGGAGCAGATTTGCAAACCTCCTGCCTCAGCCTCTGAGAGTGCTAGAATTACTACCACACCAGGATACATCCTGTCACCTTGGATGTATTGTTTAAACTCTCTGAGCCTCAGTTTCTTCATAGGTTGTATTTTTTGTTGAAAGAATTAAATGTGATTTGTTTATCACCTACTTAGCTAGTATTTGGCAATAGAACTATTCAGAAAATGGTAGCTATTTTCTTTTTGTGAGAAGACTGTCAGGTACTTTGCTTTAGGTATTATGATGAGAGTTATCAGAACTGGGTAGGTATAATCCAAGATCAGAAATTAATGGATAAAATCTTAAGCATGGGTTAAATTTTAATCCAATACAATCAATGTACTGCAGCCACATGTGCTTGTCAAGGCAAGTATCCAGTTTGGTAATACTGGAAACATCTGAAGGGCAAATGAATGCCAGAAGGGGGGTTTACTGATAAGGACTGGTTCCCACCTGTGTTGTGGGGAAGGGAGGCATACAGTTTGAGAACTGGAGGGTTTCCTAGATTGATTCTGGTTACTGCTTTGGGAGCTTAGATTACAGGGAGGGTAACCTTTGCCTGAGAAGCAGACACTATTCTGAGTCTTCTTTGATTTCCTTAAATAAATGTGGTCTACCCTGCCTATGAATCCCTAGATACTTTCTATGTAGTGATGCCTTCCTCAGTTACATATATGCATACATGCTTGTACTCACACATATTTGAACTTTTCATGGCATTCAAAAGATATGTACAACAATTTGTAGTTCTTTATCAGATGAAGGGAGTCAATTTTCCAAAGACATTTTGATACTGGGCAAAGGGGAGGGTTGTTTGGAGTATGAAAATAGAAAGAGAATAAAAAGAACAATAGATAATACGGATAAAGCAACTTTTTATTGCTGGAAGATGGGATATGTTGGAGAAAAATACCTAAGTAGTACCCATAATCTTGCAACATATTTCAAGATTGCTAATTATGTTGCAATTTTTAGTCCCAAGTAGATGAATCCAACATCATAAATTCCTGATAATAATTCATGGCTCCATTTTCAAGACAGCCTTTCTTAAAATTCACATACACAATACACACACAATACACACACACACACAATATCTATGTATTTCAAAGGCTTCTTGTTCAGTTAAAATTTAGAGTTAAATAATACACAAAAATTACAACAGCAACAGCTTTGAAACACATGCCACAAGGAAAAGGTGCTTACCATTTGAAGGGGAATAGAAGCTCTGTGGCTAATGGGACCATGCTGTAACTCTTGAGCACTACTCCAGCTACATATATCCCTGTGGAAAGTAGCAATTACCTTCAATCTCTCTGATCTAAAGTAATCCTTGCTACATGCGTTCCTCATTGTGAGTGATGAGGCTCACTGTTTGCTGAGTCTAAAACCAAATGATCTTTCACAAGCAAAATTTAAACTTGAAATAGGATTCTCCGACTCCCAATTCTGAGTCTATTTTTTTCGTGTACTTTATACATTCCCGTATCAGGTTCAGACTGGCTACAGATGGTGCTGGTGTGTAATGAGAAGGGCTCAGAAGCTGCTCCAGCTCCCAAGGGAGGTTTCAGTAATGGAACTAACTATGTGTTGACCACCTTATATACTAGATTTGATTTTGGACTATTTGCCCAACTATGTGTGTTTATTTCTCAGCACTGGAAGGCTTCCATTAGCTCCAGGCTGGAGTAAGAAGAAATAGAACATTTTTCCCTCTGAATGCTGATGTAATCCCTTTCTTTTACTGACAACTGAGTAATGTTTGCCATTGGAAACTGTTATAAATTAGCTGATATTTGCAGTCATTAGTAAAAAAGAATTGTTTTGATCACAGGGAACAAAGTAAACATTATTGTTTGGATGACAGTGTTTCAGAAGTTTGCACCTAAAACTTGTGTATTCAAGCCCCTAAAAGAGAAACTGCTAACATTTTTTAAAGCTGAAAATTACCTTGTTTCAGTAAATCGAAAGATTAATATTTAAGACCTCATAAATTTTGCTCACAGAGCATAGCCAAATATTATTATCATAACGAAAACAAAAACCTCAACTCAGCAAATTAGTCACCAAAGACCACATGTAAATTGACATTTTAGTTTCATAACTAATGGAATCATTTGTCATTTTACTGAAGCAGTTCATTATAAAAATAAATTAAGAATAAGTAAATTGTAGTCATAGCAATCATGATGAAATTATTAGTAATTGCATTTACTGGTATAAAAGTTTTTTGCATGCTTCTCATCAGCAGATGTTCAGAATAACTTTGGAAATAAGCATTGATGTTGTATCAAGGTTTATTTTTTTAATTAAAAAAACCATGGTGGAAACAGGAAAGAACATTGCTAATTAAAAAAGTAAAGAAAATGTTGTCCTCCCCCTTCAATATACACAAGTTCAACTGTGCAATTCTAATATCAAAATGTAGGTGATGAGAAATCGCTCTACCACCTTAAATAGTAAAAAGAAAATTAGAAAGCAGAGACCAGCTCATGCAGTTTCTAAATAAATGAAAAGGAAATTACATTTCTCTGGGTAAATATTTACTTCCGAAAGCGTGCCAACAAAAGCTACTATTTTAGAAATGAGACATGGTAGTAACTAACTAACTTGTACTTAGTTGATTTAATTGGAAATG
>NW_004624732.1:1423103-1463103 GCF_000247695.1 Heterocephalus glaber | reverse complement strand
AGACTGATGCCAGGTAAAGCTTCAACCTACCAAGAAAATATTAAAAATGCAGCTGAGTAACAGTGCAGTCTCCTTTCTCTATTAATTACAGATTTAAATGCACTTTTCTTATTAAGATGATAAAAATACAGACAAATCATTTGTCAAATGACTTTGCAATAAAAAATGACAGCCCTCCTACATTTCAAATGTGCTGAAAATTTTTGAGAATTCTTCAACCTCAAATAGTTTTTGGTCCACCAATAAGAAAAATTGATTCTATATCATTTAAAATACACATGCTTTTATGTTTCTGGGTTCAGAGTACCTTCTGGTATATATGATCCTCTTTCTTAGTTTTGGTAGAAAACCACACATACCAATATGTAAAATCCATTATAGATGGGGTATTCAGCGCCTTTAAACTCTGAGCCTGAAACTGCTGAGGAGAACTGGGTGTCACTATTGATCTCTTAAACAAAGCTGCTTAAAGAACTTATTGTGTGTAAGATTCATGACTACATGCAACCAAATACTAACCTTCCACACTATAGGTTCTAGAGAAAAACTGGACAACACAAAACAAACACCAAGGCAAAATTACTAACAAAAACTCAAGTTTAACTATCTGCTCTACTAATTAATGAACCAGCTTATGTAGCCTCATTTATCCTGTTTGCATCTTCAGTTTGCAAATGGAGTTCATAAACTTAGTATTTGGAAGTCTTGAAAGTTTCATAAAAGTGTTTTTCATATTGCCCCTGGGTACTTTTGTATCTCTTTCTGTGTGGGGGGCTTTGCTATTGATCAGAGGCTTACTATGCAATCATGATGCAACTTCCATTTCCAAATCTGTTGACCTAACAAGAGCCTATTCTATGTGCCACTTCTCTTGTCAGGAGTGCAATTTGTGGAAATGAAGATGAGTCAAGTTAGGGGCTGTTCCCTCATTCATTCTCCTTAACAATGCATTTGCCTTGAAGTTGAACTTCCTTGCTTTGACTTCAAGAATCACAACAGGAAAAGCTTAAAAGTACATACAGAATTATTTTGAAATGTAGCCTCATAGATTCAAAAACTTACACAATTAGAAAGAAAAAAGTAATTTGATTCGAACTCTTGCCTACAATTACAAAGCTCCTCTAGATGATCATAAACTGATTATATTCTGTCATATTGTGAAACAGCCATGGGGCAAGAGATTTCACACTTTCCCTATAGATACTTTCCAGTCTTATAGTTGAGAACGTTTTACACACACAGAACTATTGTCCCCTCATTTTATATCCTGCAAAAATAAGGAAATACAGTAAAGTATAAAGAGCACAGGAAGAGCAAGAAGACTTGCATTCCACATCCTGATTCCTTTAGGATTTGTTTTTGAGATTATAAACAAATTATCTATATACCATTGTTTGTCTAAAATAAAATTCTTATTGCTTGGTCTATTTTGATATAATTAGAAAGAAATAACACAAACATATATGGGGCTGGGGATACAGTTCTGTGATAGGGGACTTGCTTAGCATGTGAGAGGCCATGGATTACATTCCCAGCATGTTTAAAAGAAATGAAAGAAAGAAAAGAAGGATTATGTGTGGGTATTGTGTAGATGCAAGCACACACATGTATATGTATATGTATATGTATAGGTGAAGGTATAAGCAGTATATATGATTTGTGAATTCTATAATGTAATATATAGTTCAAAAATTATTTTAAAGGAAAAATAGATCAGGATCTTCAGCCTAATAAAGTATTTCATTTTCATTAAGAATTTATCACATGGCAAGCATATTCATATGAACTATCTCATTTAATTCTCACAATAGCCCTATGAGATATGCATTAGTTTTTATTCTACATATAAGGAAACTGAGTCTCAAAACAGTTAAGTGGCTGGCTGAAAACTTACACAGCAAATACTCGACTTGAAATCCAAAACTCCATAAGGTTGGATTTGTAGCCCATAGCCTTAACCCCTCTGATAATCTACAAACTCTACAAATAAGGACGAGAAATTATGAGACCATAAGAAGAATAAATTTGACAGATGTGTCCTCCAAGTTTGCCTCTGATTCTAGTAGCTATGTGACATTCAACCAATCACAAACCTTTTCACCCTTAAACTAGGATTAATGCTGGCCATTTAATAGATAGTTATTTTAAAACTCCAGGACAACAAAATGAAATAATATCTAAAGGCACTTACCAAAAAGCCTTAATTGTTCTGTAAGTGGCTTTAATTATTAATAACAAATCATATCAGCCTTAAGACTAAGGTGCATGAAAACATATTCAAAATCTGTCAAATGAGAGTTATCTATGTGACTCTATACTAAGTGGTGAGATTAAGACATAAAATGCCATCAAGAGTTCACTGTCTAGTGATACAATGAGGACGTCCCTTCAGGTTGACTCTGAGTTAATGACATCATCTCTTCTGGAGAGTGACTTAGATCCAGCCAATAATAAGTGACTATCTGTTGAGTGAATGGGTGGCTGTTTAGAGGTTTCTTCAGTCTGCTAGGACTTAAATTCATCTGCAATGTCTTCTGAGACACAAGCTGAACAGATTTCAGTGTATTGAACACTACTTCTCTTTTTCAATATTAAAAGGCAAGAGAAGTAGGAAATTTCATACACCATTCATCTCTTGGCACACTACCTTCTTGGGTTTCCTAACTCTACTTATAGTAGCCCTAAAATTTATGTTATATAAATTCTCCCTGCCTCATACATTTAGCAGAATTCCCATGGGATTGAAAGATAAGCTAATCTTTCTTAAAAATGAGTATAAGCACAGATAATAATAAAAATTTGTAAAATATATAAATAGTTATATAGATTTATATACTATTTGACAATTAGGATATATATTAGATCATTAAAATGGATAGTATCCCAAAAGAACCATGGTAAGCTTTCTGGTGTTTTCTTATTGAGTATTAGGGTTGGGCATAATTATCGACATGGTATAGGATTTAGCTTTGACTGGAGATGTCCCTGATGGTTTAAGTGTCGCTTCTTCACTCCTTTTTATATAACCCAGCAGGGCTACAATGTAAAAATGTTCATGCAGTAATTAAGAAAATAATAAAAATAATATTTCAAAAGTAAAATAAGTAAGCTCAAAGAGCAAACTCTTATTTTAAAAGAGATTATGAGGATTTAATATCTACATTTAATTATACAAACCCATTATGTTAATATTCAAGATAACAAAATAGCATTGCCAAAGCAACCAAATTTTAAAAAAAATTTAAATTCAAATGTCAATTGATGAAGGTTAAGAAGTGGAAGCGAGAGATAATGGCTGAATATATTTATTTTTATGCTTATCTTCTTTGATTATTCATTCACTGATGTAAAGTTCACAATTGTTCAAAAATCATCTTTAAAATATTACATATGATAGTTTTGCTAATCCTATTTTGTATAATAGACTGACGCCTTTAATAAATTACCATTTCCCACCTCCTATACTCATTTTCTAAATGTTTTTGTCATTTTCTTTATAGAAAAATAAATTTTATCTACTTATCATCATGTTTTATTGATGATTAAATTTTTTCTCTTCTTTTACTACCATTTAAAATTCAGAATGATGAATGTTTAACTTACTTTCTTAACAGCTAATTCATTTTTTAAAATGTATTTTTGATACATTATACATAAGCATAGTCTCCAATCAAATAAAAATATAAATTATGACTATAAATTGAGAAGTCTAAATCCCTCAAACTCAGAGCTTTATTTTCATAATTACCTATAAGTTATTGCTTCCCTAAACCTGCCCAGATGTCATCTTTGACTTTTTTATGTTTTTATAACTTTACCACAAAATGTTTTGAATTGCTCCATCCCTTTGTACTTTCAACTTTAAATCTTCTCCATGGGTTACGAATTGTCCATTGGAAGCCATTCCAAAGGTGACTGTCATCAATCCTTCAGTCAATTTGAAAGTTTTACTGAAAGTGATCTTTCCCTCTCCTTCCAAAAGAATATGTTTATCTACTTATGATTCCATGGTTTTTCAAGGTGCTCCCATACAGTTTTACAATTTTCTATTTATTTCTTTGTTTACTGACCCATTCATACTGATAAATATTTATCAGATAATCTCTTTCAAGTGCCTTCACTCTCGAACAATCTCACAGGGAAAGGGATTCCATTATGGAATAGCAAGGACAATTTTGGGTTAAGTTTTGGCACTTAAATAGAAGGGACATCTCACTCAGAGGGAAAAGAAGTTCTCCCAAGAATAAATCTTCTCTAAGCTAAAGGGTAAGGCAAATTTAACAAAGCAAAAGGACAGATGTGCTTGTTTGGGATGTAGATCCGGAAGAGGGAACAGTAAGTGTAAAGACCAGATAGAAGCAGGGCATACAATAAGATTGTAGTTCCATGATACAGTTGTAGCATAAAATAGTGGAAAAGGAATGTAGAAGAATAAATGAAGGAGTATATCATTAAAAACCAGGCTGGTGAAATACTCAGAAGCATAATAATGAAGTTTTGAAAATATATCGAGAAATTTGGATAACTTACTAAGAGTAATGGTAACAGCACTAATCTTTAACCAGGTAAGATTTGTACATTAGAAAAGAACTTTGGTTAGTCTGGATTGAAGAAGAGGCAGAAGTAAGGAAACCCATTGGAAAGTAGTTACTTGAGTTCAACTGGGTGGTGAAAGAAGGCAAAAGGATGATAGTGGAATAGTTTAGGACATATTTGTCTTCCCAGCTTGGAATACTGGGTAAATAATGGCACACTGTGCTTAAAACAGGTTAATTCAGGAGGAAACATTGTAAAGATGAGATCTTTCTTGGAAAGATCTAGTTGAAGGTGCCTAGGAGAACTGTAAGTAGATTCACGAGTCCAATTTTCAAGACAGGGGTTCTTGGCCAGTCACTGATTTGGGTCATCAGAATAGTGATGATTAAAATAGGTGTGAATTAGTAGGTGAGGGAAACTACACAGAAAAGGCCCAAAGATAGAACCCCAATAAATTTTTTCAAGGACAGAGAAAGTCCAAGAGGAAAACTTTGTGTTTTCATGAATTACCTACTTGTTTTAAGGATTAAATATGGAATTTATAACATGAAATGTGTTATATGATGAGGATATATTTGGTCTGATTTTTCTTCAATAAAGATTTTTCCCATAGCATTTAGTTACATCATTGTAGTGAGTCTTGTGGCTCAGGTTTAAGTGTTGTATGTGTTCTGTTTTGTACAGGTCATCTTATACTTTATAAATATCCCACCTATTTCCAGAAAATATTTTAACTAGGCCATAAAAAGAGAGGAATTTAACATAAAATTAGGCAAGAAAAAATAAATCAAGAGTCATATTTTGAAAGGACATCTAAAAGGAGGATTTTCTATTGGCAGATACATGAAAGTCATATATTCATATACACCGATTATTTATTTAATTATGACCATGTCTGATATTTCTGGCATTTATTCACTCTTACTTAAAATACTTTATTGTGATTTCTTATAAAATAAATTCTTGCATTTTACAAAATAATGTACATACATTTTAGAAAATTTGGAAAACAACTATATAAGTAAGTTTTCCATTGCTATAACAAAATATCTGAGATATTTAACTTAAAAAGTCAAAAGGTACATGCTAGCTCATTAATATGAAAATTTTAATGTATGATCAAGTGGCTTTGGGCCTCTGATAAGACAGCATATCATAGCAGGAGTGTATGGTGTTTCAAAACCATTTATATCACAAGCCAAAGAGTAAAAAGAGAGAAAGAGGAAGAGAACAGGTTCTCATAATTCCCTTCATGGGCATGCTCCCAATGACCTAAGAACCTCATACAGGCTCCAACTCCTACTCTGGAGACCAAACCTTTGACACATGTACCTTTGGTAAACATTCAACCTCCCAAATACAACAACAAACTAAAAGGAGAAAAAAAATCCAACCATAAGTCAGTGATATTGCAGTATAAATTTCATGAAATCAGTAATTTTCTTTGGTTTTTGATGTTGTTGAATCTCTAAGACCTAGAACAGTGTCTGATACATAGTAGGCATTTAATAAATATTGTTGATAATTAGTAGATATGATGGGTCCACTTTTCGTGGTTCTTGTTTAAGAAATCACTTAAAAATTCAAGTCAGTTAGCAATACTTCTTTTCCCCACAAACGTATACGGACCACATCTGTATACCTTAAGCACTTTGCCCAAGTCATTAGCATTAGTTGGAAATAAGATATTAATGCCTTTAAAAAATAATCCAGAGATTTACTGAATTCTTCTTAACTCATCATAATTTCCTTTCACTTTTTCCTTATCCACTCTTCTCTTCTTTATTTTAGTTAGTCTATAAATATTTACTGACATCAGTGATATGGATTAAGAATCTGGGTTCTTGCCTTTACTCTTTGTTGCTGCCTGCCTGCTCAGCTTCCTGGTTGCCATCACTACGAGTCAAGTAGTAATACAATCTCTAAAGAAAAAGTACTACACAGCAAGAGGATAGAAAGTGATGACTGAAGGAGAATCACTATTTTTAAGGAAGTGTATGAGAAGAGAACTACAAAAAGGAGTCAATGAGCAGAGTCCTAAATAAAATGCAGGTATGAACCAGAATAATGTCAGCAGGTAGCCAGTTTTCCTGGAATAAGTTAGGCAGTAAGAGTTCCATGTAGATGTAACCAAAAGCCAGAATGTATAGAAGTTTCTAGACCCCAATACTTGGATTACATTGTGTGGGACCTAGAAAACAATTGGAGAGTCTGAAAAAAGGAGAGACACAATTTATCAAAAGTATCCCTCTTATATTCTGTTGAAAATAGGTTCTAGAAAGTCAAGAGTAGAAACAGAGAGGCCAGTTAGAAGTTACTGGAAAATCCAAGAAGGAAATCATTTGGATTAACAGAACAATGAGGATGATTAGAGAAGAGGTAGGTTGCATATGTATTTTGAAAGTAAGTTTGACAAACTTTTCTAGTAAATTACATATAGTTCTTGGGAAATCAAAGGCTTTTGAATGGGATAACTGAAGGGTGAAATTACCATTTACTGAGGTGGGGATCATTAGTAGAGTGCTGAAAGAGAGTAGGGAAAAGTCAAGTTTGTTTGGGGGTATGTTATAAAATGGAGTTGTAATTTGAGGAGTCTTCAAATAGATGATATATCCAGACAGAATGGGTAGCTTTCCCTAAGAATGGATAGAGAAAAGAAGCCTGAGAAATGAGCCCAGTTTCACCCAAACACATACAAATCAGAAAAATGAGAAAGATGCTGCAAATGTGTTTGAGTGTAGGATGAGAGTTAAGAGAGAATAAGCAATCAGTGTGAAAAGTATATTTATGCATAGGAAAGGAAAAATGATCATTCTAATCAACAATTACCTTTGACGGTATATATATGTATTATATATGTATTAAATATATGTATTATATATATATAGAGAGAGACAGATTATGATGGTGATGTAAAAATGGAATGCTGACTGAGAGAAATTGGAGATATTGGTCATTATTTTGAGGGGATTAGTTTTATAAAGGAGTAGAGACATGGAGTATTATAATAGATCCCAAGATTTATTTTCCTGATCATTCTTGTCACTTTGATTACTTAAGGTTATGCTAGGTCCTGTCAAAGACTACCCCAGAATAATAGGGGATTAATGCCACTATGTTAATTTTAGTCACTCAGAAAGGGCCCAAATGAATTATTCCTGATTACAAGCTGCTCTTCTCCTTGTAGAGATTTAAGAACACTTGCAGAAGAATCAGCAGGTTTGTCATCAGCATGAACATGTGTAGGTAAGTAAATATCATAGCAGATAACACATAGAGGGTTTTGGTGGAACAGACTTGAAAGTGTGGCACATCACTTCTGGTACCTGTGACAGTTAAGCTTGATTGTGTCAACTTGATTAGCATAGGATCCACCCAGAAGATTGGAGGCAAATGCTTCCACCTGTGTCTAAGTGAGCCACAGAGGTATGACTTAGAATAGGATATCTGGATTCTTTCCTTTACTCTCTGATGCTGCTTGCCTGCTCACCTTTCCAGTTGCCATTAACTAAGCAGACTTGCTTCACCATGCCCTTCCATCATGTTTTCACCTTGGTGCCAACGTACCATGGACTTAACCCCCTGAAATCTTGACCTAAATTAAACCTTTCCTCCTTTTAAATTGTGGGTATTGGTTATTGTGTTCCAGTAATGGGAAAGTGGACTAATACACTTTCATATCACTAACTACAAATTAGCAACAAAACCATTCCTAAGTAAAAGAGACACTGGGATATATAGGGAAATTGTGTGCATAGGAAGAAGACTTAACAGGCTTGGTAAATAGATAGCAGTCTGTGTCATAACCATAGGCACTCTTAGCACCATTTAGTATATAAAGATGTTGTTTGCTGATGGATGAGACCTAGTAGAAAACAAAAGCTTAATGATTTCAGCCACCAGAAAAAAACCTTCAGAAATCAGGTAGGCCTGGGATACAAAAGTGAAGGGATTGGATTTATATTTCATAAAGGATGGGTAATTCATTCTTTGCTTTCATAGGAACTTCAGTGTATAAACCTCATGTTTGGAGGTGAGAGTAATAAAGGTAACAGTGTAAAACTACACTTGAATAAGTCCTTCAATATTTTTGTCTTGTATCAAAATGTTTTTGGAGCATGATGAAAAAAAAGAAGTTGGTTAACATTTTAAAATTGTGTGTCACCATAAGTCAAGAAACTATATACAGAGTACATGAAGCTCAATTTTTCATGTGTGCTTAATAAACCAAAACCAAAATTTGTCACATTTACACCATAACAAAACAATCCACATAAAGAAGATAATAAATAATTGCTGCTCTTTTAGGCTATGATGGTGTCATTAAGAAAATAACTATTGGTTTGAGCTGCTTAACAACTGCCCCCAGTGCAGAGGAACAGAATCACCCATGCACCCAGTCCCAAGGAGCAGAGGGCCCTAGTGCCAAGAAGCTGAGGCTTTCGGGTTGCTGTACCACCACTCCAGGCTCTGAGGAGCAGAACTCCCCCACAAAGGAGCATAACCATGCAGGTGCCAGCAGCACACATAACCATCTTGAAATGAGAAAACATGTGAACAAGTCTCAAAATCAGACTTCTAGATCAACTAAAGCAACCCCAAAGGGAAAAGAGATGGAACAATCTGATACTCAACCAACTGGACTCTCTCAACTGGCAATGAAAGAGGATCTGGAAAAAATGAAATCAGAAATAATTTTTCAGATAAGAGCAGACATTGTTCTCATAGTGCAAGATATGATTAATAAATCTAGAGAGGACACAGATAAAAAAAGAGAGGAGTTGAGGAACATGATGAAATCCCAACATAAGAAACAAATGGAATCCATAAAACCGATGCAAACAGATTTCCAGGAGATTAAAACCTCCACTGAAAGTTTACACAGCAGAATAATCCAATCTGAGGACAGAATTTCAGATATAGAAGATGAGTATGAAATTAGTAACCAGGAAAAGAAGAATTTCTTTAAAATAGTAAGGAACCATGAGAAATCAACCCAACAGCTGCTAGATGATGCAAAGAAGAATAACGTAAAAATGATCAGAGTCAATGAAGAAACAGGACAGAATGCAGACAACATAAAAAACTCTTAACAGAAGTGATGGCACAAAACTTCCCAAGCCAGGGAAAAGAGCTTGACATACAGATAAGTGAGGCATATAGGACTCCAAATAGCCTTCATCAAAAAAAAAATAATAAAAATCTACACATAGGCATATAGTAGTTAAGATTTCAGAAACCCAACAGAAGAACAAAATTCTACAAGCAGTGAGAGAAAAGAAACAAATCACATACAAAGGAAAGCCCATCAGAATCACAGCAGACTTCTCAACACAAACCCTCAAGTCAAGAAGACCTTGGAATGACGTATTTCAAGCCCTAAAGGAAAACAGCCTCCAAACCAGACTGATGTACTCTCCAAAACTATCTTTCAAAATTGATGGAGAAATAGGATACTTTCATGAGAAAGAGCACCTCAGGAACTTCATGAATACCAAACTAGCACTCCAAAAAATTTTAGACAATATCCTAGGAAAAGACAATGGGGATAACAACCCTGGGAAGCCCAGCAGAATGAATCCATCTGGCATGACGAGAAATTAAACACAAAGGAGGACAATCCAACAAAAACAAAAAGTCATGACAAAGTCAATACCTATCAGTTATAACCATCAATGTTAATGGTCTCAATTCACCAATCAAAAGAAATAGACTGGCAGAATGGGTCAAGAAGCAAGATCCAACAATATGCTGCATACAAGAAACACACTTCATTCAAAAAGAAACTCATAGACTCAAAGTTAAAGGGTGAAAAACAATACTCCATGGGACAGGAACCTGAAAAAAAGGAGTAGCTATCCTCTTTGCAGATCAAGTAGATTTCAAACCAACACTGATTAAGAGAGATGAAGAAGGACACTATATCCTTGTAAAGGGAACAATCCAAGAGGAAGAGATGACAATCATAAATATATATGCACCAAACATGAGTGGGCACCAGTATATAAAACAAATACTAACAGACATGAAAAATCAAATAATAATGCAATAGCAGTAGGGGACCTCAATAAGACACTGTCACAAATAGATTAAACTAGACAAAAAATAAACAACAAAATATTAGAACTCAATCAAACTCCTGAACAAATGAATTTAACAGATTTTTATCGAGTATTCCACCACACAAAATCAGAATACACATTCTTTTCAGCTACACATGGGTCATTCTCCAAAATAGACCACATACTCACTCATAGAATATGTTTAAGTAGGAGCAAAGTAATTGAAGTTATCCCCTGTATATTATCAGATCATAGTGAGATAAAATTGGAGATCAATAGCAAGAGAATTTCATAAACACATGGAAATTGAGCAAGACATTTCTGAATAACCAGTGCATCACAATACATCATATTGGAATTTATTGGACATAATGAAAGCAGTCTTACAAGGGAAATTCATAGCAGTGAATATTCATATGAGGAAAACAGAGTGAGCCCAATTAAGCAACCTGATGCTGAACCTCAAACTTCTAGAAAAAGATGAGCAGGGTGAACCAAAAGCCCATATGAGAGAGGAAATTATAAAGATCAGACCAGAAAACAATGCAATGGAGACTAGGAGAATGATACAAAAAATCAATGAAGCCAAGAGTTGGTTCTTGGAAAGAAGAAACAAAATTGACAAACCCTTAGGAAACATTATTAGAAAAAGGAAAGAAAAGGCCCAAACCCATGCAATTAGGAACGAAAAGGATGAAATTATAATGCACCTAGCAGAAATCCTGAGGATCATCAATACCTACTTCAAGAACCTATATGCCAATAAGATGGAAAACATAGAAGAAAGGGACAGATTCCTAGACATGTATGAATTACCAAAGTTGAACGAAGAAGACCTAAAAATTCTAAACAACATAATATGAGTCAATGACATAAAAAACATAATTAAAAACAGGGAGGGGTGGAGGGGGTGAAGGAAGGACAGGAAATAGGGAATAAATAAGAACCAAGATATATCATGTAAAGGTACAAGTACCCAATGATAAATGTAAATGTATTGTATACCTAAAATGTACCAATAAAAGAACCTAAGGGGAAAAAAACACTTACCAAATAAGAAAATCCCAGGTTCTGATGGCTTCACTGCTGAATTCTACAAGACATTTAGAGTGAAACTACTGCCACTACTGTTTAAACTCTTCAATGAAATTGAAAGGAAAGCAATACTCCTGAATTCATTCCTGGAAGCAAGCATCACCTTGATCCCCAAAGCAGGAAAAAACCCAACAGAAAAAGACAGCTATAGGCCAATATCACTCATGAATATAGATGCAAAAATCCTTCATAAAATACTGGCAAATAGAATGAAGAAGATCATGAAGAAGGTCATACACTATGAACAAGTGGGATTCATCCCAGGGATGCAGGGATGGTTCAACATATGCAAATCAAAAAATGTAATACAGTATATCAATAGAGCCAAGGACAAAAACCATATGATTATCTCCATAGATGCAGAAAAAGCATTTGACAATGTCCAACACGTATCTGTGATGAAAGCCCTATAAAATATCGGAATAGATGGTCTCTACCTCAATCTGATAAAAGCCATCTATGAAAAACAACATCCAACATCATACTAAATGGTCAAAAACTGAAAGTCTTCACACTAAAATCAGGAACAAAAAAAGGATGTCTACTATCACCACTGCTGTTCAATATAGTTTTGGAAACATTAGTCACAGCAATTAGACAAGAGAAAGAAATAAAAGGAATAAAGATAGGAAATGAAGACTTCAAATTGTCATTATTTGCAGATGACATGATACTCTATATAGAAGACCCCAAGAACTCCACCAAAAGTCTTCTAGACTTAATAACCAAATTTAGTTAAGTTGCTGGATACAACGTCAACACACAAAAATCAATAGCTTTCCCCTACAAAATAACAAACTCACTGAGACAGAAATAGGGGCAAACAATTCCTTTCACAGTAGCATCCAAAAAACTGAAATACCTTGGGATCAACCTAACAAAAGAAATCAAAGACCTCTTCTCTGAAAACTACAGCACTCTGAAAAGAGAGATTGAAGATTATATCAGAAAATGGAAAGACATCCCTTACTCCTGGGTAAGAAGAATCAACATAGTGAAAATGTCCAGACTTCCAAAACTGCTATATAGATTCAATGTAATCCCAATTGAAATCCCAGCAACATACTTCATGGACCTTGAGAAAGGAATCCAAAAATTCATTTGGAACAGGAAGAGATCTAGAATAGCAAAAGCAATTCTAGGCAACAGAGACATGGCCGCAGGTATCACAGTCCCCAACTTGAAAGTATACTACAAAGATACTGTGATAAAAACATCATGCTACTGGCAAAGAAACAGACCTGAGGATCAGTGGAACAGATTAGAAGATGCAGAAACAACTCCAGACACACTCAGCTACCTCATCCTCCACAACAGAGCCAAACACTCTCACTGGAGGAAAGATATCCTCTTTAAGAAATGGTGCTGGACAAATTGGGCTTCAGCTTGCCAAAGATCAAAACTAGAACTGTACCTCTCATCATGCACTAAAATAAAATCGAAATGGATTAGTGATCTAAATATTAAATTGAAACACTGAACTAGCTGAAAGAGATATTAGGTAGAACTCTTGAAGACATTGGTGTAGGAAAAGATTTTATGAACAAAACCTCAGTTGCCCGTGAACTAGCACAATCAACAGGTGGGATCTCTTCCTATTAAAAAGGTTCTTCACAGCAAGAGAAACCACCAACAACGTGAAGAGACAACCCACAATGTGGGAAAAAATTTTCACCTGCTTTTCCTCAGACAATGGTCTACTACCTGGAATATATAATAAATTAAAAGAATTAGGCTTCCCACATTTAAAAACCAAATCCAAAAATTGGCATTTGAAATGAACAGACATTTCTCAGACAAAGAAGTAAAAATAGCAAATAAACATATGAAAAGATGTTCAACATCACTGGTCATTTGAGAGATGCAAATGAGAACAATGCTGAGATTCCACCTCATCCCAGAAAGAATGGCTGCAATCCTGAAATTAACCAATAACAATTGCCGGTGGGGCTGTGGGGAAAGAGGAACCTTACTCCATTGCTGGTGGGAGTGTCAACTGGTGCAACCACTGTGGAAATCAATATGGAGATACCTCAAAGAACTAGGACTGGAAGTCCCATTTGACTCTGGTATTCCCGTGCTGGGTATTTTCCCAAATTAAAAGAATCATACCACAGTGATTTATGTGCACCCATCTTCAGAGCAGCACAATTTGTAATGGCCAAAACTTGCAAGCAACCCAATTGCCCATCAACTGGAGACTGGATAAAGAAAATGTGGGTTTTTTTAAAAAAATAAAATGGAGTACTACTCAGCCATAAAAAATGAGAATTTAGAGACATTTATAGCTAAATGGATGCACATTGAGGTAATACTCCTAAGTGAAATACATAGGACACACATGTGTAAATACTGAATAGTTTCTCTAATGTGAGAAACTGAAAGTGTAAATAGGACTAAAAGGTGTAATAGATAATGTGAAATAAGAAGAAAAGGGGCAAAGGGGAAGGGGAAGTAGGAGGGGTCTTAGAATGGAAAGAAGGGAATGAAATCAATATATCAATATGAGAAAATGAAAAAATGGAAACAAAGTCTTTGTAAATAGGCAGGGATGGAGGGGTTGAAGGGAGGGCAGGAGAATAGGGAAAAAAAAACAAGAGAGGTTATGTAAAGGTGCAAATTTCCAATGTTGACTGTCTGATAATATAAAGGAGATTCCTTCAATGCCTTTGCACCTACTTAAATATATTCTGTATTGTCTGGCAAATGATCTCAGCATCTAAGAACTCAGAGAGACAGAGTGTAAAGAATTTACAAGTCAAATGGGCATTTTCTGCCAAAGCATTGGCTGCCATGTCAAAATACTCAGACAGTTTGGGAGCAAAAATTTGACAATATTCTCTTGGGGAAAAGGGCTCTACTAAAGCAAAAAATGTAGCTTTTTGAATCCTTCTGTAGTCCTCATGTCCGTCTTCATGAGTGCCTGTTTTTTCAGAGTAACAGGGTCCAACTCTTTCTCTGTTCTTGGTGTCCTGTCAAGGAAGAATTCCAGGACTGCCTCATCGTTTCTGGTCCTTTATGGCTGCCTTGAGCTTGAAGGCTTCCATCAGGGCAGTCTTGAGGAGGACTAAAGTGTTGCCCACATGGCAACCATCAATGCTCTCGGTGGCCATACTCCCACCTAGTTCAGATGCTGGCAGATGCTATGCTCAATATGTTGACCATGTGCCTCAGAGCTGGGCACAGTACCTGCTGCTGTAATGGGCCAGTGCCAGATTGTAGAAAAGGTCTAGCTGGTAGCCTGAGCCCTGCAGTGATGCAAAGAAATTAGAACACATAGATTCATAGAGCAAGCAGCCCAGGTGGACCTGGCAATCACTGCCATTCTTGTCCTGGCTATTTCTCCTGCTTCCTCAATGCAGCTCCTTCACCAGGCTCCTGGCCCCTGGCAGATCACCTTTCCTGTATTTGATTGCAGCTTGCAGGCAGAAGACATGGCTCTAACAGGCAGGGCTGTCTATGAGGAAGAAGGTAACCTTGGTGGCCTCTGGATAAATGGGTTGGTACAAGTGCTTTTGCTCCAATTCATGGTGCAGCTGGTTTAGCTGCTCCTAACACGCAGTCCAGCGGGCAGATGTAGCAGCAGCCCAGAAGCTGCAGGCCAATGTGGGCCGATCCACTACCACAGTGAACTCCCTGTTGGGGATCTATGCAGGTCTCAGTCAGGCCACAGCCACTATGATTACTTGAGTGTGTTGTTTCCAAGGCCAAGTTTTATTTTTAAAATGAATATGAAAGGAATGATCTTAAAAGCAAGCCTTTAATATAATAAAAGATAGAGGTTGTTCGTGGAGATTTACAAATGTCAATCAATTCAAATATCACCAGGAAAACAAGTAACTTTATTTAAAAAATAGACAAAGCACCTGAACAGATAATTCTCAAAAACATCATACAAATGGCCAACAGGTATATGAAAAAATCTTCAATAATGCTAATCATCAGGGAAATGCAATATAAGACCACAGGGAATGTCATCTGACAACTGTTAGAATGTTTTAATGAGAAAAAAGAAAGTTACATGGAGAGTAGGGAATCATTGTACACTCTTGATAGCAATGTAAATAGCATTAATAGCTTGGAGTTTCCCAAAATTATTGAAAAACAGAATTATCATGTGATCTAGCAATCTCAATACTTGCTCTATATCTGTAAGAAATGCAATGAGTATATCAAAGAGTTATTTTCATTCTCATGTTTATTGGTGCATTATTCATAATACCCAATGTGTAGAAACAATCTAAGTACAACTGACAGAGAATGAATAAAAAAATCTGGGGTA
This sequence comes from Heterocephalus glaber, assembly GCF_000247695.1. Next base: position 1,447,128 of record NW_004624732.1, on the reverse strand, counting down.
CATATAAACAAACACCCACACACAAATGGAACATTGTTTATCCTCAAAAAAGAAGAACCTCCTATCACTTGTGACAACATGGGTGAACCTGGAGTTCATTATTCTAAGTGAAATAGACACAGAAAGACAAATACTGTATGATCTCACTTACATGTGGAGCCTAAAATATTGAACTCAGAGAAGCAGAATGTATAATGATGGTTGCCATGGCCTAGTAGAGTCAGTGTGATAATTGGAGGAGAAGTAGAGATATTAGGCAAAGGGTACAGTCTCAGGATGCATAAGTATTTGAGATTCATTGCATAGCATGATTACTATAGTTAACAATTTATACCTAAAATAACTGAAAGAGTAGATCTTAAATGTTTTCAGCATACACAAAATATTATGATCGCATGAGGTGAGGGATACATTGATGAGCTTACTGTGGTAAACACTTTACAATGTATACATATACATATTACAATGTATACATATACCAAAAACCATGTACTTTGTAAATATACACAAATTTTTTTTTATCTATTATACTTCAGAAAAGCTGAAAAAAAATAATGAGCAAAACACAAAGATTTGACAGTCTTCTTTATCCCTCCATCTACACCTAGTATTACAAAGAATTATAATGCTTTGAGAAAGGCTTAGCTGGGAGGAGGAGTCTGGAACTATTTTAACAGCATTTCCAGGATTTTTCAGTGACTCATGGTTCTAGGCATTCATGTGAATTCCCAACTTGCATTTTAAACTTTGCAATCATTTAAAAAGAGAATGCCTCCCAACTTTTTGTGATAATGAGATTAAAACTTCCACATAGAAAGCTTTAAAATAGTGTTAGTTTTGCATTTCTTCTCCTCCATCCCTGCATATTGATGTACTCAATCACGTTGTAAGTGGAATTGCTTCTTGAATTTTAGAGAGGACAAACAGTGAATGATAGATGTAGGATGCAGAATATCACTGGAGTTTTTGACTCACCTATAGATGGTGCCACAATTACTAACATATCACAACATTACCTAATTGCCTTGGTTCTGTTTCCTCCATCAGTATGTGTATCAGTCAGCTTTGATATGTGAATAAACATCCCTCTAATTTTAGTGGCTTAAGCATCAAATATTCTTCTTCTTTACATTACATGAACATTGCAGGTCAACTAGTGTGATTTGTGCATATTTGTTCAATACTGAAAGAACCATTCCAACCCAAAGCACTAAGAAGCTGCTGAGAATCATGACGTTATAAGCTGGCTTATAAATGCAAAATGAAATTACTTAATTGTTAAGGGTGGTCATTATAATACAGGTTTTTGATAGCAAAGGATTGGTTAAAGGGGATTTTTTTTTTAATTATGTGAGACAGGGTCTCACTATGTAGTTCATCCTGGCCTTGAACTCACCATCAATCCTCCTGCCTCAGTGTCCCAAGTGCTGGGATTATAGGTGTGTGCTACTACATTCTGCTAAAGAGGATTATTTTATACCATTTTTAGGAGATGAAAAGTTTCATGTATGGTAATTAGAGACATGTACATAAGGCACTAACCAGTTTTGCTCGAATGGCCTAACTGCTCTTTTCTACTTTGGGGATTCTCAAGTCTGGTTACCATTTTAACATTCCTAAACTGTAGCTTGTAATTTGTTTTAAATATTTTGCTCAAATTGGACATTTGGCAGGCCAACTCATATTCTGCTGCTCCAAATATGTCAGAATCAGCACAAAATCATGGAGACAGGACTTCTTTTCCCACAGTATACATGAAAAGTTTTATAGAAAAAAAATAGAGAAAGAGTGAATAAATACTAGTGAATTAAAATCCAACATAGTACAGTATAACAGAAGTATGAATCTTATTTTTCAAATTCAAGGGCGCAAAAATAGTAACAGGCTCTACCTTCCATAAGAAAATTGAACCTGGATATTGAAGTTCCCAGTCACTGAGCTGAGAGGACTTTCTCTGCTTGTTTTCCTGGTTCTTCCCTTCCTGCCTCACTCTATTATGTCACAGTTTCCAATCTTACACAAGGGCAAATGTCCAGTGGAACATGGACCTCATTCATTTATTCATAGAAGATGTTGCCAAGACATCTGATTTACAGCACTCCTTCAGGTCTTTCAACTCTGCATTCTTTTCTGCTAAACTATAGGCATGCATATTTTATGAATTTCCTATGTTCCTGCTTGCCTATAAATACTAGGTTACCACTGCCTCTCTTAAACTCTTGCAACATTTCTCTTGGTTTCATCCAAGAAACAGAGTATAAGCCATTGCTATTCCTAGATCCTACCAAACTTGCAGATCTTGAAGCACCCCTGTATTTCTGGTCCAGAACTAGATTGATGTAATTAATCTCTGCCTTAGGATCTATAGGATTCTTGGCATGTTAGTTTGGATTGTTTAAGGATCAGACCCTATAACAAAGTCATAAATTCAAGAAGTTTATAAGTGAAATGCTAAAATGCCAGTTGTTATGTGGGAAAAATAATATAAGAAACATAATACTGTGTGCCATTAACCTAATTGGTGATAGGAGCTTCATCTTATGCAGAAATGCAGACAGTTGGTGAGTCCAACCAAGGGAAGAGATAACTGGGGTATCCAAGTGCTAATTCTGGAGAGGTTCTTCTATGTGCTCAGAAGAAGAAAAATACAACAGTGCACCAGTGACTCTTAAGAGCCTCTGGGGCAGGGTTGATTCTTCTATGCTTCTGATCTTTCTTCATGGGGCAGTGAGGGACAAAGCTTTTGAGGAAGCTTTGGTACACAGATGCAGTTATGGGAAGCCCTAGTGAAATCAAGTTGGCTGGAAGTGTGAGAAGGGCAGAAAGAGTATTCTACCACAGCTTTTATTACCTTTTCTACAGCCTAGGGGACTCTCTAATCTATGGGAAAGACATTTTCTTTATTTCTTTGACTAAAAGGTTTTGCCTATACTCACACACTTTTCAAGTTATGACTTAGGCTTTTGGAAGTAAAATAAAGAGGATTCATAGGCTAATTCATCTTGTTGCTCTGCTATTTTCCCCAATCCTTGTATATTCCATGCTCAGATCTCGAGGCAGGGCACACCAGGTTATCTGTCTCTGGAAAGGAAAAGTAAAAGCAAAGCAAAAAATGAAAAGAAAAACAGTTTAATATCTCAAGGTTGTATGTGTCACAATCTTGTTATCCTACAGAGGTACAACATGCAAGGGTTATGTATGTGTTAGTGTAATTGATGAATAACAACCCAATTTCTCAGTGGGCTAACATAATACAAATTTATTTTTTACTTACAGCACAACAAAATACAGGTACACTGTGGGAATGCAGAAGGTGAGGACCAGGCAATGACCCAGGCCCTGTCCACATTGTGGCTCTACTTCTGGGTCTGCATATGTATCTCTATTAATTTCTTTAGGTATGAAAATGTCTGGAGGGTTGTGCACGGGAGGCTTTTATGGACAAGTATCAATTGGAGTTCACTTCTTCTCACATTTTATTGATCAAAGTCAGTCATATGGCTGATCAGGAAGCCCAATTCATCTACCTGCTTAGGAGGAAAAGGAAAACACAACAGATAACAACTGGCCTATCTTTGCCACAGAATGGAAATTGTCTTGAGTAAAATATTGAAGTAGGGAATTTGAAGACATTAATACTAATTACATTTCTCCACTTAATATCCTACTCTTCAGCTAGTTACTTAACATCTATGCTTCAATTATTAATCTACAAAATAGGGAAAATAATATCTGTGGCACTTATTTAGACTTAGAGTGCCAGAACCCAAAAGAGTATTAGAAATTTTGTTTTCCAGCATGTTTCTAAGACATGTGCATCTATAACAGGGTAACGCCAGGATCTCCTGACTGAGGAGCATTGATGTCATCCAGGTATAGTGGTGTATGAGTGTAATCCTGGCACTCTGAGGGGCTGAGGCAGGAGGATTGCAAGTATGAACAAAGCCTAGGCAATTTAGCAAGACCCTAAGTCTCAAAATTAAGATCTCAAAATTAAAAAAAAAAAACTAAAAGAGCTGGAGATAGACTTCAGTGCAAAGGCCTTAGGTTTGATTCCCAGTACAGCAGCAGTAAAAATAAAAATAATAATAATAAAAATATTAATATCAACAGGTAGTGATCTTCATTTTATAATTTTCTCAGTATACAAAGTTTTTCTGTATACAAAGTTTGAGATTGATTGATCTTATCTAATCTTTTCATTGCATAGTTAAAGAAATAAAATCCCAGAGCAATGTAGCATAACTTATTGCATTGCACTGGTTTGTATTAGATTAAGCCCAAAACCCCCATCTCCTGAGTGGTGTTGTGTTTGTCGTGTTCTTCCTAGAATATTTTGTCCAACATTCATTTTATTGATTAGCATCTTATAATGGCTTTGCACTGCAAGGATTCTGGCCGGCTTGACCCTGAGTGATCACAAAAGCTTAGATTATTTTGTAGAATTTCAATCTGCTGTTAAGATTACTAATTGAAATTTTATAATCAGCCATGAAATTACTGACAACTGTAATTATCCTTCAACATTCAGTTTAAATTCTTTCTATGACTATTGTCAATGAAATGAGCAATGAAAACTACACATTTTGAAGAAAGTGGATTGAGACAAAATTTCTAGAGTGTATACCAATATTGAAACATTTGTTTCATTTCAGTGGAACATACTTTAAGTATATACTATTCATCTCTATGAAATAATTAAGTATCTTATTAAACAAGAAAAGACAAAGGGTTAATTTAAAAGCTATTTTACTAAAAAGTAAAGTCTGTTAAACAACATAATGTTGAATTCAAATACTACTATAGCTTTCAGGAATGTAGATCACAGCATTTTATATAAAAAAGAAAGCAAATGAAAAGAAATATTTTATCAGTTAAATAATATGTAAATGTTTCAGAATAAGAATATCAAAGATTTTCTGTTATGCAAATTATAGTTGAAAATATATTTTCTTTTTCTTAAATTTTCACCCCTGTCAAAAAAAAGTGTTACTCATATCTACTCTTGAGTCTTTGAAATATTCTTAGGAATTCTTTTTATTATTGACATAGCAAAATTCAAGACAATATAGATGCTTCATTTATGGAAAACATTCTTTTTTTTTTTCATTCACTTTACTAGAAAAACCTATGTGGAAGTCATGGGCTCTGTGCTAAGATACAAAGCAGAGTAAAATGCACTCCACAATGTGGTGATGTTCAGAATGCAAATAATCTCCATGCCCTCAAATCAATGTCCCATCTATGGAGAACATAGAAAGTGCTTCAGAATTTTAAATGTTTCAAAACGATAGAAAAATTTCTATTCAGGGATATAAACCCGCTGAATTAATTTGATTATTAATGTAGAATATTTATCCCTTTCAGTTATTAAGCAATCTACTTTTATAGACAATAAAACTGTAAAATCACTACATATAAATGAACAACTGAAAGAAGATAGATTGTTAAGGGAGGATTCTTCGGAACTCCCGGTAAAGCAGCAACATCATAAAAAACTGAGGGACCTTTCAGTATCTCTGAATGATTTTGTATAAAAGTTTAAACTCTCAGTTAGCGAGCATAAAAACTGAGATTATTTTGTGGGATCTGGAATGGCTGTATAAAATGATAGCAAAAACTTACTTTTAAAGTATTTTCAGTGGTTTTCACCGAGCTTCGTGTGTAATATAAAGGTTTAAAAAGTGTAGTTTTGTAACAGAAGAAATAGTCCAACTCAGGATTGTTTCGACAATCCATAAGAATGACCTGCATTCAAAAGTTGTAGGAATTTAGGCAAAGAGAAGGCTACTTGTCATGCATTGAAAATGCACAAAACAGTAAAGGAAGCAGAAGGAAATTTAAGAGCTGAGATTGAAAACAACGAAGGTTGTGTTTCATCACAACGAAGGCATAGAGTCTGAAGCTGACTTTTTCAGGGGTTGAAACACTAGACAAGGGAAGGCCTGGTATCTTTAAATCTGTGAAAGCAGATTGTTTCAAGAAATGCTGTACTTCAAGACAATTTTAATCAGACATCTTTAACTGGCAGAAATAGTTTCACTTCTATTAATGTATTTAGAGGCATTAAGGTTTGAAGTTGAGATGCATCATTTCTTGCTTGAATATTTGCTCTTAATTAAAATGCTTTGTATCCTTTAATCCTTTATATCCTTTAGTTTTTTGCTCTATATGAAAATTTAAATCATGTAGAATTAGAGAGAATATACTTTCTTTTATAATGGCTTTATCTTCATAATACTAAAGTCTTATTAAAATGTGGTAAAGTTAAAATATTAAGTGTTGTAAAATACGATGCTGATATTAATTTTGGAGGGTTTAATTTTTGAAATGGATATTAATTGCTCTAAAGATTAAAGTGTTATTCTTTGATGTTTCTGGAATGTATTCATCCCTTGAGATATGCCACTACACACCTTTCCTTCCCAGAAATTTTGCATTTAGGGACAGGAAAGTTTAATTTACATAATTGACTCTTTTTAAATTTTTTTTACCACTAAATATAAAGCATATGGTTTCACAGAAATATTGAAGATGCTTATTTAGACAATGAATTTAGTTGAAAATATTTTTACAATATATTTATGATGTGCTCAATAATGACTTAAGGATAACTCAGAAAATAATTATAAGGACCCTATTTTCAAAGAATTGACAATATCAATAATGGGATCATATACATAAAATAGATAATTACCCCATAGAATGATATTGACAAAATAAAAGTACAATGAAAGGAACAATGATTACAGACTGGAATGTTTGGGAAACTGAGGCAAAACTTAAAGTGGGGATAGAATTTAGTTTGTAGAAAACACTCTCCCAAAAGGAAAATGCAGAAATATATATATAAAATTTCCAGGAGGGTGAGAAGTGGGTCATCATGTTGAATCAGTTAAATTCTAGAGAGCCATCATGGAAGCAACAGAGTAAAAAGGGAGAAGTTGATTAACAGGAAAAAAAGCCAGATAAAGGTCAAGGAAAATTTGGATTGAGATGGGGCCACTGAATGAGGTGAACCCCAGAGTAAAGTTTCAAGAGAGCATTAAGAATCAAAGCCACATTATAGAAGTCTATGAAGAAAAACAGTTATGATAAATGGTGGCAGCAGGAATAGCCCACTCATCTGAGGAAAAGGAAAATTAGGGTCAAGGAAAGTTGTAGAGTAAGTGTCTGTGTGTGTGTTCAGGATACATAACACATTCTATAAAATGTGATGAAATGAAAATCAACTCTCTAGCATGAATATGTGGAATACACTATGTTTCTCAAACACAGTAAATGGGTAGATTATATTTTAAAAACATTAGATAAATTAATATTCAATGTACTATGGATTCTTTTGACATATGAGTAGCCTCATCTTTAGAGGATAAAATTTTGATCCATAGTAATGTTTGGATTTCTGTTTTTCTGCAACAGATAATTGGAAGGAATAAGTTGTCATTTAGTTTAGCAACAATGAGCAACACTGGCACAGTTTGGTACAATTACTTTTCCATTAACCAAACATTTCTGGGTGAGCATCTTCCTCCCTAGCTCCTGCAGGACTGAAGTGTGCAGAAACTCACTATTCCTATTCCTAGAATTATAATAACTTGCTTTGTTGCACACATTTGCTACTTTCTTTCTGTTTGGTATCTTTACCATTTAGGAAATCCTCCTTTCTGGCATGGGGATGGGGAGGTGTTTAATCAATAGCCTTTAGCATCCCCAAGGTCTGCCCCAACCATACTGTCCAACACTAAAGACATCATGAGATTCAAGCTTGTCATTCATATTCCCCTCACCTCGGATCATGGTGATGGTTAATCTGCTCAGGCCAGATACATATGTGCCCAAGCCAGCAAAATTGAAATTACTCCAGGGTTTTCTTCAAAGATAGTTACAAAAAAGGGATACACTTGTCTTTTGTTTAGGACTGCTAGAGCAAGAGAACAAATAAATGCAGATCTTCTAATTATTTTTGCAATCACATTGGATAAACATTCTTGAGAATGAAGCCAGCTCAGAAAAAGCAGAGTTGAGAGAGAGAGAGAGAGAGAGAGCGCTCTGAAGAAATTGCTTTAAATTTCTGGATCCAGGCACGGCTCTGTATTTTACAATATGATCCAGTACAATCCCTTTCTTTTCTCAGTCAGCTGTCATTTGCTATATAAAGACTCTTGTTTTACATAAAAATGAACATAATTTGTTAAGAGAGACAAAAAAGTCAGAGCAAGGAGAGTTATAACTGTTCCCTTCTTGAATGCCTAGAACACTATAGTCTTAAATGTATAAAAAATACGTACTCATTTTCTATTTGGACTTATAATTGTTAATATCATTTTAAAAAAAAAAATTCTGACAATGTAATGTGAGATTCTTTTTTTAAATTAATTTTATTGGTACATTTTAGGTATACAATATAATGGCATTCATCATTGGAAATTTGCACCTTTATATAATCTCTCTTGGTTCTTATTTAACCATTCCCCTGCCCTCACTTCAACCCCGCCATCCCTCCCTATTTACAAAGTCTGTTTCCATTTTTTCATTTTCTCATATTAATTCCATTCCCTTCTTTCCTTTCCCCTACCCCTCCCACTTCCCCTTCCCCTTTGCCCATTTTCTTCCTATTTCACATTATTATACCTTTTAGTCCTTATTTACAGTTTCAGTTTCTCACAGTAGAGAAAATATTTGGTATTTACAAATGTGTGTCTTATTTATTTGACTTAAGAGTATGGCCTCAGTGTGCATCCATTTGGCTATAAATGTCTCTAATTTCACATTTTTTATGGCTAAGTAGTACTCCATTTTATTTAAAAAAACACATTTTCTTTATCCAGTCTCCAATTGATGGACAATTGGGCTGATTCCAAGTTTTAGCTATACAAATTGTGCTGCTATAAACACGAGTGCACATAAATCACTGTGGTATGATTCTTTTAATTCTTTGAGGAAGATACCCATCAGGGGAATAGCTGGGTTAAATGAGACTTCCAGTCCTAGTTCTTTATTTTATTTTATTTTTTATTTTTTGGTACTGTGGATCGACCTTGGACCTTGTGCTTGTGAGGAAGGTGGCGGCATCACTGAGCTAAGTCCCCTCCCCAGTCCTAGTTCTTTGAGGTATCTCCATACTGATTTCCACAGTGGTTGCACCAGTCTGCACTCCCACCAGCATTGGAGCAGGGTTCCTCTTTCCCCACATCCCCGCCAGCAATTGTTATTGGTTGATTTCATGATAGCAGCCATTCTTTCTGGGGTGAGGTAGAATCTCAGCATGGTTTTCATTTGCATCTCTCAAATGAACAGTGATTTTTGAACATTTTTTCATATATTTATTTGCTATTTCTACTTCTTTGTTTGAGAAATGTCTGTTCATTTCACATAGCCAATTTTGGATTAGGTCTTCAAATTCAGGAGGTTTGATTTTTTTAAAGTTCTTTAGGCCAGGGATTTAGCTCAGTGGTGCTGCTGCCTGCCTTGCAAGTGCAAGGTCCAGAGTTCAATCCCTGGTACCAAAAAATAAAAAAATAAAAAATAAAAATAAAGTTCTTTATAGATTGTAGATAGTAGACCTTTGTCTGAGGAACAGCAGATGAAAATATTTTCCCACATTATAGGTTGCCTGTTCACACTGTTGGTGGTTTCTCTTGCTGTGCAGAAGCTTTTTAATAAGAAGAGATCCCACTTGTTGATTGTTTGTGCTAGTTCAAGGGCAACTGAGGTTTTGTTCATAAAATCTTTTCCTACACCAATGTCTTCAAGAGTTCTACCTAACCTCTGTTCCAGCTTGTTCAGGGTTTCTATTTTAATATTTAGATTTTTAATCCATTTTGATTTTAGAGCATGGTAAGAGGTATAGGTCTAGTTTTAATCTTTGGCAAGTTGAAATCCAATTTGTCCAGCACCATTTATTAAAGGGGGTACCTTTCTTCCAGTGAGGGTGTTGGGCTCCTTTGTGGAAGATGAGGTGGCTGAATGTGTCTGGCATTGCTTCTGCAACTTCTAATCTGTTCCACTGATCCTTGGGTCTCTTTCTTCACCAGTAGCGTGATGTTTTTTTATCACAGTAGCTTTGTAGTATACTTTCAAGTTGGGGCTTGTGATACCTGCTGCCATGTCTCTGTTGCCTAGAATTGCTTTTCCTATTCTAGGTCTCTTCTTGTTCCAAATGAATTTTTGGATTTTTTTCTCAAGGTTCATGAAGTATGCTGCTGGAATTTCAATTGGGATTGCATTGAATCTATATAGCAGTTTTGGAAGTCTGGCCATTTTCACCATGTTGATTCTTTCTATGCAGGAGTAAGGGATGTCTTTCCATTTCCTGATATCATCTTCAATCTCTCTTTTCAGAGTGCTGTAGTTTTCAGAGAAGAGGTCTTTGATTTATTTTGTTAGGTTGATCCCAAGGTATTTCAGGTTTTTGGATGCTATTGTGAAAGGGATTGTTTTGCTCTATTTCTCTCTCAGTGAGTCTGTTGTTTGTGTAGAGAAAAGCTATTGATTTTTGTGTGTTGACCTTGTATCCAGCAACTTTACTGGATTTGGTTATTAAGTCTAGAAGACTTTTGGTGGAGTTCCTGGTGTCTTCTATATAGAGTATCATGTCTTCTGCAAATAATGACAATTTGAAGTCTTCATTTCCTCTCCTTTTTCCTTTTATTTCTTTCTCTTGTCTAATTGCTGTGACTAATGTTTTCAAAACTATATTGAACAGGAGTGGTGATAGTGGACATCCTTGTCTTCTTCCTGATTTTAGTGTGAAGGATTTCAGTTTTTGACCATTTAGTATGATGTTGGATGTTGGTTTTTCATAGAGGGCTTTTATCAGATTGAGGTAGAGACCATCTATTCCAATATTTTATAGGGTTTTCATCATAAATACGTGTTGGATTTTGTCAAATGCTTTTTCTTGCACCTACTGAGATAATCATATGGTTTTTGTCCTTGGCTCTATTGATATAGTGTATTACATTGATTGATTTGCATATTTTGAACCATCTCTGTTTCCCTTGGATGAATCCCACTTGATCTTCTTAATGATCTTCTGTATTCTATTTGCCAGTATCTTTTTAGGGATTTTTGCATCTATGTTCATGTGTGAGATGGGCCTATAGTTCTCTTTTTCGTTTGGGTCTTTCTCTGCTTTGGGGGTCAAAGTGATGCCTACTTCCAGGAATGAATTCAGGAGTATTGCTCTCCTTTCAAATTCATTGAAGAGTTTGAACAGTAGTGGCAGTAGTTCCTCTCTAAATGTCATGCAGAATACAGAATGAAGCCATGAGGACCTGGGCTTTTCTTAGTTGGTAAGTTTTCAATTACGTTTTCAATTTCATTGATTGATATTCTGTAGTTTAGAATTTTTAGGTCTTCTTCATTCAACTTTGGTAATTCACACATATCTAAAAATCTGCCCATTTCTTCTGTGTTTTCCATCTTACTGGCATATAGGTTCTCAAAGTAGGTATTGATGATCCTCTGGATTTCTGCTGAGTCTATTATAATTTCACCCTTTTCATTCCTAATTGCATGGATTTGGGCCTTTTCTTTCCTTTTTCTGATAAGGTTACCTAAGGGTTTGTCATTTTTGTTTATTCTTTCCAAGAACCAACTCTTGCCTTCATTGTGTCTTTTTTTTTTTTTTGTATTGTTCTCTTAGTCTCCATTGCATTGATTTCTGCTCTGTTCTTTATAATTTCCTCCCTTGTATGAGCTTTTGGTTTATCCTGCTCTTTTTCTGGAAGCTTGAGGTTCAGCATCAGGTTGTTTAATTGAGCTCATTCTGTTTTCCTCATATGAATATTTGCTGCTATCAGTTTTGCTTGTAAGACTGCTTTCATTGCGTCCCATAGATTCCAATATGTTGTAATATGGGCCATTGGTTATCGAGAAGTGTGTTGTTCAATTTCCATGTGTTTATGAAATTCTTGCAGTTTCTTTTGCTATTGATCTCCAATTTCTTTGCACTGTGGTCTGATAATAATCAGGATAAGTTCAATTCCTTTGTACTTAAACATGTTCTATGAGTGAGTATGTGGTCTATTTTGGAGAACGACCCATGTGTAGCAGAAAAGAATGTGTATTCTGATTTTGTATGGTGGAACCCTCTGTAAACATCTGTTAAGTTCATTTGTTCAAGAGTTTGATTGAGTTCTAGTATTTTTGTTGTTTTTTTTTCTAGTTTGATCTATCTGTGACAGTGGGATACTGAGGTCACCCACTACTATTGTATAAGTGCTTATTTGATTATTTATGTCTGCTAGTATTTGTTTTATATAGTTGGGCACACTTGTGTTTGGTGCATATATGTTTATGATTGTCATCTCTTCCTCTTGGGCTGTTCCCTTTACAAGGATGTAGTGCCCTTGTTTGCCTCTCTTAATCAGTGTTGGTTTGAAATTCATTGATCTGCAAAGAGGATAGCTACTCCTGCTTTTTGGGGGGTTCCTGTAGTGTTAAGTATTCTTTTCCACCCTTTAACTTTCAGTCTATGAATTTCCTTTGAATTAAGTGTGTTTCTTGTATGCAGCATATTGTTGGATCTTGCTTCTTGACCTATTCTGCCAGTGTATTTCTTTTGATTGGTGAATTGAGGCCATTAACATTGATGGGTATAACTGATATTTATTGATTTATCCTTGTCATAATTTTCTTTTTGTCAGATTCTCGCCCTTATTGTTTAATTTCTTGTCATGCCAAATGGGTTCATTCTGCTGGGCTTCCTGGGGTCGTGATCCTCATTTTCTTTTCCTAGGATATTGTCTACAATTTTTTGGAGTGCTGGTTTGGTATTCATGAAGTTCCTCAGGTGCTCTTTTTCATTAAAGTATCTTTTTTCTCCATCAATTTTGAAAGATAGTTTTGCAGGGTTCATCAATCTGGATTGGAGGCTGTTTTCCTTTAGGGCTTGAAATATGTCATTCCAAGCTCTTCTTGCCTTGATGATTTGTGTTGAGAAGTCTGCTGTGATTCTGATGGGCTTTCCTTTGTATGTGATTTGTTTCTTTTCTCTAACTGCTTGTAGGATTTTGTTCTTCTGTTGGGTTTTTGGAATCTTAACTATTACATGCCTATGTGTAGATTTTTTTTTGATCAAGGCTAATTGGTGTTCTATATGCCTCACTTATCTGTATGTCAAGTTCTTTCCCCTTGCTTGGGAAGTTTTCTGCCATCACTTCTGTGTGGAGTTTTTTTCATGTCATCTGCACTCTCTCCTGTTTCTTCATTGACTCCGATGATTCGTACATTATTCTTCTTTGAATCATCTAGCAGCTGCTGGACTGATTTCTCATGGTCCCTTACTATTTTAAAGAATTTTTTTTTTCCTGGTCTCTAATTTCATACTCATCTTCTATATCTGAAATTCTGTCCTCTCATTGGCTCATTCTGCTGCTTAAACTTTCAGATGAGTTTTTAATCTCCTGGAAATCTGTTTGCATGTGTTTTATCGATTCCATTTGTTTCCTATTTTGGGATTCCATCATGTTCCTCAGCTCCTCTATTTTTTTTTTATCTGTGTCCTTTCTAGATTTATTAATCATGTCTTGCACTATGGGCACAATCTCTGCTGTTATCTGAGAAATTATTTCTGATTTAATTTTTCCAGATCCTCTTTTGTTGCCAGTTTAGGGAGTTCAGGTGGTTGAGTATCAGATTGTTCCATTTTGTTTCCCTTTGGAGTTGGTTTAGGTGATCTGGAAGTCTGGCTTTCAGACTTGTTTAAGTGTGTTCTCATTTCAATGGGGCTGGGGGGTTTTCCTGGCACCCCTTCTGCTCACCTCCTCCTTGTTGGGGGCAGCTCTGCTCCTAGGCACTAGGGACAGTGGTACAGAAGCATGGAAGGCTCTTCCCCTGCACTGGAGGTGGCTCTGTCCCTTGTAATGTGAGATTCTTTGACAGCAGTATTTTCTGGATCTTTTCTGACATTCTACCTTGTGGCAGGCAATGTAAACTGCCTAGTTCATGGTCTTTCTTTCTTTTTTGTTTGTTTTGGTACCAGTGGTCGAACTCTGGTCCTTGTGCTTTTGCAGCAGGCGGCCAAACCACTGAACTAAATCCCTGGCCCATGGTCTTTCTTACTTTGTCTTTGTTCACATACAACTATGGAGACTGACAGAAGTACACACATAGTTTCCTGTATTTTCTGCTGCTAAAGGTGATCATGTGGCCCAATTCTCTCTGTTAAGATATCACTGGAATCTATCGGGAGAAGTGATTAATTTTATGACTTTAAAAAAAGATGAATTTTTGACATTATCCTTTTTTTAGTTTGGAGTGTGAGTGAACAAAATGCTGTCTTGAGCTCAAGGAGGCATACTGAAAATGAGGAGGCTTGTGAAAATGGAGGAAAGATGAAACCACCTTTGTTTAAACAACAACTGTATCAAATTTGAAACTACTTGTGTTTTCTTTTTTCCTGCAGTAAGCTAATTAAAACAAGTTTCATATATTTTTATGTTACCTTTTGAGGCTGGCAAAATTTTGCACAAGAAAATGCATATGCATTAAAATCAGACGACTCCGTCTGATTTCTAGTTTCTATAGTTTACAATTTTGTGATATGACTTTGCCAGTTTATGAGTCCCTATGCATTTTCCTTTTATTAAGTGTGGTGTAAATAACATATCCCAACTACATCAGAGTTGGTATAAGAATCAAGCTGAAAAATTCATGTGAATATATTTTATAAAATATAGAATGCTAAAGGAATATTAATTAGATATTTGGGTTTTTTAAACTGACTTTTAACTTTCTTTTTCAGAGTTATATCTATGTCCTGCCCTTTTAATTGTAAGCAATAGAGATCTTGTGAAAGAATATTACTTATCACAGATTTTTCATAGATGGTTATAAAGTAAGCAAAAGATATATTGCATTGTACAGGAATATTATGCTATTTTGCTGGAAAATAATACACTTTTCCAATGTACTCTTTATGTTCACCTTCTATAATCACAAAAGAACAAAAGAAATGACTGGAAATGTTTTATTTGTTATGTTATAAAACCTCAGATTCAGTGCAGTTATTCCAACAAAGCACAAGTGCTGACATTTTAAAGTGAAGTGCTGAATGATTATGAATCTCATGTTATTTTGATATTGTTACTTGAAAAGTAATATAGACAAGTTCTTGACTATGTCCAGAATGGTACCAGAAAAATTCAATATTTGTGTAAAATTTCATAGGATCAGCTGTTTAAACAACAGCCTGATTAAATATCAATACATGTTTTGCAAGCATTGTAAATTTTACCCTTTTATTATCTTATAACACAATTTTCAACTGGTAAACAGGTTTTCCTGAAAGCAACTAAATTATAGTATACTGTGTCCTTGTCCTGAAATGTAACAGTATTCTACCAAAATACACCAGGGAAAAGGGCAAGCCTCTCTTCCTGCCTTATCCTGTGTAGCAAAGATCATAAAGATCTTTTAGCTCCTTTAAAAATGACTTCATTCCAAACATGCACAAAAATTTATGCCTTTTCTTAGTCCTACAGAGCTTAAGTTCTCTCCATCATGCACTATAGAAACAAATAAGATATCAATATAGCAAAATATAAATTATGTTGAAAAACTTATAGAGAGGCGCTTTTCCTCCTGTTGTTTATGTATTTTCTTGCTCTATCATAAACGTCTCTTGATTTTTTGAAAGGTTATTATCAATCACAAAGTTTGCCTTTAACTTTCTCCATTTAAATTATGATTATCTGCTATTCATTACTTAGATAAAATTTAATTGTAGTTATTTTGGATTTAGGACATTATGTAGTTCATTTGTTCTTGTAATTTGAGATATGTGATGAAGAATGAAATAGATAACAGTTTGAGTAAATTTAAGATGTCAAGATCCTCCATGGTAGAAGAGAATTTTACAACTCTTTTATAAGTTCCTCATACAGTAATATAAAAATATCAGTCTGAGAACTAATTGTGAATCAGTAATTGATTAATACATGTATCGATATCACTCAGAAACTACTAATACATCTTAATTTAAAATGACTACTTAACAGTAAAAATTTGGAACAGAAATATTCTGTTTTTAATAATTTTTCTTTTTGTTCACTTGACTTTCAAAAGATATCATTTTAAAATATCTTTAGTAGTGTGAATGCTGAAATTTTACTCAACCATGGTTGATAGAGATAGATAAGCACATGAGTAAACAGAATTTTAGGCCAATAATAAATGGTTGAGGATGAATCTTCTTCATTATTGACACTATGTTGGAAATTAATATTGCTTTTTCCCAGACAGAAACAAAATTAAATTTATTTAAAAACTGAATTGTTGCCCATCTTTTTTGAAAGTCCTGAATAACTAATTTTATTTTTATCCATAAGAGAAATTTCCTTTCATATGTCAGATTATCTTCCAATCCACACCCATACCTCATTCCCTTTAATCATCCTAATAATACAAAAGATATAGACACAAAGTATAAATCAAATTTTTCTATATTGTTTAGCTTTGAGTTATACATAGTGTTAGAAATCTAGGAAACATTGTGATTGCACATATTTTAATGTAATATTTTGTAAGACATATGTTTTAAAACTTGATTTCATTTTTCTGTATCATTCTGGTTCTTCTACAACAAATAGAAAAAAAAGGAAGAAAATGAAAAAAAATAGCGTGTTCACCAGACTGCCAAGAATTCTCCTTATGGATCTATGCAATGTTTCTAATTTCTAATGGATTGCTTTTACAGCTTTTGGAGCATTGCCAAGGTATTTTTCCTTAATTTATTTTCAGATGGTTTCTAGTGGATTTATCTCAGTGGTTTGCTGAACTCCCCTTAGCAACTTGCTCTGAATTTACCCCAGACTTAGCCAGCGGAGGACTCCTGACCCATGTCTATAGGCTATTGAGCTCAGCTCAGGGAATTAAAGTCTCTTCCAGGTAAGGCCATTTTACTTCCACAGAGTTGCTGGACCTCTCCCAGCTCATTGGCAGACTCTGACTCCTGGACCAATCCCAATGAACAGGCAGAGTACAATCAGTTGGCTGCTGCCAGTGGGAATGAGGCCCATGGCACTCAAAAATGACACCATCTTTCATGAGGCAGTTTGGTGATGAAAGGAAAATAATGTAGTCATGATTATTAGAAAAAAAATAACTAGTGTTTAGTGTGGCAAAAGCAATTGCTCACCACAAACTGCAACTACCTCCAAGTAAATTTACAAATTAGAAATAAGTTACTGATTTTGAGCTACGTATTTCTTCTTCTATCCACTTTTTCTCCAGGGCATTTGTTTCAACTTTTAGTCTATCATTTAACCTCCCAAACATATTTTATTATTTTAGAGATTTGTACAGAGTTTTAACCCAAATTACCACTTTATTATAATCCTTTCTACAGACCTATTATGAAAATCAAATCTCCATAATATTATTTTAGCTTGATTAAAATAATTTTGAACAAACTTTTAATACGTATTAGTCAAACATTTTTTAAAAAACTCTAGGCTGAAGCATTCTACTGTTCTTTATAGAGTTACTTCCTAAGTACACTGAACAGAGCTTCAGACAATGTAATTATAGAGAATACTTAATAAACAGGTCAAACACTTAAACCTTCTCTATGTCTATTTTCAAGAACAAAAATGTAGATACTATCCAAAAATTCTATCTTTTCTGGAATGCTCTGTGCTTTTACTTGAAAGTTAAGAGTTAATAAGTGTACTAATAATTACAGAGAGAATCTGATATCTTATTGCCATTACCAAATTTAAAGATTTAAAGATTTAATTTTAAAAATTATCTTTGAAGCCAGTACATATTTTTTATTTCAAATCCATGTAATCTGAAACAAAAGGTATTAATATAATAATTTAGTTTTCTAAAAATTGTAATTTTTATGTAATTTCAGATTTACAGAAAAGCTCTATCAATGGTAAAATTAATTCCTATGGACTTTTTACCAGATTTCTCTAATTTGGCATCATATATTCTTTTTAATTATCTCTTCCTGTCACTGTAAAATGTATATGTATTATTTCTTTTTAATATTTTAAAAGCAAATTTCAGATGTATAACTGTAACAAAAGTATGATGAGAAACAGTAAATTTATTTGTATAGGAATCTAAATCAAAAAATATCTTCCCATAAGATATTTAATAGATTAAAAAAAGTTGAGTAATAAAAATTTTGTAATACAAAGATAGATCTTTTCTTTAACCTTGGTTCCTGGGAAATAGCCTCTATTTTTTGGAACTTCTGTAATAGGAGTGTCCTTGTTATTAATGATGGAAGGTAAGGTACCTGAATGCTTTTGGTAACAATGTGGTTCATGATATGTTCCTAGAAAGTTTTTGCCAAAAAAAAAAAAAAAAGTCTCAGAATGGAGGCTGACTACTCAGAAAAACCAAACATATGACTAAAGGGAGTAAAGGAAAGGACTGAAGATTGTTTTCAGTTATGTTGACAATGATTCATTCATGCTTACATTACGGAACTCTAGTAAAAACTGTGGAAAATGCAGCTTCAGGGAACTTCCTAGGTTGGCAATATTCTCTGATTATATTCACACTCCAGAGCTGACAGCGTACTAATTCCTTGCAAACAATGAAAGGATTATGTTTGGAACTCTCCTAAGCCTTCACCCTGTGCTTCTCTATGTTTGGCTAGTTCTACTTTTCATTTTTTGCCTATAATAAAACTGTAAGTATAATAGCTTTTTATGAATTCTCTGAAACTTCCTAGAAAATTATTGAATTTGAAGGTAATATTAGGAACTCTTGTATTTGTAGCCGGCTGGTCTGCAATGTAGGGTAAAAGAGAAATTTTTTTTCAAGCTCTTAAGTTTTGCTGGAATGAAATGATAATAGATTAAGGAGAATAGACAAAATGATTACATGAATAGAGGTCATATCCCTCTTTTTTTCATAGGGCCTGGAGAGAATGGGAATGGAGACAATTTTTAGGGATAGGATAAACAAATTTTAGGAGAATCTTCTGGGCTTGGAAATGCATATTATTGCCTGGATCATCTATTGAGCCTGCAGAAGAGATAATGGCTTGTAAATGATTCTCTTTGGAATACTGAATAGGACCAAAATAGAAGACAATGTATGGGGTAAAAGTCTGCCCAAGTGTGTTAACAGACTTCAGTCTTTTTTCCTGTGATGTGAATTTAGTTAAATAGAAACACCAGGAAGGAATCAAAGGTAATTGTTATCTTTCTTAGAGGGCCTATATTTTAAGCAGGCAAGGTACTAGAGGAATGCCTCCTCCGACATCTGCTGCTGTCTATGTGTATTTAATTTAAAATGAGCAGTACCCCAGGGTGCCATGTTTTGGAGTGACAGTCCTTACACTCCTTCAGAAGAGAGGGTAGACCTAGGGAATTTCTTAACCACAACTGGTATCTGTAGTGAAGGCAGTTCTGTGAGAACTAATTTTGGGGACTACAATTTGATAAACACATTGCTTTTGGTGTTAGGAAACTTAAGCACATCTGGCAGCCTGGTGGACAGTGGCCCTAACCTCTAATTTAGCTTAGTTGTGAGTGAAAATAAAATGTTTTATTTGGAGAAAGCTGATAGTCATCTGCTTAACCAATATTAGTATCTCCTGCAATGGCTAATACTTATGTATTTACAGTTACAGATGGTGCACTGAGAAGGGGAATCCTCATCTGCATTATTCTTACCAAAAATATACTAAGTATAATTTAGCCACGTTTAAAAAACATCTGGAAAAACCCACCTTATGTGGCAGTCTACAGAGTAACTGACATGAGGACCTGGAGATTATGGATATGGAGATATAAATACTAAGAAAACATGGGGTCTTAAATTGTATCTTGCACCAGAAAAAGGACTTAAATAGCATAATTGATAAAATTCAAACAAGGCCTAAAGATTAGTTAATATTTTAGTATATAGTTTTATTTTCTAGTTTAGATAGAAACTTTCTTATTTATGTAAACTGTAGTCATTAAGGAAAAGTAGGTAAAAGATTAATAGGACCTATGTCTACTATTATTTAAAAATTTTCCTGAGTCTAAGATTATTTTAAAATGAAAAGTTAAAATAAATAAGAGTAGTTACTTTCATATACATTGTAAATTATAAAAACCAGGAAACTAACACTGATACAATAGTATATATTTAGACTACTCAAGTTTCATCAGTTGTTTTTAAAATGATATTTAGATTTCATAAATTTAAATTTTATAAATAGGAATTGAAATACAAAGGATTTTTCTAAAATTATAAAATATGACAAAGGAGATGAACACTGGAAATTCCAATGTCCAATGATCTTATATGGCAAAGTACAATTAATGACAATCGAGTCAGGATCAGAATTCTGTATGATGTAACCAAACAAACTTTTTGGTTAGTGGCATCAAATTTACAAAAATACTCTTATAATCCTGCTTAAACCTTTTTCCAAAGCCGAGGAATTTTACCTTATACACTATTATTATCTTCACAATGATCTCATATGATTAAATTGTTAATTTTAACAAATTATTTGTTTTCTAGCTTCTAATTCTGAACACTGTGTAACATTAAATAAGTTACTTAAGATCTGTGAGTCTTAACTTATTTATCTGGAAAATGGAAAATTGAAAATATATTCTGTAGCTTTTAAGAAATATGATTAAGGGGGAGCAGAGCTGCCCCCAGTGCAGAGGAGGTGAACCATCCAGGCTGCTGTACCACTGCCCCCAGCACCGAAGAGGTGAGCAGAGTGGGCTCCAGCAGCACACCCCACACACACTGAAATGAGAAGACAATTAAACAAGTCTCAAAATAAGACTTCCAGATCACCTAAACCAACCCCAAAGGGAAAAGAGATGGAACAGTCTGATATTCAACCATCTGGACTCCCTGAACTGGTAATGAAAGAAGATCTAGAAAAAAATGAAATAAAAAATAATTTCTCAGATAACAGCAGAGATTGTTCCCATAGTGCAAGACATAATTAATAAATCTAGAGAGGGCATAGATAAAAAAATAGAGGAGCTGAGGAACATGATGGAATCTCAACATAGGAAACAAATGGAATCCATAAAACAGATGCAAACGATTTCCAGGAGATTAAAAACTCCATTGAAAATTTACACAGAAGAATGAGCCAAGGTGAGGACAGCATATCAGATACAGAAGACAAGATTGAAATTAGTGACCAGGAAAAGAAAAATTTCTTTAAAATAGTAAGGGACCATGAGAAATCAGTCCAGCAGCTGCTAGGAGATTCAAAGAAGAATAACAAAAGAATGATCGGAGACAATGAAGAAACAGGAGAGAGTGCAGATGACATAAAAAACTCTTCATAGAAGTGATGGCAGAAAACTTCCCAAGCAGAGCAAAAGAACTTGACATACAGTAAATGAGGCATATACAACACCAACTAGGCTTGAAAAAAAAAAAATCTACACATAGGCATGTAATAGTTAAGATTCCAGAAACCCAACAGAAGAACAAAATCCTACAAGCAGTTAGAGAAAAGAAATAACTCACATAAAAGAAAGTCCATCAGAATCACAGCAGACTTCTCAACACAAACCCTCAAGGTAAGAAGAGCTTGGAATGACATATTTCAAGCCCTAAAGGAAAACAGTCTCCAACCCAGACGGATGTATCCTGCAAAACTATCTTTTAAAATTGATGGAGAAATAAGATGCTTTCATGATAAAGAGCACATTAGGAACTTCATAAATAGAAAATCAGCACTCCAAAAATTTTAGACAATATCCTAGGAAAAGACAATAAGGATCACGACCCCAGGAAGCCCAGCAGAATGAATCCAACAAGCATGACAAGAAATTAAACACAAAGGGGGATAATCCAACAAAAAGTCATGACAAGGATAAATCAATACCTATCAGTTATATCCATCAATGTTAATGGCCTCAATTCACCAGTCAAAAGAAATAGACTGGCAGAATGGGTCAAGAAGTAAGATCCAACAATTATGCTGCATACAAGAAGCACACTTAATTCAAAGGAAACTCATAGACTGAAAGTTAAGGGGTGAAAAAGAATACTCCACATGATGGGAACCTGAAAAAAAGCAGGAGCAGCTATCCTCTTTGTAGATCAATGGATTTCAAACCAAAACTGATTAAGAGAGAGAGACAAGGACACCACATCCTTGTAAAGGGAACCATCCAAGAGGAGAAGATGACAATCATAAACGTATATGTACCACCAAACACAAGTGTGCCCAACTATATAAAACAAATACTAAGGGACATGAATAATCAAATAAGCCCTAATACAATAGTAGTGACCCTAATAATAGTAGCCCTAATACCCCACTATCACAAAAAGATAGACCAACTAGACAAAAAATAAACAAGGAAATATTAGAAATCAATCAAAAAAAAAAAAAAATGAACTTACCAGATGTTTACAGAGCACTCCACCCCACAAAATCAGCATACACATTCTTTTTTGCTACACATGGGTCGTTCTCCAAAATAGACCACATACTTGCTCATAGGACATATTTAAGTAAGTGAAAAGTATTGAAATTTTCCCCTGTATGTTATCAGACCATAGTGCAATGAAATTGGAGATCAATAGCAAGAGAAACCACAAGGATTTCATAACACATTAAAATTGAACAACACACTTCTGAATAACCGACGGGTCATAATACAACATATCAGAATCTATGGGACACAATGAAAGCAGTCTTACAAGTGAAATTGATAGCTGCAAATATTGATATGAGGAAAACAGAATGAGCTCAATTAAACAACCTGATGCTGAACCTCAAGCTTCTAGAAAAAGAAGAACAGGACAAATCAAAAGCTCATACAAGGGAGGAAATTATAAACATCAGAGCACAAATCAATGTAATGGAGACCAAGAGAATGAAACAAAAAGTCAATGAAGCCAAGAGTTGGTTCTTGGAAAGAATAAACAAAACTGACAAACCCCTAGGCAACCTTATCAGAAAAAGGAAAGAAAAGGCCCAAATCCATGCAATTAGGAATGAAATGGATGAAATTACCATGGACCCAGCAGAAATCCAGAGGATCATCAATACCTACTTCAAGAACCTATATGCCAATAAGATGGAAAACACAGAAGAAAAGGACAGATTCCTAGACACATATGAATTATCAAAGTTGAACGAGGAAGACCTAAAAATTCTAAACAACCCAATATCAATCAATGAAATTGAAAATGTAATTAAAAACCTACCAACTAAGAAAAGCCCAGGCTCATGGCTTCCCTGTTAAATTCTGCATGACATTTAGAGAGGAACTACTGCCACTACTGTTTAAACTCTTCAGTGAATTTGAAAGGAAAGCAATACTCCTGAATTCATTCCTGGAAGTAGGCATCACCTTGACCCTCAAAGCAGAGAAAGACCCAATCGATAAAGAGAACTATTGGCCCATCTCACACATGAACATAGATGCAAAAATCCTTAATAAGATACTGGCAAACAGAATGCAGAAAAGCATCAAGATCTTACACCCTGACCACGTGAGATTCATCCCTGGGATGCAGGAATGGTTCAACAAATGCAAATCAGTCAATGTAATACACTGTATCAATAGAGCCAAGGACAAAAACCATATGATGATCTCAATAGATGTAGGAAAAAGCATTTGACTAAATCCAACACACACTTATGATAAAAACCCTACAAAATATTGGAATACATGGACTCTACCTCAATCTGATAAAAGCCATCTATGAAAAACCAACATCCAATATCATACTAAATGGTCAAAAACTGAAATTCTTCACACTAAAATCAGGAAGAAGACAAGAATGTCCACTATCACCACTCCTGTTCAATATAGTTTTGGAAACATTAGGCATAGCAATTAGACAAGAGAAAGAAATTAAAGGAATAAAGATAGGAAATGAAGACATCAAATTGTCATTATTTGCACATGACATGATACTCTATATAGAAGACACCAGGAACTCCACCAAAAGTCTTCTAGGCTTAATAATGAACTTCAATAGAATAGCTGCATATAAGTCAACACAGAAAAATCAATAGCTTTCCTCTACACAAACAACAGAGTCACTGAGGGAGAAATAG
>NW_004624732.1:1388435-1422947 GCF_000247695.1 Heterocephalus glaber | reverse complement strand
CTGGGTAGGAAGGATCAATATAGTGAAAATGGCCAGACTTCCAAAACTGCTATATAGATTCAATGCAATCCCAATTGAAATCCCAGCAGCATACTTCACAGACCTGGAGAAAACAATCCAAAACTTCATTTGGAACAGGAAGAGACCTAGAATAGCAAAAGCAATTCTAGGCAACAGAGACATGGCAGAGGGTATCACAACCCCCAATTTGAAAGTATACTACAAAGCTACTGTGATAAAAACAGCATGGTACTGGCAAAAAAAGAGACCTGAGGACCAGTGGAACAGATTAGAAGATGCATGCAGAAACAATGCCAGATACACTCAGCCACCTCATCTTCCACAAAGGAGCCCAACACCCTCACTGGAAGAAAGGTAGCCCCTTTAATAAATGGTGCTGGACAAATTGGGTTTCAACTTGCCAAAGATTAAAACTAGACCTATACCTCTTATCATGCTCTAAAATCAAAATGGATTAAAGATCTAAATATTAAAACAGAAACCCTGAACAGGCTGGAACAGAGGTTAGGTAGAACTCTTGAAGACATTGGTGTAGGAAAAGATTTTATGAACAAAACCTCAGTCACCCGTGAACTAGCACAAACAATCAACAAGTGGGATCTCTTCTTATTAAAAAGCTTCTGCACAGCAAGAGAAACCATCAACAGTGGAAAGAGACAACCCACAATGTGGGTAAAAATTTTCACCTGCTGTTCCTCAGACAAAGGTCTACTATCTAAAATTTATAAAGAAGTTTAAAAAATCAGACCTCCCAAATTTAAAGACCCAATCCAAATACGGGCATGTGAAATGAATAGACATTTCTCAGACAAAGAAGTAAAAGCATCAAATAAACATATGAAAAAATGTTCAACATCCCTGGTCATTTGAGAGATGACAGTGAAAACAATGCCTCACCCCAGAAAGAATGGCTGCTATCATGAAATCAACTAATAGCAATTGCTGGCGGGGCTGTAGGGAAAAAGGAACCCTGCTCCACTGCTGGTGAAAGTGTAGACTGGTTCAACCACTGTGGCCATCAGTATGGAGATACTTTAAAGAACTAGGACTGGAAGTCCCATTTGACCCCGCTATTCCCCTGCTGGGTATCTTCCCAAAAGAATTAAAAGAATCATACCACAGTGATATATGGGCACCCATGTTCATAGCAGCACAATTTGTAATAACTCAAGCTTGGAAGCAGCCCAATTGTCCATCAACTGGAGACTGGATAAAGAAAATTTGGGTTTTTTATAAAATGGAATAGTACTCAGCCATTAAAAATGAGAAATTAGAGACATTTATAGCAAATGGATGCACATATTGAGGCCATACTCTTAAGTGAAATAAATAGGTTACACATTTGTAAATTCCAAATAGTTTCTCCGGTGTGAGAAACTGAATGTGTAAATAAAGACTAAAAGGTATAACAGGTAATGTGAAAAAAAAGAAAAGAGACAAAGGGGAAGGGGTAGTAGGAGGGGTAGGGGAAAGAAAAGAACGGAATGGAGTTAATATGAGAAAATAACAAAATGGAAACAAAGTCTTTGTAAATAGGGAGGGATGGAGGGGTTGAAGTGAGCGAGGGGATTGGGGGAAAAAAAAGAATCAAGATTGATTATGTAAAGGTGCAGATTTCCAATAATGAATGCCATTATATTTTATATCTAAAATGTATCAATAAAATTTATTAGAATTCAAAAAAAGAAAAAAGTTTATGCTTAATAATACATTGGAAGCATCTTGCAGAGTTTTAGAACACATTACTCATCAAATGTGTTTTTCTTCTTTCAGTCAGTTCCCAAAGTGAAAGCCTTAGCATGTAAGTGCCCATCTCACAAATCAGTAAAGTAGATTACAACTCAAGTGGAATGAACTGCAAACTACTCAAATGACTCAGCCTCCAAGGACTGTGGGATTCCCCATTGAGATGCCTCCTCCCGTGCTTACGCATTGTGTGCCTGAAGTGTTCTATTAGGATACACATGTGAAAGCGGGGTGAGTGGTAACACAGGGCATTATCATTTTAGAGTTTATGTGGAGGTCAGATTAACTGGGAATAGGACATGGTGGAGACTCTGAGGTGGGCAGGTCTGGAAGAGTCCTGTGCTGGTTACTTGAGTAGACAAGTCATCTTCTAGTCACTGAGGACCTAGAAGAGGAAAAGATCTCAAAGCCCCCTTAGAGATGCAGAAAAAAGGATGAGAAAGAACCAAGGTTGAGACTTAAAAGTGTTTGCATTCATTTGGCTAGACTGACTTTAGTATCACCCAAGTTTTTGGCTTGTGTGCCATCCTTTTCTCCTTTCTAAAAATAAAAATCACTGCCTTTTTCACATTTCTTCTATGTATGTTAAGATAGATACAAGATAGATAGGGAAGAATGGAACTGGGGGAAAACACTCCCAGTCACTGTGAGGAAGCTCCACCTACCTTTGTCCAAATATTGGCTTATGTAGTGTCTGACTATTGACTGACATAGCATCTAAGGCTCTCAAATGCACTCTGTCATTATCTCCACTATCTTCTCCAACTGGACGTTAAGCCTTTGAACTCAATTATTTGTTTCTACTTTCATTGGCTGAAACTGCCAGACACTGAAATTAACTTTATGGGTACACATATATTTGTTCAAATATCATTCCGAGTGTCTCTGTGATGAGTTGGTGGGTGTTATTAACATTTGGATCTGTAAACTGAGTAAAGCTTATTATCTCACTAATGTCAGTGGGCTTAACCAGTTGAATCTATGCATTGAACAAAAGTCTGAGAGCTCCTCCTACCTGACTGCCTTTGAACTACCTTCGGCCTTAAACTAAAATATCAGTTCTTCCCAAGTCATGAGCTGATGACTTTCAGACTATAACTGCAGCATTGAATCTCAAGGCCTCCAACTTGTCTACTCACCTTGCAGGTCTTGGGATTTCTCAGCTTCCATAAGTAGGTGGCCCATATCTTTGTATAATAAATCTCTTTGCCTTTGAATCAATAAATGAATGAAGAATTAAATTAGCCAAACTAAATTTACCACATCCAAACAATGTGGAGTTGGGCTCATTATGTCTGCTTCCTTTTAGCTGTAATATTTTAAGACTCCAAAGCCTCTAGTCTTTGGCTTATTAATTTTTGAGATGGCCAAAGAAAGATACTAGGTATTTTCCCACAACAGCTGGAAAGAGAAAACAAAACAGATGAGAAAACAATAGTGTATATCTGTAGCAATGTCTGTTTGCCACAATGCAAGCAGATAAATGTCTCTGGTTTTCTTCTCAGAAGACTGTAGGCAGATACCTATTATCTCACCTGGTATATTTCTTTTTATTTCTTGACATACATCTCATTCTGGGTGTTGAATTTCCTTTAAAAGTATTTTTATTTGTTTTTTTAAATTTTTTTTTATTTTTTAATTTGTTTTTAAAGGAATGATAGAAGTAGTTTTTATAATTCTCTTGAACCAAAAACAAAATGGAAAAATAGTTTAAGGTAAAATCCAGTTATTAGTAGTGTATTTGTCAGCTTTCTATTGCTGTGACAAAATACTTGAAATCAACTTGTTTTGACTCACAGTTTCAGTCCATCATGAGTAGCTCCATTGTTTCTGAGTCTGGCATGGCACCGGAAAGATGCACAACACCTCCTGGTGCTAGAAGCCAAGAGAGAGGAAGACAGAGCCTGTGCTGGTGGGCCTCTTCTTTCTTCAGGTTTTATTCCACTGTCCCTTAGCTTGGCTGTCCCATATGCCAGTCATTTCTGGAAATACCATCACAGACACACCCATAAATGTGCTTTACTAATTTTCCAGCTGTTTCTAATCAAGTTGACAATCAAGATTAGCCATCATGAGTGGTTGCTGTGGGCTTTCATAACTAAAATTCAGGGCCCAAATATTGACCTTCTATAGATTTTAGTAGACTAAAGAGTCAAGGGTGATGAACTTTCATCTCTAAGGTCCTTATTTGTTACTTCAGGATGATGAAAGATACAGTCATGAAAAACTATGAAAAGGAAATAGCTAGAGTATGCTACATTTCCTTAAAATACTAAATACATACTGGTCATACTTTGGGCTAGATATCAATTTAAGCACTTTAACATTTATTAACCCATTAATTCTCATAGCAACTCTTACTGGTGTTCTCATTATCATTATTTTACAGATAAAAAAACTGAGACACAGAAGAATGAAATCAACATTCCCACAATTATTAGGTGACAGAGCTGGGATTTAAACTCAGATAGTCAGGGCCCAGAGGCCAGATACTCAACTGTCCTGCTATGCTATCTCTTGGAAAACATGATTTGTTTTGATATTTATCATGGCATTTGAAGTAGATTTGAATGCCTCCATTTTACAGATGAAGATGCTAAGAATCAGAGAATTTCTGGATCTTGTTAAAATACTTGTGTAATGACTGATATAAAACATAAATATTGATTTTCTAGTTCAAAAGTCCTGTTTTTTATATCATGCTCTAGGTATAATGTGTTTCTTTTTATTCCTTCATTCATATGTCTTTTATCTCATGCCTTTTTGCCAGGTAACATGCCTGGCCACTTCACTTAAGATGATTTTTTTGTAATCTTTATGTTCATAAAAGAAGCTTCTGGCTTCAAGGGATGGTTCTCCAACATAACTATCTTCAAGTCACTCATTTCTTAGCCTTCAAATATCATGAAGCACCTACTATGTGCTCTAGTCTGTGGAACTGGTCAAGGGCTCACCAAGTGCCTGGCTCTGTGGTAGGTACTGAGGTTAGAAAGACCAGTAGAGCTAAATACAGGTTTAAAAAAGTTTATAGCTGTGTAGAGAATCTTGTTCATTCAAGGAAACAACTTGCTTAGCTTCTATTGAGGAAAGCAGGCAGACGAGACTGTTGAACCCCTCTGTACTTCCCCTCAGACCAGCCAAAGGGTGGGCTATGGCTGGAGTTTTGCTGTTCCCACAGCTACAAGAGAAGCAAAGCAGAGGGAGCCCCTAGTGTTTCAGAGTGGCCTTTTGGTCACTCAGCAATTATTATATCATACTCTGGGGAAGGAAGGAGAGTATATAATAGCAGTAATCATACTAATAATAGTACTAAAACCAAGAATAATTAACATTTATTTTGTGCTAAGTGCTTTATATTATCTCTTACACCACCTGCAATCATATGAAATAAGCAAAATTATTATGCTCGTTTTCTGAAAACTGAAACAAAGACATGAAAAAGTTTAACAAATTTCTAGAATTCACTCAGCCAGTAGAGGTGGCACAGGAGGGATTTGAAACTAGAAGTCTGAGACCACAGCTTAATTTCTTAGCCACTAAAGAAAAGTGAAACTCATGGTCTCATCTCACTAGAATCTTAAAATGTGGTATATAAAAAAATTAAGTCTATTTGTCAAACAACATGAGAGCAAGAAATGTAGTGTCA
Organism: Heterocephalus glaber; assembly: GCF_000247695.1. Next base: position 1,417,534 of record NW_004624732.1, on the reverse strand, counting down.
ATTAATGAAGCCTATCCTCTGGACTGAGGAAGAAAACTTTATTGATTGCCTGTTAGGATTCATGCACTTTACGTTTTTCTTCCAGCCTCTCCAGACTCCCCTGGCTACTGTGGAGTTACGTTCTGTGGTCTCCTGGTTGGAAGTTGTCCTCACAGACCTTACACCTGGCGTTCAGGCAGTCCTTTCATCAACAGCTGGTGTGGAATGAACTGAAACCTCTTGAGGGCAGGTGCCATTCATATTTGCATCCCAGGGCCTCCATTGCACCTATTTTTACAATTGAACAATTTTCACAGATGAGCAGTGTCTCTTGTTCATGTTGCATGGTGAGTATCCCTGAGATTAAAGGGCGATCTCAGATCCTACCTTTTGTGATCTTCACATGAGCTTCAACCAGATAAAAACAAGGTGAGTGAGGTGGAATAGAAAAAAGTCTGTATAAAAGCAGCAAGAATTGGGTGGTGTAATGTTACTAAAATTCTTTCTTGTAACTGAAGAAAACAACAACAAAGGTCATTTTGGGGTGGACGCTGTAATTGTTTTAACCTTAAGGACATGAAAAGTGAAAAATGGAAACAAGTATATTCCACAGTGTTAAAATATATGCGGAGATAACAGTCACCAATATTTGTGCTTAGTCACAGTTAAATTTAAAGGCTACTGACTTTTCCCAAGATACATTGGTTTAAAGGAAGCAAATTCAGATAAAAAGACTCTCCACTCCTTTCCCACTTCCAGTGAGGCTAAGGAAAATCAATGCAAACCCAGTGTTTTCAAATTTGTGGACCAAGAGGAAAAAAAAAAAGAAATATGGCTAGTTTAACTTTTAAATCTGCCACTAGTGATTGGTATGGAGTCCGCTTTTCCATACTGGATTAACCTGAGCCCTTTTGGTCAGTCTGGACCCTCACACTTCCTCAGAGGGCTCTTGCTGCACCTCTGGAGCAGTAGGAAGGCTTTGTCACCAGATCCAGCATCACAGGGCTCAATCTTGTGCAGCCTACTTGATCTCACTTTCTTCCACTGAGCAGCTGTGTGACGATTCAGTGGTGAAGAGACAGATAATTGGGCAGTGGAATCAGGTCCTGTCTTATAGAGAGCTTAAAAAGAAATCCCTTCAGTATGAACTAAGGAGTGAAAAAGAAAACTCAACAAACAAAACCCTGTATGTACAGGAGTTGAAGCCAAAGGGAGATTCTAGGACAGCTGAGCTCTCTATAGGGGCAGGACTGAACCACAGGCTAGAAGGCTCAGTACTTCTGATGCAATGTTGGTATCAAGTAGTGATGTAATTAAAAGTGTATTCTATTATATCCTCTACCTGCTTATTCAGAACTCTACAAATTTACATATGAAAAGTGACTTGAGTGCAAAATTGTGTTCTTGGTTTTTGCAGTATAACTTTTTCTAACTCTTACAGAAAAGATTCAGTCAAAGCAATCCGTTTCCTAAATTCTGACTTGGGAATGTTCATGTATACTGCCTAACTTAACTGATACATTCTTGATCTGCTATCTAGTTCATTGAGTCTATACCACAAATAATACTTAGTACATTTTAAATCAGTCAAACACAATGTCTGGCACATTACATAGTCATTTATTTTAAATGAAAGGATAACAAAATAGGGGATTCTCTTTTTAAAACCATATATACATATTTTACCATTCAAATCAACTAATAATTATTAAAATTGCATCATGGACAAAGTATTGTGCTAGGTACTACGTAATATGTGAGAAAAGCAGAAAATGTCATAAGATTGGACTCGATGATTTTACAAATGATTTAATCAAATTTCTTTTGTTGCTCAAGACCTCTAGTTAGTTAAAAGCAAAATAACTTGCAAAATTAGTAATGCTAAAAATTGTCAATATTGCAGAATTAGTTTCACTATTTGAAAAGTAAACACTAACACATTTGAAAATGCTGCCTAATTTGATCACAAAATAAAATTTATTATACAAATTTTAATAATGAATCTCTTCCTTCCTAGAATTTGATGGCAAATTCAAGATACACTTTTCCAACATTGACTTCTTAGGTGGCAAAGTGATCTTTGAAAATACCCTGATGGAACCATAAACTATGGAATGCTATAACAACACAAAATATATGTATTTGTCTTCTATCACTGCCTTAACAAATTACGACAAATTCACTGGCTTAAAACAACACACTTTTATTACCTTACAGTTCTATAGGTCAGAAGTCTGACATGGGTCACACAGTGGTAAAGGGAAGGTGTTGTCAGGGCTGCATTCCTTTCTGGAGGTTCTGGGCAGAATCCGTCGTCTGTTCCTACTTTCTGAGAGCTTGCCTTCTTGCTGGCAGCATGTTTCCTCCATCCACAAAGCAGCAGTATCACATCCCCTCATGTTTCACACAGAAACATCCCTCTCTGATCACAGGGAGGAAATGTTCTCACTTTTTAAAGAACTTGTTAAGTTGTATCAGACGACCCTGGATAATCCAGTATCAACTTCCGATTGTCAGGACCCTACTCATAATCACATCTGTAAAGTTCCTTTCCCATGAACATGTTCATTCATCCAGTCATTTATTCCTCTATTCACATGTTTAAAAAAAATTAACAAAACATTTATTATAAGCAACATACCACGGCAGGTACAAATTAGTGTATTCACTATGGCTTCTTCTAACCCTTGATGGAAACAGTTGCTTCTGCTGAAGGTACCACCTTTTGTTTAATACAAGGAAAGTACTTCAGTCAATTTATGTGGACTCATTTTAATAGTACTCCCTCCTTAGAGCTTTAGTTTTACATTCCCACCTGGAAGCAATCTCATCTCAACTTTTCTAATACCTTGCTTTTATGATTTAATGACAGCCTGTTTGCAGTTATTTATAAGTTTCTCTACCTCTTAAAGATCATAATTGCTTTAGATCATGAACCATTCACATCTGAATCCTGGAGGAACCCAGCATGACAATCAGCATATATTTATTTATTATAAATGTCATGGAATTTGTAAAAAAATAAAGTAGTTGTTTATGCCATGAAACAATAGAAAATACCTTAAGAAATTTAGTTTTGTTTCAATATTTTATCATATTCCACAATAATAAATATTGTAAAAAAAAAAAGAACAAAGTAGATTAATTGAAGTTTAAGGCCACAATAGTAAGAAAATCCATGTGATTTGCCAATTTATGAAGCCAAAATGGAGAATTACGGAGAAATTTCCCTGCAGATCTATTGCTGCTGCCAAAACAGACAGCCAAAATGAAGTTTATAGTCACTTATATTTTTCAACAATGTGTCTCACATTGCCAATACAGACATGCCCCCTCTGTGACCTTCAAAATAGCCTCTCTTTGTGTTTTCCATTTAATAAAATTATATTCTTTTCTTTAACAGTAACTTTTCAACGAATCTTTGAAACACAATTTTCATTGGTGAAATTACATTGCATATCTTTTCTTTTTCTAACTCAGGAAACTGAAGCAATAAAGAACTGTACGCTTTGGGATATGGACTTATATACAAATTTTATCTGAAGGAAAGATCTCCATGTGCACCCATTCCTATTCAAACGTGCATTCCAACATTTCCCTATACTTTGCTCTCCTGTTAAAGATCCTTCATTCCACATGTTCTGCTTTCCTAGATATCATTTTAAGTAAATTATACACTTTGGTCCACTTAAGAACATTTGTGTAGGTGTCTACTAAATTTTTTGAAGCATGTCTTTAAATAACAAAGGAGATTTTGAAGTTTAAATTCTACCTTTAAATTTAAAAGAAAGCAGTTTTCTGATTTTGACTCATGTTCTCATGCTTGCTTAATTTGAAATCTCTTGTTAAATTTTTGCCACAGCAAATATTTCTTTTTTATTCAAAGTAAGAACTTTTTTAAGGTCTTATGTTACTAAGCAGTTATGACTATTTAGAGCCATATTGGAAGATGACTTTTTGAAACAAAAATCGAAAGGAAATTAACCTGTGGACTTTGGTGTCAGATCTATTTTTAATTCAAATCCTAGCTCTAGTACTATCATTAGATGTGTGATTTTCTACTTGTTAGTCTTCAGCTTTCTAGTCAGAAAAATAAGAACATGGGGTTGTAAGGAGTAACTGAGGTAATGCAGGGAAAGTGCTTAGATGGTGTCTGACATGCAAACTAATTGAGTCATAGGTACTACCTTATTTTGCTGATGAAACAATGCCTTTCTTTATTAAATAAAGTAAAAAAATTTTTTCAAATACAGAAAATATGATCTCTACCAAACATGAACTATCATGTGGTTGATTAGTGAACAAACTTACTACCAAAGTTTCTTTGGATTACTTTCTACTTTATCCAGAGAGATAGTTTTGCTTATTGCAAAGTAGTAGAAGTAATAAGATCAATCTGGATTCAGAAAAAATAATACATAACACATTCGTCTTTCATAAGTATTGATCACCAAATTCCCAGATCCACACAAAAATTTTAATATAATCATCTTGAATGGATCATATTTTATTAAAACACCATCAAAAACAAATTCAAGAAGGAAACCCAATTTACTTTATCAATTTGCAGTTGATAAAGTATCTTTGATCTTTTGAATATCTACAGTATCATTTTTTTAAAAAAGTTAATGTAATGTATCTCCTTCTGAGAGAAAAAAAACCTGTTTCTTGATAAGAAAAAAAAAAAAAAAGAAAGAAAACCCCAGCAACACCAGTTTTTATGTTGTGCCCTGTCCAGCTGACACCGTCCTTGTGGAAAGCCAATGACTTGTTAGTAGCCCTAGCAGCAGTGTGAACAGATGCGTCCCTGACAGGCGATGGATGGTCAGGGTCCATCTGGCCAGCGCAGCTCGGACAGAAATGATGTATACAGCTTCATCAGTGAATGACTGTCATCAATCGTGGGCCATGGATAGCATAAATGACAGCTATGCTGCAGCTGAGACCCCAGGTGTGAGACTGAGGAGGACTGATTTAAGAATGCTGGGTAATCAGGAATGTATAGGCTCCTGGACTTTAATTTGTATCTTTAACCTCCTATAAATATCCTGCTATACTGTAGCAGGTATCTGTTTTTTAGTGTCTTATCATGAAATTAGCTTCAGGATGATGGCTGTTCTTTGCTCTCTTTTAACTACTAGTGTCTTTAGTTCCCAGGCTCCAAGTTCCAACTCATGAAGCGTCCTGGCTGCTGTATGGTGTGCCCATAATTTAATTATTACCTCATTGATTTTTTCATACATTGCAATTTTTCCTGCTTTAAGTCACAGTGGTTGTCCTGTGGAGAGTTGTTTGTTTATCTTTTCAAGGTTTCCTTATTTGGAGTAAAAAATGTTTTTGTTTGTCTTCGCTCTTCCTCAATCATGTACCCACACCTCCTCAGGAATGTCTAATTGCAGCAGTCTGGAGGTAGCCAGTCCTTGTAGACTATCCAGAAGAGAACATTCCCAGTTAGGACATGACCTTATAAAGGAAACAACATTCTACTGCTTACACACCAACAAAAGGTACCTGGTATTTAAATGGTCTCTCTTTAGTATGCATTAAAAATCATGCATAATTTGCATCTATTAGCATTTTATTATACTACTGGCACTGGGGAAAGGAAAATGAAAACAATTATTGTATTCTCAGAGGACATTTCTTTACTTGTAACTATTTTATAATAAATCATTTTTGTTTATCAGTTTACTGGATGTAGCAAATGCAAAAACTGGAGACTGAGAGGATTCTAAAAGCCTGGGAATTTGCAGAGAGGCTTCACATGTTTTTCACTGAAAGCCCTTCAAATACTTCTGACTCATTAAAATGAATTATGTCAATTACCACCAGTAGATCTGGAAAACATTTGAATCTGATGGAGGAGGATTCCTTCTTCCCTGCCTCAAAAGAGAAAAAAATTCAGCTCTCTTCATATAATAGAGTTAATGCAGTTTAAATAAAATCTGGATGCCAAAAAAAAATCTGTATTAAAAAGAGGTCAACCTATAAGAATTCTATTTTCAAAATAAAAATAAATTTAACTCTGATAATCTGGCTAGTAGCTAGGGAGTCACTGGTTAGAGAACTCAAGAGACAATCTGGTCTATTCTACTTTCTAAAGAAGGTTATGCAAGAGGCATCTTAAGCCCAAGAAAGGTCATTTTGTTTTTAATGCATGTGAAAATAGAGTAGGATAAAAATAATGATGCAAACTCTTCAGGCATCCCAGCTATAGGTTTTAAAAAGCATTATGTTTTTAACATTCTCCACCAGTCTTAGCAATGTCTAAAGCAAGAATGAGAGAGAGAGAGAGAGGAGTGAATGAAAATAGAAGGAGGGAGAGAAGGAAAGGGTAAGGGAGGGGAGGAGAGGAGGGGAGGACAGATGTATATATTTTTGTATTTGTTATAAAGATGACTTAAATATTCATTTGGTGACTCATGCAAAACTTACTGCTTTCTATTATAAACAAAAATACATAGTTCTGTAAACTTAGAAGCAAGGAAAATGTCAGAATAAAGTAGTGTTCTGGAAAAAATGTTAAGAATGTGATGAACCAAATAATGATTTATAGAATAGTGTTAGAATAGCAGAATCACCACATAAATTAGCACTCATGATATTTAAATTTGGACAAAATCTCGTTGAACTTAAAAAGAATTTTTGTAGACATTTTGTTTGTTCTCTTGAAGTTAACTTGCACATAGTTCAAGACTGAAATTGTAGAGCTGTTATTCCTAAAGTTGACTTATCAACTAATGCCTGCAGTTTGGAAATATAACTGAACAAAATTAATAAAAGTCTGCTTATTTTGCTGAAAATAAATATAAAATTTATTTTATAAATTTTATATATTTTATATATTTATTTTATTTTAGGATACTAATAAGCCTAAGTGTTGATTTTTGGGGGATGTAATTAGTTTTGTACATCTCAGCAGTGATCTGTACAACACAAATATTTTCATGAGGTTTGCTGTTTGGAAAAAGTGAACATTTTTATAATGGAAAATTATAATTTTGATAAAAGTTTTTGACTTTATGAATTTGCTAATTGTTTGATTTGGCCTCAGACATTATTTATTTAGAAAAAGTCCACACAGCTTCACCATGACAAAAGTCAACTTTAAAAAAGTTGTTTAACAGACATGTATGGAAAACAGAAATGTTTGGATAACTATTTGCAACCCAGTATAATCATAATTTCTATATTAAATATTCCCAGGGTACATCTATCAATAAGATTGAGCAATTTTATCTAATACTCTAACAGGTATTCCCTATCCTTGGACCAGCTTCCTCTCTCTGTCCCTTTTTATCTGTTAGACATTCCTACCTCCAGGAGCAAGAACAGCTCCTGAGAGCCACACTTCTGCCAGGGTGAGTGCCCTACCTTACTCTGTCCCTTGAAAACCAAGTGTGATGAGAATCTGAAGCAACCAATAGAATCTTCCAGAAATACAACTTAAACAGTTACATCCATTGAAAAATACCCTTTTCTGGAGTCTTTTTGGCTTTGAATTACTTCTTTCTTTTGAAATTACATGACAATGTTGTTATATCTCAGAACCGAAGTTTTCTTTCTTTCAGAAGGTTTTTCCTAACTTAAACAGACCCAGATCTAGGAGGACAGAGAAGGACAAGGCAGAGGAAAGGAGATGTGTAAGTCTGTTTCCAGTTCAGATGGAGTCATAGTAGCTCCCTAACCTCCTCTACATTACAATGATAGAAAACAATGCATGTATGTTTATACCTAGATGTCCCCCCAAATCCTCACCAGCTCAGAGGTGGACCTTTGGGGAAATGACTGGATCAGTGAATTAGTTCGCCAATGAGTATGTAGCTAAATGTAATATTGGGAGGTGAAGCCTGTTTGGAAGAGGTGGGTCACAGAGGAGTGGCCTGGAAGGGTACATCGCCTTTACCCTTCCTTTGAACACTCACTGCTTCCTGCTGCCGTGCTTTGAGCTGTTTCTTCTCTGCCATACCCCTCTACCATGCCACATGGCACCATGCTTTGGCAGCAGCCAACTGAAGACTGAAACTTCTATAAACTGAGCCCAAATAAATCTTTCATCCTTTTTTATTTTTCTTTCATCCTTTGAGTTGTGAGTGTTGGATATTGTGTCGCACTGATGAGAAAGTAATTAAGACAATGTTTTGAGACTGATATCTGCTACTACAAGTGGCAATACTAATATTTTGTATCTGTATTTGAAAACAAAGAAATATTCATTTTCCAGAAGATCTGCAATATTGTGAGAGGGAGAGACCCTCATTGCAATAGTACAGGTAGGTTCTAGGTTTTGAGGTACACTAAGGGGTATTAAGATTTTTTTCAGTCTATGCTGAGGTTAATATCTTCAGTTGATTACTTGAAATAATTTTTAGGAGAAGATTTTTTGCTTTTTTATTAGAAAGGAGTTGAAAGAAGTCCATAAATTCATTCAAATAATCATAGATATGTCAAGTGCTTGAAAAAATTAGTAGAAGTTTGAAGGAAATACCAAAATGTGCTTTACCTGAACATTTCCCTTAAGAAAAAATACTATATACTATAATTTGTGAAGACAGATACTTTTTATTTAAGAAGTGACATAGGAATCATCATAAGGAACTCCAACTGATTAGCAGTGATGCAATTAAAAGCAGTTTCAAATGGAGATGGGCATTAAATTTGGAATATCTTTAATTCAACATTAAAAAAACTTACAACACAAGAGCAGTCATATGTAGATTATATATAGATAATAGTGAGATGATTTTTATATATATTTTTTTTTTACCCTCAAATTCAGGGTGCTTACCACAGAGTAAGCTACCATGCCGGAGGCTCAGGAATATTCATTAACAGCATGATCCAGTTTATAAAAGATATAAATCATTTAATTTAATGCATTAAAAGCTGTGCAATTTTTGAATCATTACTAGGAATTTTAGATAATGTAATTTTTTTAGTCTATAAGTAGAAAGGCTAAAGCTGACACCACAGGCTGATTGTAGAGTGCTCTGTCTTATTCACTAGCTCAGAACAATTACCTTTGGGTCCTATTCCAAATGGTGACCAACCTTAAGAAACTAGTAGAGCAGAGCTGGCAATTAGGTGGCAGTGAGTACACTTTCCCAGAAGATACCAACTATAGTGGAAGAAAAACGAGGAACGCGGTCTTAACATTGTTTTGGAATTTAATGATTTTTTAAATCCTCGGTAAAAAGTCTTAATCTCATTCAATCTTTCAGCAGTTTTTTTAAATGTTGGGGTTGGTTTCTATTTATTGAACTTTTAAATACACATCGTCCTCTTGTTTCTGAAACTTGAGCAAATGAACCAAGAGGATTGCACACATTTGGCTTTTCTTTTTTTCTTTCTTTTTTTCTTCAATCCAGTACTCTTTAGACAAGCACCAATGGAGCCCAACATCATGGCACATTTCCCCACAATATACTCAAACTCAACCACCACCTAGGAGGAAAAGAGTATGAGGGCTATTGAGCATTGAGAATTTTTCCAATGAATCACAATTATGTGAACACCTGTGCTAACTAAGTTTGTGCTGATCTACTGTGAAAATTTGCAAAGTGCTCAACAGCCCTGAGAATTTCTCATTTATTATCTCAGATGGGGTGGACTACAACTGCACATTAGGTTGCAGAGTGAACCATGTAAGGACATGCATTCAAGACCTCATTTAGGACCTTTTTATTCTACCTGCAGGGTGCAGCTGTGTCTCTTAACAGGCCAGAGCTCTGCCTCTGAATGTCTGCCCAGAAAAGCTAAGGGCAAATACAGGGGTCCTTCCTCAGCAAGTGGAATGACTGTAGGATATGCAGCGATTCAGATACTTGCATTTCAAGATGAATCTATCATAGGATGGATCTTGAGGACAATCTGACAATCTGTGATATTTTTATGAAAATAAAGGTTTATCATATATTATACTGAAAAGGTATTATAACTCTAATGTATGAGAAAGAATTTACCCATAAGCATGAGTTTTGAACTGTCATTAATTTATTTCCTTAGGAGATAAAGATACAGCAAAACTGGTGTAGATTCCAAACAATCTAAAGACAACTTTATTTTTGAAATCAATGATTGATGGGAATTGAAAAACATAATTTGTGAATGAAATCATCAAAATAGCTAATGTCTGGATGTAAGCAGTAAAACTGAGATCATAAGTTGGAGACAGAGTCAATTGTTGTTTCCACAATAATGGTTCTACATAAGCCTGAGACAGTAGCTTTCACTGAAATTATTCTCTGTCACAAGAACTATGAACTACTGTGTGGTCTCTGAATGTTAATAAAATGTTAAGAATAGAATTTTCTGTGTAGGTCTATAGTTATAATAGATATATTTGTCAAAGATTCTTCAGTGAAAAATATATTTTCTGCTTTGAATAATAAAGTTTAATAGAAGATAAACTCAAGGATATGGATACAAAGATAGAAACAATTCTGGCAGTATACATTTTCTTCTTTTATGTAATGTTTATGAAACTTGATTGTACTTAGCAACACCATTTTCTTACAGTAGGATAAATACAGGCAGCATTCAGAGGCTAGTCTAGTCGTTAGTGAAGACAGCATTGTGGTAGGAGATAATGGAGGAAATTATAAAATGTGAAATCCTGAAGTTATTCAGCAGCCCTAGTGTAAGATCATCAGGGTAATCGTTGTGAGTTTAGGAACACAGAGAAAGGGCTGAGGGAATCTTAGAGTTTTCTGATTTTATTCTGTTATCTGATTGAAAGATATGGGAATTCCAAATGAATAATCTTTGATCTCCTTTCCCTACAAGTTTTACTCAGTTGAGTTTCAGTCTTTGTCTCCAGCATTGGGTAAAATGACATCCCCTTCTCCTGATGCTACCACTGTAATTAAAAGAAGGGAGAAACAAGACACTTGGCAGAAGAATTGTTGATGGGGCTTTAACTTAATGGCAGTCTTTTAATGAAAATGAACTTTTTCTGCATTTGGTTTCATGAAAATTATTTTTAAAGTAGGGGTTTATAAGGTTAGGTGAGTATAGGAGGAGGAGAAAAAGGAGTAGTTGGGTTGGAATAGATCCATATATCATGTGCATTAACCTAGAAATAAGATGTATTTGATTTTATGAGCATAAGACATATGTTAAGTATTTGACACATTATCTCATTTAATCTATACAAGAGAATGAAGTAATAAGATAAAGAAAATGAAGTTGAGAGAGGCTATCTAATTCCCCAGCCCTGTTAGACTTGAACCCTTGCCTAGTTGTTGCAAAAAATTTAAATTGCTGCAGTATATTGCCTCCTGGTGGCTGGAATTTGGTAGGCAGCCATCCAACACCAGCAATTGAGGTGGTAGTACTTTTTTTTTTAATTAATTAATTTTATTGGTACATTTTATTGGTACACTTTAGGTATACAATTCGTTTACATTTATCATTGGGTGTTTGTACCTGTACATGATATATCTTGGTTCTTATTTTTTTACCCATTACCTGTGAGCCCTTCACCCCCTCCACTCTTCCCTATTTACATAGATTTCATTTTCATTTTTTTTTCTTTTCTCATAGTTTTTCCTTTCCCTCTTTTCCTTTCCCCTTCCTCTCCCTTCACTCCTTCGTCTTTGGACCTTTTTTCCTATTTCAAATTATCAATTATTCATTTTAATCATTTTAACTCTTGTTTACACTATCAGTTTCACACACTAGAGAAACTATTCGGTATTTACACGTGTGTCCTATTTTGTTCACTTAAGAGTATGGCCTCAATATGCATCCATTTAGCTATAAATGACTCTAGTTTTTTGTTCTTTATGTCTAAGTAGTACTCCATTTTATAAAAAAAAAAACCCACATTTTCTTTATCCAGTTTCCAGTTGATGGGCATTTGGGCTGCTTCCAAGCTTTAGCTATTACAAACTGTGTCGCTATGAACATGGGCGCACATATATCACTGTGGTATGATTCTTTTAATTCTTTTGGGAAGACACCCAGCAGGGGAATAGCTGGGTCAAATGGGACCTCTAGTCCTAGTCCTTTGAGGTATCTCCATACTGACTTCCACAGTGGTTGCACCAGTCTGTACTCCCACCAGCAATGGAGAAGGGTTCCTTTCTCCCCACAACCCCACCAGCATTTTTTATTGGTTGATTTCTTGATAACAGCCATTCTTTCTGAGGTGAGGTGGAATCTCAGTGTTGTTTTCATCTGCACTTCTAGAATGACAAGTGACGTTGAACATTTTTTCATATATTTGTTTGCTGCTTTTACTTCCTTGTCTGAGAAATGTCTGTTCATTTCAGATGCCCATTTTTGAATTGGGTCTGAATTTGAGGGGTCTGATTTTTTTCAGTTTTTTATATATTCTAGATAGTAGTCCATTGTCTGAGGTATAGCTGCTAAAAGCTTTTTCCCATATTGTAGGTTGTCTGTTAGCTCTGTTGGTGGTTTCTTTTGCAGTGCAGAAGCTTTTTAATAAGATGAGATCCCAGTTGTTGATTCTTTTTGTTAGTTCCGTGATGCTGAGGTTTTGTTCATGAAGTCTTTTCCTATGCCAATGTCTTCAAGAGTTCTACCTAACTTATCTTCTAGCAAGTTTAATGTTTCTGTCTTAATATAGTTCTGGAAACATTAGCCACAGCAATTAGAAAAGAGACAGAAATAAAAGGAATAAAGATAGGAAAAGAAGAAGTTAAACTGTCATTATCTGCTGACGATATGATACTTTACATAGAAGACCCAAAAAACTCGACTAAAAAACTTCTAGACTTAATTGACAGACTCAGTAGAGTAGCTGGTTATAAGGTCAACACTCAAAAAACAATAGCCTTCTTGTACACAAATAACAGACTTACTGAGAGAGAAATTAGGGAAACAATTCCTTTTACAATAGCATCCAAAAAAATGAACTATCTAAGAATCAATCTAACAAAGGAAGCAAAAGACCTCTACACTGAAAACTACAGAATTCTGAAAAAAGAGACTGAAGAGGATACAAGAAAATGAAAAGACATCCCTTGCTCCTGGGTAGGAAGAACCAATATAGTGAAAATGGCCATACTTCCAAAACTATTATATAGATTCAATGCAATGCCAATTGAAATTCCAACAATATACTTCACAGAACTAGAGAAAACAATCCAAAAATTCATTTGGAACCATAAGAGACCTAGAATAGCTAAAGCAATTCCAAGCAACAGAGACATGGCTGGGGGTATCACAATCCCCAACTTGAAACTACTACAAAGCTACTGTGATAAAATCAGCATGGTACTGGCAAAGGAACAGACCTGAGGATCAGTGGAATAGATTAGAAGATGCAGAAACAACTCCAGACATGCTCAGCCACTTCATCTTTGACAAAGGAGCCAACCACCATCATTGGAGGAAAGATAGCCTATTTAATAAATGGTGTTGGAAAAACTGGATTTCAACCTTCCAAAGATTGAAACTAGACCCATATCTATCACCATGCACTAAACTAAGATCGAAGTGGATTAAAGATATAAATATTAAGACAGAAACACTAAACTTGAGGTTGTAGTGCTTTTCAAGAGGGTGGGGATGGGGGTGGTCTAATCTGTTAAATCTGGTTGAATACCACAGATGCCTGTAATATGGGACCTGGCTTTTCAGAATTACTGAGATGTCTGTCGCATATAAAAGTGGCTGGTTAAAGTTATGCTCCAGATGTGATTGCAAGCAAGTAGATGATTGCATAGTTTATGAGGAAATACTTTGAAATAATTCCTACTCCAATAAAATAGTTTAGTGCTCACCTGAAGCACAATTTGAACAAATAAAATTCTATCAAGCAAAGAGGTTCTGTGGTATCAGCATTTTAAGCTTGTTTTTGTTCAATTGCTACAAAGCATAGAATTAATAAAAGAAATAAAAATTCAAAGGAAAAATATATTTTATACAGTACTATAAGCTCATATATATGTCTGGAAGTGTTAAGAAATTTTTTCTTTAGTTTTTAAAGCAAAAAATAACGTATGTATAAGGAGAGACAAGATTTAGCTGCACACACAAGGCTTACTTAGCTCTGGCCAAAATTCTAAAACAGGTTTTATCCTATTTCACACATGCACAAACACACACACACACACACAGAGTCATTGTTAAATACCCTTTTCTCAACTCTCAGTTTCTTGTTTCCTCTTCCTCCAAAGTATTCACTGTTTGATTCTCTTTCTGGCTCTCTAATCTCATTCTGTACTTCATAATCCGACCAGACAAGTCTTCACAATATGGACATTTCTTTCCTTTACTCATCAGAAAACACGGCAGTAAACTAACCTGTTTTCCCCCTAGATATTGCTAAGTTACTAGTTAATAATACTCATAAACAAATTCTGACTGAGTTCTTAATGAATAGAAAATTCTTAATGTGCTGTTTACTTTGCCTTTTTTTAATCTCACATGACAGACTTTTCTAGACAAACTACATAAAATGCTTCAAGTTAGAGGAAACTATTCCAAATGACAGCCTTGTTGTAGGTTGCTGGGAAAGAGACTTCTGCAAAGCTGTCTTTGCTCCATATTCCTTGAAATATGCTTGAAAGGTGAATGTTTACTTTACCTGTGCATGTGGCTGACCCTAGTGAACAGGTGTATTGAAGTATTATACTCCCTGAGAAGAGAGGTCACTGATAATGGCTTTAATGCTGCCAGTTCTTGCTTCCCATTAAATGATGCCTCAGTATGCAACATTCCACACTTGATCTCTAGTAAATGGATATTAGTGACCTTGAGTCAACATTCTTTGCCTTCTTTAGACACTGGGTAGCACTGTAACATTTTAAATTCATAATATGTTTACTTTTTAAATGAAGTTTACAGTCTTTAAACTGGCTAGGTAGAAAGATTGAAAGGAAGAGACAGGGCACGTGTAAATGCTTGGATTGATACTGCGCTTCATAGCAGTCAGAACTCAGTAGTCAAGCGCCAAAATGGCAGAACCATCAGAGTGTATCACAGTATTTCATAATTCAGGCTCGTGAAGTGCATTGAATCATCGAAACGATACATTGCCAGTTCCTTTACAATTCACCATGTCAATGAATTTTGTCTTTATAATATTAATTGAATATGGGCTATAACTTTAAAAGTTTCTGGACCAGCACCTTCATTCATTTTGAAGAATATATACTTTCTGGTAACTCTAGTCTCCACTTTTTGGAACAAGAAAGAAAATCACCTCCTGTCCCTCAGCTTTTCTCCTCCACCATGAGCAGTGTCATCATGGCCTCTCCACGTGTATATTTATTGCAATCGCCAAAGGACAGATTCTCCCAAAGGGGGGTGCAAAATATTAGAAAAGCATACTGTGTCACACCGTGTAGCCTTCTGAAGCAGTTTTACCTAGTAAAGAGTTCCTTTCTAGTATCAAAATTAAAACATCATAAACCAGAAAATAATTGATTATTCTCCTTCATCTGCTACATTACACAACATAGGAGGCCTTATTCCTTGCTAGATAATGAGTAGATTGATTGTGTTATATTCATATGTAGCATAGAAGCTTATTTAGGAATTAAAATAAATAAACCATTGCTATATTCATGAACATAAATATATCTTTAAAGAAACAATGGTGAATGAAAAAGCCAGTAGCAAAAATGAGTCAGTTATGTAAATGTAAAATCATAGAACAACATAACATATTATTTATGGATACACACATAGATAGTTAACATGCACAGAGATGTGAAAGCTACAGACCACTTTTAAGACAGTGACTATTTTACCCATAGCAGGAAAGAGAGTGATAAGTGAAAAGGATTCATGACATCATTTTTTAATACAAAGGGGTCTTTAACTGCCTTTGTAGCATTTTATTAGGGAAAAAAGACATGAAGCAAACATAAAAGTAAAACTTTTCCGAATGCATCACAAATGTTAAATATTAGTGGATATGTGGGTGTTCATTATTCTCTGTCCTTTTATGTATTCAAAATATTTCATTGTAATAATGATGATGAAAATGGTAAAGGAAATTACAAGCTCAAAATTTAGACTGAAATTCTCAATACTGTCTCTTCCAGCTTTTCACTAAAATTTTCAAGGAGACATGAGAAAAATGAAAAGCTACTATTCAAAGCAGAGCAAATCAACAAGCTAATTCTAGAATCTGGAAGGAATTGACTTACAGTAACTGTCTAATGGGGAGATAAATCTGCCTAGCTTTTCAGGAAGTAGCTTGTATTTGCTTTGTTTCCTAGAAAATAAAAAGTATGCCTGTGTGTTATGGGAGGGAGGAGGATAGGTGAAAATCCCCAAAGCAAAAGTTTTAAAAATTAAAGTGAACGGTGCCTATTAGAATATTTTGGAAAACAAAAAAGGAGAAAGTAAGTAAGAAAGCAGAACTCATGACTTTACCATGTAAAACCAGTGAGTCCTATTTTCAAACTCTGAGCTACTGTGGCTTCTGACCGTAGGGAAAGAAAGGAGGTGTTCAATAATCCTCTTTTGATCGTACAATGAGGAGGTGTTCAGCCACTGGGGGACCCTCATTTCATGTCTCCCTTCAACCTTATAGCTCAAAAGCTATTTGGAATATATATATATATATATATATATATGACAGGACATTTTTTTTCTACATGAAAAGTTTTTCCTGAATCTCTTTACTGCCTATTCTTTTCTTAACTTTAGTTCCCCATAGAAATATTCGGTGTCTGGAGAATAAAAGGGGGAGAAAGAAAAAGAAGCTATTTTTTAAATTAAAAAAAGAAAACCCCTAAAAATGTGTCCTAGCATTGTTGGAAAGAACTAAGATCATATTTTGGTGGTCTAATTTTAAATCAACTTGATTTGCATAAAGTGACATTTGTGGAGATAAATACAATACAGAAGTGAATTTCTGAATTTAGAACTTCTTCACTTACTTTTATTCTGAAGAAGTTTTTTTTCTTATGATCAGGTCATGTATTCTTTAAAAAATGGTTTTAAAGAAAACTCTGCTCCACCTTTATCTCTAATGGCCCGGTTGGGAGTTGCTATAATAATCCTTTTGCTTTTATGTGGCCATCTGGAGGCCTATTAAAGGAGTATCTAAAACAGACTCCCCAAGTGCGCTGAGTTTGTTGTACATTTTCACCAAGTCACCAAAACAGGGACATTTTTCCTACTTCAGGAAGAAGTGACACTTTACAGAAAAGAATCGGGCTTGGGGATAGGAGAGGAGAGGAGAAATACAACACCAACACAACTTCACCTTTTACCCTTGCTATTGTGAACAAACAGTAATCAGTGCATACACATTAAGGGTACAGAGATCTACAGCGAGGATTCTTTACATCTCTGGGGCTCTATGATGAGATGGAAGTGGCTAGGGAATGTGAGAATGGGCAACATTGAGACTTTAATGGAGCATCATGTTTTAACTGGATGATAGTCCATTTTGATTTGTGTCGAAAACAAATATGAAATATTAAAATAATATTTCAAGTTCCCAGCTTTGTGGTGCAAAAACATACGAAGTATTCTTGCCTTTTTGAAAACTACACCTCTCATCAAATGTATAATCCAATAGAGTTTAGGACGTAAGGGTAGGTTGTGAAATGGAATTAGATAAAAGTTCGCATTTGTCTTTAGTAGATTATTAAAATCGCCATGCTAAGAAATCTGCTCATAAAGGCAGAACAAGTTAGCAGGGGCTGGATATCATTTGTTCAAAATAGAGTCTTTTCTATACACTCATTAACCATCTTGCCCAGTAATGTGGTTGTAATCCTATTAAACCTGATACATCAAAAATCGAAAAAAAAAATTTAGTTGCTGTCTCAAACTGCACTACAACTCAGATCTAGGACCAAATAAGATGCATTAATTGCTTTACTGCTTCACCGCAAAGCCACTCTTAAAACATAATTCCTTAATGAAGTCCGTTAATTTGTTCATGGCAGTACACAAGCTGTTCAAAATGACACAGAATTGCACTCTGTTTTCTAACCCCTGCAGTTTCTTCTGTTAGTCACTCTGTCTTGTGTTGTTATCCCATGGATAGTAATTATTTTATAGTGGCTGTAATTAGGAGAGAATTAGGCTTGGTAAACAAAACCTGCCTTCTCCTGTTAATAGCTAAGGATAATAAATTTGGCTCTGACATTCACTATATTTGGACAAGTCTTGGCCTACTTCCAGTTTTCCCAATAAGAACTTTATTATATAATTATGCCTTGGAGGGGCTCATATTAAAAGGTAATTTTTTTTGGTAAAGACACATATTGCATGGCTTCCAGCCAGTAGATGATATACTGTAATATATGCCTCCAATAAATGTTTTAAACAAATTCTCTCTAAGCAATATCCTGCTAGAGCTGCACACTGCTCTTCAGCATTTATTATTTACAGGATTTGTTTGTTGAGCTTTTCATAATGTAAATTATTTCCTTTTGCTCACATTGTTCAATATTATGATGTGTCTTTTAAAAAGGCCTAAATTATTTCTATCAGCAAATAATATATTGGAATCTTTAACTTTGCATATCCCAGTTCCTATAGGAGTACCCATTAAATAGTATCAAAAAGGGGTACTTAAGCAACATTTTATTCTTTTATAAGGATTGACTGGTGCATTGCACGTTGTATTATTTTTGCTTAAAATGATTTATTTTTTCCATTTTTAACATAAGTGAAATAAAATTATTTTATCCACTGCAAGCCAGATCTCCGATGATTCATGTGCCTTTACTTGACTCTTAATTGAAAGGGTCACTCAAAGTCATATAGATCAGTGATAATACATGACATCACAAAATGCTAAAGTGAAGAGGACAGCATATAAAACAGGATCAAAAACACAATCCTAAAAATATGAATTCTACTCAGAAAACTCATGTGAAAATAGGGCATAAGTGAGATTAACTTCAGAAGAAGAAATAAAAGTATTAAATTCTAAGCAAATGTAAATCAAAAGACATAAAGTACTTTCTTGGATGCTGAAATTTAAAATTAGAGCCATTCTTAATTTTTCCATAATAGGCACAGAGAAATTACAAAGGAGGGCAATAATGTTTTAAAAATACTTTAGAATTTGTACCTGAAGCACTCAGGTTATTTCTGAAGGTCAAGCTAAAGTGCAAAATTAAGAGCACTCATGAATTGGCCTTTCCAGCACGTGTCTCAATCACCTGCAAATGAAAGGTAAGAATTTTCACTGAATTAGGTGAATGTCTGTCTGACTAATACCAATGCATTTTGCCTGTGCATCAAGGCTTACATGTCACTAAAAGAAGGGGCCAGCTGCTTTGTAGGGTCATTATTAACTTTGATTAGGGATCCCAGTTTATTTAGTCAGATTTTCAAGGGCCCTGCTGTGGAAGCTCATCTGAACTGTGCATATGGAAAAAATCTCCCTTCAAGTGAGATTTGATTCTTTGGCTTTCTGTTTTCACTTCTAGAGAAAATATCAAGTGGCTGCATTTATTCTTTTCCTAAAGCATAACCCTTTCTTTCAACAGAAGGTGAGTTACATCAGGCATCTTGTGAGCTCTGGAGAGTCCTTACCCTTCACCCCCTTCTTTTCTGCCCTTTTGTTTACCAGAGCTAAGGCACGAGAGATCTCTGTATAATTGTTCTTTCACTTATTGTCATAACTTTGGTACATTAAAAACAAATGCACATTTTTAATATTTCTGTTAGCTAAGTAACATGGAGTTTTGGCACTCAGACTTAATGTTTTCTTCAGAAAAAATAATTATAGTTATTCTTCCTTCACAAGACATTCTGTGCCAGTAGAGGTAAACTATCAAACAATATGTACTTTAAAATGATGTTATTGCTGAGAAAGTTTTTGGTCTTTTAATTCAATTTAATGTTTATTGTCTACTTCATGCACTGAGCCATGGTAAAACCAGGAAAATGTTAAAGTAGACATTTTTCCCCCTTACTTGTTTAAGTGACTTAAAATACTTAAGACAACAATCTTATCTATTCTTAGGAAATCAAGAAAGAATGTCAAAATCCTGTGTCTTATTCTAGAAATCACTGCTGTTGTTGTTGCATAGTGGGATTAAATTGCTTGCTAAAAATATTGCAGTAAATCAATGGAGAAGATGGTCCAAGAAAAGTGACTTTTCCTATTACATTGGAGTTATATTGATATAGGGTTTAAGTAGATAATAACATTAGTTTTATTTTTGATAATCATTAGATGCTAAAACTTCATTCTTCACAGACAAGGAATCACAAAAATAGGGCAAAGAATGGTGAGTATATTTGCATGCACCAGAAGGACTTTGTCCCAAATACAAAAAAATGACCTGTATGGAACTAATGTCATTGAATGGCAGATTTTGCATCTTAGACAGAAAGGAAGCTAGTCTCATTGTTTGTTTTAATTTGCATTTTCTTTCCATTTTTATGAGAAATGCTTTATTAGGATGCAAAAGTTACCATTACCAAACTTCTTAAGTGCCTGAAATAATCACTTTGATATGTCTGTAAATAGACTGTCAGAGACACGTTTTGGATTTTAGTCATTGTCGTATGAGAAATAAAGGCCTTTTGTCTCCATAATGAATTTGAAAAAGCAAAAATATTGACTCAAAAAATAAGAAAAACATAGACATTAAAGATAGAAAAGACCTATCAAGCCATCTCATTTACCCCCTGCTCATGCAGTTCTCTAGAGGATATTTGTCCACTGAAGTTTAACATCATTCTAGAACTGTCTTGCACTTCTGAAAAGACATTTCCACTGGATCACTTTGAGGACAGCTGTCCTGGCCCTTGTCCTGTATGTGACATGGGAGCTAGGTAGAGATCCACCCCCTATGACCCTGTTACTTTGGGGCCTGGCCAACGGTCCAAATCTGGGCCCAACTCTGGATTTACTTGTTGTCAAGATTATAAGAAAAGCCCATACAAATGATAAAATGAGTTTATTTACAATTTGGCCCAATCCAGAGAGTAGCTAACCCACCACAGCACTTCCTCCCAAACACACAGAAGTACTCCAATTTATAGAAGGGGCAGAAGAAGAGCCAGGAAACACACCTATGTAGACTAAGCCAGGCGGGCCCACTAGACATGTTCAGTCTTCCTTGTGTCAGGGCTGGGGCAGCATGGTGGTGGCAGTTTTCATTCTCAGCACAAGGAAGTTGGAGAAACAGCTTATCTTTTTAAACAGAAAAATCTGATTTTTATAGATCTATTTTAACTTCTCAGTTATAACCCCAACTCCTTCCATGACCATTCTGTCCTTGAAATTTTCAGCTCTCAAAATCCCCTTTAAACTTCAGTCTTATGGAGTTGGGTCAGGATTTGGATACTCTATTAAGTTGTTTAATCCATCTTCATAAATCAGTCCTTTTAGGTCCTTCATCATGGTGGTGGCTGTTTTGTGACATCCTCCATTTTTTGACATGATTCCCACAGTGGAATCTTTCGGCCCCAAGTAGAATGTGCAGTAGAGCCTGTGTCTTGGCAAGCGTCATCATCATCATCCATAATTTTGCAGAAGTTAGTGCAGTGAGAAGAAGGTGGAAGCTCTGCACTGAATGGAGCAAAGGAAACCTCATGTGTAGTATTTTGCTGACCTTTAATCCTACGTGGTCACTATGATTTTATCCTATATGGTTGTTCACTAAATAAAGTGTCCCCATCCTACAGCATGCATAATATGTAGTCTAGCTGCAAAAGGCAGAAAGAGTCAGTATGTATCGGAGCAGTTAACTTGGCTTCCACAATTCCTCCCCTGCTGCTCTCCTCATCCCACTTCAGCTGTATTTCACTCCATTAACTACAGCAATGGGTATTTGCTCTCAATAAATGTGTGTGGGTGTGTATATGTGTTCGTATTTGAGAAGAGTTTATGCAGACGACTTCAAATAGCTCCAAAAGTGATTGCACAATTAAAGAAACTATTTCCCTGCTGTTGATGCTTATTTCTTAAAACATCATCTGTCAGCCTAGCTACCGAGATTGATGTTCTGAATATATTTTTTTTCTTTTTAAACCCTAAGGAAATATCTTCTTCATGTCTCTGGCCTAATTCATCACTCCTTTCTTCAATCTTCCTCGTAGTCTGATTGTGAGATTAATTCCCAGAAGGCTATCAACATGTGCTGTGGATGTTAAAGAAACCAGTTCAAGTCCAGGCCTTGTAAGGTTCTGAACTTTCTGCAGACTGTTCCAAGAACTTTGAACTTAAATTGGAATTTTTCTATTAGCTCGTGGAAATGGTAAAATAAGCTCAAGCACAGTGGCTTTCAAGGGCAAGCTTAACACAACCTGCTTACGTGGGGCAGAGGACAGTTTGGGGTTCGACCCAGGGAGCTACCATAGTCACAGCATGGGTTAGTTTTTGCTGGAAGAAACAGTGTTTCGAATCCATCTTGAATGTTAATAACCTGATATTAATTTGGACTCATACTCTTTCATACCAATAGATATATGACATGAGTCCAAAAATTCATTTGAGAATAGCCATTTTCAGTACTCATTAGCTAACAAAATAGAGAAAGAATATTTGATAGTTGAAATTGTGAGGCCCAGCAAAGTTTCTTAACTTGGCATACATATAAAAGTTCAGATATTGACTTTGTAAAATGTCCCTGAAATATTAACCCCAAAGTTTTAAATAATAAAGGATTAACAGTATATTGATATCCAAGCTTAAGGATCTTGTGGGAAAGTCTCTTTGACCAGAAAATGTCTCTCCTCTGTTTATAAGTCGGTGGGTTATCTTCTGTGACCTTAAAAATGAGATACATATGAACTAAATAATTATCTAGCAACATTTTAGATCACACTAAGTTATAAACAGCAGATTAATTATCATATACAGGTTTCAATGAGAAAATATAAAGATTCTTAAGTAAAGACAGAAAATGTCATGAAGGCAGAAAGGAGAGGCCTAACATTCTGGGAACAAATGACATTTTTCTTAAGCATTTTCCTCAGAACAAAGGTCAGTGAACTTGGTGGGGCAGATCATTTCCACTCCTAGTACTTTAATTTCTTCTTCTGTACATCATGAAGTTTAGAGACAATCTATGTAGTAAACCTTTATTTATTTAAAATGAAAACAGCATTTCCTTCAGAGAGATGTCCCTTTGGAATACAGGGTGGAGAACCTGACCCAAACTGGCCCAGTCTGGGTCCCATTCTGGAGTTTGAGGTGCTCAGAACATACAAAGGGGGGAAGTGAATCAGGTGAAAGCCCTTAGGGGAGCACTCAGAAAGCGGGAACCTGGTCCACTGCAGGTCGTCTGTGCTGCATGTGTCCTGGAACTGTGTGGCTCAGCAATTTCTTCCATTTTGTGAGCTATTCCAGTCGTCTTCCAGGAAGCTTCCTCCCTCCTCTTGTAACTTAAATTCAGTGAGAGTCCATTTGTTTTGGTTCCAGCCCCAAAACATTAATTGATGCAATTATCTTGCTGGAAAATATCTTGTCTAATGCAACAAGAGAGGCCTTTTTCTATGCTAGTGTTTCTAACTTTGGCTGCATAAAGGGCCTAGATGAAAAAGATGGGAAAGATACATCAGAAACAGAGAGTGTGAGGTTTAAATCTCACCTCTGCACCCTTATCCTGTCTGAACTTTAGTTTCTTCATTGGTTGAATGCTTATTTATTTATTTATTTAGGGATTGAATCCAGGGCCTCCGTACTGAGCTATATTCCCAGCCCTTTTTTTTTTTTTAATTTTTTAACTTTTTAAAAATTTAAAACAGGGTTTGCTAAATTGTCCAGGCTGGGCTTGATCTTGTGATCCTCCTGCCTCAGCCTCCTGGGGTGCCAGGATTACAAGTGTGTGCCATCATGTCCACCTTGAAGAGAGATCTTTAACATCCACCTTGCAGAATCAATAGAATTACTCATTGAGGATGATGTCACTGCATAAGGCATATTTGTTTACCCTCTAATTCAGACCCTAACTTACAGTGTGCTAGTCCCAATGGATGGGCAGTGGTAGGGAGACAGACCTGGGTTTCAATTTAGGTATGCTTTTTCTCTGTGACCCTTAACAAGCATTTTTAAAACTGTAATCTACTGTTTCCACGTATTTTAAGGTGATAATAATAGCTACCCCTTTTAGTGTTTTGTGACTATTAAATGACATGTTTACATGTAGAAACTGATATTATTACTACTAACACTCATTAATGTTTGCTGAAAGTATTGAAAACTGAAATTCTAGGGTTTATCTTGAAAATATTTATAAAATACTATTATATGTCAGGAATTGCTCTAGACACATAGTATTTCCATTTCATTGGAAAAATAATCTACTGACTTCTCTTTATCTTAAGTGGTGAAAATGTTGCTTAGAAACTTCACAAAGGCATATGCATAATCCAATATATTCCTTCAAATACTTGCCATAGTGGCATTCTGTCTCCAAGGCAAGGTAAATGAAAATCTGACTCTGAGCCTCCCTGCTTGCTGATCCCTCTGCCATATGCTTTCATTCAGCTTGTCAAATAACCAGCTTGTTTTCTTTATTCAGGTCCATTTCACATGGTATCCCTTGGCTGATCAATCTTTCTCTTTCACAGACTATCATTTTAGTTCTTCAAGTGTGTTTATCCCTATATGAAGTTATCTTTGATTTTATCTTTACATAGAGATCATCTGTGTCCTTTCAGCAAATCATAATTTCTATAAAGACAAGTGTTATACTTTCTGTGCTTTAAGCAGACCCTTGCATATAATAGGTACTCAATAATTCTTTAACGAATGAATTAATGGCCAATGAATATATCTTTTGAGAGTGCTTAGTAAGTAGTGACAGCCCACCATTGGCTTGGGGCCATGAAATAGAGGTCTGTAAATCATAGCCCTTTAAATCTGTCTCAGAGAAAGGACAGCATGGATGACTTCTTTACTGGATAGCATCTAAGCAGAGCACAGCCACACACAGCAGACAGACCCTCGAAGAAAACAAATGTATGAGTGTGCTAATTAGTTACATCTGCCCTGGTGCTGGCAGGCACAGCAGAAGGTGAGTGTGCTGACAGTTTGCGGAGAAAATGTGGGGTCCCTGGCTTGATAAAAAGCAATCCTAGTCTTTCTATACAATCCCCAAGGGGTGCATTTGCTTGGAAGAGTGACATCAGTGCTTTCAATGGAAACTACCAGATTCAGTGAGATGAGCACTGGACACAAGTGGCAACCACATGTTTTTCCTTAGTGATGCTCTTGGCTGGTGACCAATTCCAGAGAAGTGTTATACAGGCTGGGAGCTTGAAAGGCCAGAGCAGCAGCTATCTTTTTATGTTTTTCATAAGGAATAATAGAACATTGTGAAGAAGCACAAGGGAGAAGGATGCCAAGCAGGGCTCTTGCAAATAAAACCAAGGATCCCTGAAGATACTGAGGTTAACAAAGGAAAAATGCAGCTGTTGTGAATGCAGCTTGTGTCCCAGTCTTCAGCATGGTATGTAAGGGGACACCTTCACTTAGCTACTGCTGTCCCTGAGCAGAGTGAGAGGGATGCTGTTAATAACAAAGAGAGTCCCCACTGATGGTAAGTCTAATTATAGGAGGGGGAAAAAAGCACGCAGAAAGAAAAGGTTTGGTTTCCTCAAGACGTCATTTTATTACCAGCCTGACACGGCAACTTTAAGGGTCATTTCTTTACAGTCACTAAAATACCAAAACAGTCAGAAAAACAGCACAGAGGCCATAGCCAAAGCCCCTGACGCTTCATTTCTGAAAACATTTTCCAGCAATAGCAGCTTTTAAAAATTGTTTTGCCATTTTAATTAAACAATTTTCTTCTTTTGAATATCTGTAAATATTTCACAGGATAAAAAGAAGAGGTGGACCAGAGAGGAGAAAGGTGAAGAAGTAAATACACATAAGGAAGGGAGGGTAATCCAGATGTTTAAAGCATTAAGAAAAGATAAACACAACATCATTTTTAAGAGAAATTTTCAAAATTAGGAAAATGTCCTATAAGATACATTAAATTATATTTTTCATGAATGACCAATAATCTTTTAAAATATCCATCCTTAATTATCAAGTAAATTATCAAGTAAAAAGGAAAAAGATAATTAATATTCCAAGCCAAGTAGAGGTCTTTTCCAAATATTACTATTTTTTGTATAGCATATTCTAGTTAAAAATTATTGATTATAGTTACCATGTGATTATAAATGACTCAAATGACATTTTTTTGTGAAACTGTAACTTTGTGTTAATTCAGAGGATTTCAACTAGTTTGAATTCACCAAGATTGACCTTGTATATAGTGAAACATTGCAAAAGGTGAGGCAGGCTATTTGCTAGACATATGTATTTGGAACTACAAATATCCTCAAGATAATAAGTCTCAATTACAGAGTTGCATTGCAAAGCAAATTTCTGTCCATCAACTCCTGAAATTTCATTTTTTTCTTAATGAAATCTGACATACTTCTTTTGAGAAAACTTGGATTCATAGAGCTTCAAGATCACATGTTACAGAACTTAACTTTTATTAGTTGAATATGGAATAGCAAAGTGATACTTTTCCCGATATAATGACAATTAGCATTCAAATGACATAATATGATATATAGTTTAACTGCAAATTCCTGACATATGTTTCTGTTTTGCCTGAATGCCTAAATGGTAAAATGTGGAAATAGAAGGGAAAAATCACTAGACCCTTTGCTGGAACAGGCATAGCATTTCACTGCCTCTGGCATTTGTCAGTGGGGAATGGGTGCTACTTTCACCGCAGCAAATTTCTCTAACGATTATCCCAGGGGAGGAAATTCTTAGGTTTGATTTCTTTTCTTCCTGATGCTGATATTTTATTTTGGCTCTATAAAATTAGACAAGTCATTCCTGCTTTCAATTTCCTATATGGAGAAAGTACATATTTTGGTTTACTGGGCTTTGGAATAATTTTACATTATAAAGCTGATTCTTATTTCCCTGTTTCCACCCCTACCCCTCTTCCATTACTCTGCACAGAGTGGGCAGAGTAATCTAAAAATAGAATGAGATCATGTGATTGGAACATTTAAAAAATATTTCAGGAGTTCCCATTGTACTCAGAAAAAAATTCTAAGTTAATGCCATCACCAACAAGACTCTAAATTATCTGCCACAATGTTTCCCCAACACTTGCTCTTTCTTTCTGGTGAGATTTAGCAACCGTCTCATCAAACCCCTTTTCTTCTCCAGGATGAAGAACCTGCTTTTACTTCTCCCCAGAATTGCTTTCCCTTCTTTACCTTTGAGACACCTCAAATGTTAACTCCTCAGAGAGACCTTCTCCTGGTAAGCTTCTAAAGTGCTTTCCTTGGTAACTATATCTGCCCCTAATTATTTCCTCCAATTGCACTCTTCACACTCTATTATTTTCTTGTTTAATAATGTGTTTGCTTTATATCATCAGCCTTTCTCGACTTACCTCTAGAATGAAGCTCCATGAAATAAAACCCTTGACTGCTATATTCACTTCTGTATCCCCTGGATGTGGCATAGAGCTTGATATAGAGTAAATGCTCAAAGAGCAGATGAATGACTGAATTTGTGATGAGGGACTCCCTTTCTTTATAGAGTAATTGAACTTGTAAAGAGGTAAACTGGTGCAGAGTAAGAATTCTTGAACACTGATTTTATATTTTCATTAAAATGACTTTTAGAATATTTAGCAAAATGTTTTGCTCAACTTATGAAAAAGTTGCTGTGGTTGACTTCTTTTCTAACATAGGGGACTATGTATATAGATGGTAAAGTGGCCACATTAGGGTCCATAAACACAGTGGGATTGGAGAATTGGTAATGGAATGAATTTTACATCTGGAACTATTCATCAGTGTTACTGTGTCACAAATGATTTATTTAGCAGATATGGAATCCAGTCCTTTGCAAAGAATATCATCAATGACCTTAATAAGTAAAAATTTAAATATTAGCCAGAGATTTATGCCAAATTTTTAATGAGTGAGTCTTTATGGATCAAAATAATAAAACCAATATTGAGTTAATTGATATTTTAAAATAATATTAAATGATCTTATTGAACATATTGAGGTTTTGATGAATATATTCCTGTATGATGTTGAAATGGTAGAATGTATTTATTAACTAGTGAAGTTAATCATAATGAGCCCCTAGTTAGCTTTAGGGTTCCTTGGAAGACCAACTTCCTGACATCTGGGAAGGAAAGAGGGCTGAAGATTGAGTTGAAACATAAAAATTTCTGCGGACACCATTTCTTCTCAAACCTTGCCTTATGTTTCTTTATTTGGCTAATCCTTTTGATCTTTCCCTTTATAACAAAGTTATTTATAAGTATATCACTTTCTTGAATTCTGAGTTGTTCTAGTGAATTATTAAAACTGACAAATCATAAGAACTTTCAAATTTATAGCCAGCCAATGAGAAGTACAGGCAGCCAGAGATATCTGAGGACCCCCAAGTATGACTGGGGCCTGAAATGGAGGCAGTCTTACAGAGGAATGAGCATATAACTTATGAATCTCATGGCAAATCCAGGTGCCTATCATCAATCTGGGAGAAAGAGAACAGTCACCTGTTCCTTTAAAATCCTAAGTTTGAGGTCTCGCGGAAGACGCCAAATCACCGTGCTGCAGACAGGCAGGTCTGCCCATGCCCTACCGGAGTCCTGAGTCACACAGAACACGCCGAGTCAGCCCTTGCAGATGGGCGGGTCTGCCCACTCCCTGCCGAGGTCCCTGGTCGAGCGGAATACACTGAATCACCCCGCTGCAGACAGGCAGCCACCTGGTTCCACACTACAAAGACCCAGAGGACACCAGACCACCAGACCAAGGTACTGAGTACCACTGTTCCTGACCCAGAGGTAAGGGTTTCTGAGCCATCATCCCACTGCTCCTGGTCCAGAGGAAGGGGCTTCCCGGTCACCATCCCTCCTGCTGCTCCCAGCCCAGAGGAAAGGGCTTTTGGGCCACCATCCCTACCACTGCTCCCGGCCCCGTCCCACCTCACCCAGCTCAGAGGAGATAATTTGAGCAGGTGCTAATAGCCTCCCACCCAAGTCGAAATGAGTAAACATGTAAATAAGCCTCAAAACCAGACTTCCAGATCACCTACAGCAACCCCAAAGGGAAATGAGATGGAACACTCTCATACTCAACCACCTGGAACCACTGAACTGGCAACAAAAGGGGATCTGGAAAAAATGAAATCAGAAATAATTTCTCAGGTA
>NW_004624732.1:1371449-1383240 GCF_000247695.1 Heterocephalus glaber | reverse complement strand
GGGTGGAGGGGGTGAAGGGAGAGCTAGGAATGGGGAAAAAATAAGAACCAAGATGCATTATGTAAAGGTACAATTCCCAATGAGAAATATAATTGTGGTGTATACCTACAATGTACCAATGAAAGAATTTAATACAAAAAAAAATCCTAAGCTTACTTCAGAATTCCCAATTCTTTTTTTTTTATATATCTGTGAGAAGCTCAGTGGCTTCTCCGATATTTCTGATTGTTGATGAGGAGGTACTTATGATACTTGGTCTTCTATCAGCCTGAACTCCTATTTTCTGATTAATTTTTATTCACTTATTTACACAACAAATTTTATTAACCACTTATTAAGGACCAGATACTGGACAGGATCCTGTTTATTAGGGTGCCCCAGTGCACTAGACAGAAATTATTCCTGTTCTCACGGAGCTCAGAGCTTGTTGGCCTAGATTAAGATACTTCAATGAACACTTAGGTAAGTAATTATAAATTGTGTTCCTTTATCTCTCTTGTACATGATTTTCTCTCTCTTCAGCAAATCATACCACAATTCAAACCAAATAAAGAGCACTCTCCTTATTTTCCTAGCTACCATTAATGGAACACTCCTATGTTGTACAGATGTCTACTTTTGATTTAGGGATAATGTAGGGAAAATATTACACAGAGTTAGAAACATCTTGATCCAACTATCAAACACCACTCCAAAAATTCCTAGCCCATCAACACTACAAGAAATATTTTGGATCATCTTCCTCAACTCTCTAACATGTTACCATGTTGCTCACTCTTTTCAAATACTCCCTTTCTCTTCGTTAAGTTAAAGACAGATATTTCACAAATGGGAAGGGGATCAAAAGATAGAGGAAGAGGGGAAGGAGGGGAGGAAAGGGGATGAAAAAGAAATGAAGATGTGTTTTGTACTTGTACAACTCCACACAAGGATTGTGAACATTATGCACATCAAACATGTAGATCAGAGCTTTATCTGGAAGGCAATGGAATTATATATCTCAAACAAATTTACCAAATAAACTAGATACAAGACAAAAATAAAGTTAAAAATCTTTGCTAATTTATTTTGAAGAGATCCTTTTTGTCTTAATCTTTCTTTTAGACTCTGTGCAAGGAATATGGCTGCCCATGTATGACCAAGAGGTGTGCTGAAGTCTGTCACCACATAAAATAGTCTTCTTTCTATTACATTCAGCTTTACCCCTCAAAGACAAAAATGTATTGAGAGTAAAAGTCACGGAACCAGAAATGTGTTACAAATATCAGTGCTGAAGGTTATATTTTGCTTAGACTGTGTTATTCTCTTTCATTTCTTTTGCCCAGCTTGAAGCTTCTTCTATCCATCTTTTACCTAAATTTTATTTTTTAAGTGTTGGGGATTGAACCTTAATCCTGGAACCTGCTAGGCAAGCTCTCTATCATTGAGCTATACCTCCAGCCTGAGTTTCAAGTTTGGTGTACATATTTATTAATAAAAGTATAATTATTCATATGGAAAAAATTACTAACTTCACTGATGCTATTTTCCCTTTATTTAAAATATATTATTTAAATATCAGTACCTGTACTTTTATATTTGGAGACTATATGTTTGTGTATATGTATCATTACACTATTCTGAGGAAACCATGATATTGAGGAAGTAAAAAGAAAAGTTCTTTACAATAGTTTCATTCCATTGTTTTCCTTACCTATATGTTGGTTACTTCTGTATCTAAACTAATTTGAGCCATTTATTTTCTTAAAATAACCAGTAAAGTAAAAGACTTGAGTATTTATGTAATTGGAGAAAAAATACTATTGTTTTTCTTAGTTGAATACCTAATTTTGCGTAACACAGACATAACTACTGCTTTAATATTCCCTCTACCAAGTACAGTTCCTATTGAGATGACGTCAAACCACTTTTTAGTGCGGACAGACCCATAAATCTACCTAGTTTCAACTGAGATGAAGATCTCCAAACTCAAATTTGGTATAGGTCGTGAACAGTGTAATGAATCACATTCTCCAAAGGCATTTGAGCTGACTGCAAATTATTTCCATGATTTTTAGACACAACAGACTGTAGAAGGAAACTGTCCCCTTTGCTATAATCCCTGGGAGACGATCTACTGCCATCTGAAGCCCACGTAGCATATGGAATATGGGCTTCTGATTTAAATGTCATCCCCTGGACTAAAATCCATGTTTGTCTGACCATATTAATGACTACATTCAACTTTCAAAAAGCATCTCTAAAGCCCTACTATGTTCCAGACACTTCAATAAGAGAACTGAGAGTAAAATACATTACTTGCCTTTGAGTAGCCAGTCAAAAGCAGCAAACAACAGAGTCTAAAACTCACATTTAGAAATTCTCTTCTCTTTGTTGGCAGTGTTTGAACAGTCGACAATACTTCTGTAGTTCCTTTCTCGTGTAATTCCCTGAGATAATTGAATGCTGCACACTGCTTAGCTATTATCATACAAAGCAAACAATTTTTTAGTCTATTAGTTTCCTGTTTTTAAAGAAAACATAGGACATATAGAGGGAGACCAATACGTTTGACTTTGGTTTAAAGGTTTAATGCCAAAAAATGAAATAGTAATGTTGACCAAAATAAACCACTCTAAAATCTGCTTGTCAGATAGGAGTTATGTTTATGCTCTGTAGACATGGAATTAGCCTTTGAATGTTTGCTTCTACAAAGACCCCTACAAAAGCTGCTAACAGCTGTGGAGACAGTTCTGAATAAATTCTGTGTTAGAGTCAGACCATCAAATCTTCCCAAAAGAGTTTTTATTTACTAAGGTTAAATTATAGCTATATCTGATTTTCTTTCTAATGTACAAATGGGGACAAGATGTAATTTTTCCACTGCTCTTGTTCCATTTATGTACTTTAGATTCACTTTAAAGCAGAGAATTTTTAAGTGCGAGGGCAAGCTTTACTGACTTTGGTAAGTATTTTTTTAAAAATCAGTTAAAGCACAAAATGGATGGTGAAAAAATTAGTCCACGACTCCATTTTTGGAAAATGAATTCTTTTTTTCCACATAAATTAATTAATGGGAGATATGAGTTTTACTATAGAAAATATTTGATTTGGAAAACTTTTCTGAAGGTATTCCAGGATCAGAGGAAAATCTCATTCTTTGATTTCTTACTTTGAGGTGAAGGCTCTCTGAAGGGTCTGTGACTTAAACACAATGTGTACAATGAGAGATAATTGGGTTGTAATTTTGTGTGAACAATTAGCTGGCTAGGTCACCTTGGGTAAGGTCTTGAACATGTCTGGACTTAGATTTTAATGTGAGAATAAAGGGGTTCGATACATTGTTTAGAGGTGCAGTCCAGGGAGTAGAAGGAGTATTTTTATTAAGATTAAAGAACATAGATTGGAAACCAGGGTTTCCTAAATCCTACTACAGCCAAAGCAGCCCATCTTCTTTCAGGATTGTCTAACTTGGCTTCTAAATACAGTTTGGTTTAGTAACTGGGTTTTTTTTCCACTTAAAGTAATTAGAATAGCACTGGATTAAGATGGCATCTATTTCCCACCCTCCCTCTGTGTCTCTCCCTCCTTTTTCCATTTGAGCTATCAGTTCCCACGCATTTCATCTTTTCTCCCTTTCTAGTAAAGAGCTAGAGCTGGGTAAAATTAAACCGAGTAGATGGGTTTCCTTTAAGATGTGATCCAAATTTCACTTGTACAGGAAGTCGTGAAAATCTGTCCAACTTTTGGAAAAGAATCATTAAAAGCAGTAAGATAGCTTCAAAGATTTCATAGTAGCTTATTTTAGTATACACTAGTAATTCATTTGGTGGCATATCAGGCCCCACTAATGTCAACAAGAATTCTGAGACTTTTTCAAAATGAATCATACTTAAGCATATTTTCTAGCTCTCATAACAACATAGAACATTCATGAAAATTTTTGCTCAGTTTATAAACAGCTGAAAAGGTACTTTTTGACGCCTTAAGTGCCATTGCCATCTCGCTCTTCAGATATAGGGCCCATGTTCCAGTTCACAGCTTTGTAAGATAGAGACCAATGATGCCTGTCACTGAAGTAACATTTCATGCCATGATAGGTTTCTGACTTTCTGCTTTCCTCCCTGTTTCTTTTACTTTTATGTAAAGTCCTATAAACATTAGCTGCTGCTTAAAATTATCTCATTTATTTTCTCTTGTTACCATTTGGTTACTCTTAATTTCTGTTCCCTGATTCTTTTGAATTCCTTTCTGACTTTATCCCCATATAGATGATACCAAGATCCATATTTAAGCCTTGTCTCTAAATGCATTCATCCATGTGGCTCTGCCATCTATTTGCACAGATGTTACACCGATATATCAAATGCATCTGTTTCAAGTTAAATTCACTCTTCCCTGCTCCCCAGGCCTCTCTCTCTCTCTCTCTCTCTCTCTCTCTCTCTCTCTCTCTCTCTCTCACACACACACACACACACACACACACACACACACAGACACACACACACTCACATGTTTAGCTCATTTAAATCTATCAGTGGTACTATATGTTTTTAAAATGCTCTCTTCCTAAAAAGTTAGTTTTTAGATTTTTTTTCTCCGAAAACCTGGAACTTTTTCCTGAAATGTAACAAAACAAAGTAATAAGATGCTAAAATAAAATTGAAGCAATGGTTGAAGGACTATTTTCTGCTAATATTTTCCCTTCCTTGTTTTCCTCCACATCCCTAGTACTGGAGAAAAGTTTGAAATATACTTCTTTAATATTCAAATTCTCTTTTTTCTTCACCTTATTTTTCTGCTGTATCACCAAATACTTTCCCTTTTATGACTTCTGGAGGTTTTTCTTTTCTTTTTTTTTTTTTTTTGAGGGGGGCTGGGGATAGAACTAGGAACCTTGTGCTTGAGAGGCAGGCGGGGGCACCACTGAGCTAAATCCCTGGCCCCTGTTGTTTTTTTTTAAAAAAGCATATTCTCTGTCCTTATTCTTTGTCATTGTTAGCTCTATTTTCTGACTTCCTATATCACTTCATTTATATCAGCTTATTACCAAGTTGTTTGGAAATTAATTTTGATTGGATAAGTTTTCTCCAAGAAAATAAGTGCTGCAAAGGATTACTTACCCATCCACACAAACTTCTTCTTTTGTCCAAAAATATTTAGTCTACCATAAGCCATTATGTTGAACAATAGAAATATCATTGGAGATGAAGCATTTTCTGCCTCCTTGGTGTTATCCTGCTTTCCCCAACTGTAGAAAACTTTGTATTTGGAATATAGAAGTAAATGGATACTGAGTAAATACCTACCATTCTATTTTTCTAAAAAGAGGGCTCCTGGCTGAAAAATATCTGCCATGGTTCCAAGCAAACCATGCAGATTAAAAACAAATCAGCAGAGAAAACTAGTATCATTTCCTCCCAGACTTAGTTATTTGAGAGCAAGAATATTTCCCTCAAAAAATCTCCTCTCTGGTCATACTGTTTTGGAAATGAGTCACATACTCACCCCTAACTTATTTTGGTCAAAGGGAATGAGATATCATGGTTTCCTTAGACTAAGCAGAGTTTATCCACGCAGTAAGTGGGAGATTTGTGGACTTGGACAAAGGTGGGGCTCTCACAGTAAAGGAGATGAGATAAAGCTGCTGGAAAGGACATTGCAAATGAGCAACCATTTTTACAGATGAGATACACAGTTGAGACCTTGGCCATTTATTGCTGTCCTAAGTTCTACTGACCTTAAAAAGAAGATATGCATGCATCTTTATAATTTGGATCTATTCCAAAGTATAGTTATTTTTTATCTTTCTGTAGTGTCTACAGTTTAATGTAGAGGAAATTATTCTTTTTTCTTTTTAAAATGTGTAGGAACAAAATGTCACTCAGAAGTGATTATCCAAACCAACACAAAGACTAGGTGGGTGAAGTGCTTCGAGTGCAAAAATGAAGACCCATTCATGTTAGAAATGCCTCCTTTAATTTTGTTTCCTACATACCTTGCTTTCTTTGCTTTGGTCCAGATTCTGTGGACTGCATTATAATGTGGGCCTTCAACTGTAGTGTAAAGGATGTTTAATTGTTTAGGATTAGTCTTTGGTTGATTTTCATTCATTATCTCCTACTTTTTTATGAGATAACTTAAAAATAATTCTTAGCTCTTTTTTTGTATTAAATTCTTTTATTGGTACATTGTAGGTATACAGCACAATTACATTTCTCATTGGGAATTGTACCTTTGTATAATGCATCTTGGTTCTTACTTTTTCCCCATTCCTAGCCCTCCCTTCAAGCCCTCCACCCTTCCCTATTTACAAAGACTTTATTTCCATTTTTTCCATTTCTCAGCATTTTTCCTTTCCCTTCTTTCCTTTCCCCTGCCCCTCCCACTACCCCTACCCCTTTGGACCTTTTCTTCCTATTTTACATTATCGATTATTCATTCTAATAATTGGTACATTTTAGGTATACAATATAATGACATTCATCTTGGAAATTTGCACCTTTACATAGTCTCTCTTGGTTCTTATTTTTCACCCTTGCCCAGCCCTCCCTTCAACCTTGGCTCTTGAAAAGACCATTCTGGTTATTGGATATATACCAAAAAAACCACTGCAATAGTTTTTTGAGTCAGGAAGACTCATCTTTCCGTGATTTTTAAAATTCTGTTCTCTTGATTTCCTGTCATGATCAGCACTGGAAATGACTTAAAGATAAAATGAACACGAGTGATTGACTGTTTGCTTAGCAGCAAGAACCATATACTTCCTCAGAAATAAGAAACCAAAAGAAACTGTTTCCTTCATTTTTGGGGGGGGTGGTACTGGGCATCAAACTTGGTACCTTTTGCTTGGGAGCCAGGTGGCGGAACCACTGAGCTAAATTCCCAGCCCTGTTTCTTCCATTTATTTTTCCACCAGTTAAGTATTTTAAGCAGTAGTATCATAAAATTTTAATATTGATTCAAGTATTGATTATTGAAGACCTACAATATCCAAAGAACAGTTAAATAGAGCCTCTTTTACCTACTATTCATTCAGTTATGTTGTTAATGTATAGGCTATTTTGGAATGCAGGTATCTACTAAAAATAGTGAAGCTATGTATGAGTCACCTATGGAGCTTTTAAAAACAGATGGTTGGGCTCCAGTAGAAAATGATTCAGTTGTTTTCACCCAGCATCTGTAACGTTAAGTCCTCTGAAGGTGATTCTAATGTACAGCTATAACTGACAACCACAATCCTAAGAAAATTTATACCATTGATAAACCAGCTAAAGAATTTGAACTACATCCAATGGAGATCAGAGTTTATAAAAAATTTCAGAGGGTATAGTTCAAAATTTTTCTGAATTGCTATTTTTCAGGATAAGGTTTCCATAAGTTAATAAACCATGCCCTCCCCCAGTTAGTCAATCTCTTGAGTTACTGGTTATGGATTGAGGTGATGAGATAACTGCAGATGGCACCAAACCCACCTGAACTCTACTTCACAGTCTCCAAGAACTCTGTCTAGAAGAAATCCAGAAGCTCATGTCTTTGATGTGCTCCCCAGGAAACGTGGTCCAGTGGCCTCAGGAAGAGTTAGCTTGTGTTTCCTGTCTGGTCCCTTTCTGGCCAGGCTGAAGCTGGCAGAGCTTGCCTGACCTGGTCAAGATCATGTCCCAGGATGAATGAGAGTTTGGCAAAGGCTCTATCTTCAAACTGTAATCCCCCACATCTTGGATAGAAACAGATGAGACTGAAACTCCAGTGCTCAACTTGATGCCAACAGACAAACAAACCAAGAAAATACTTTTCAGGAAATAAAAGACACAAACTATTATGTCTTTCAATTCAGAGGCCCAAATGTTAGGAAATTGATCATTTTTTAGGAGGCTGCTTCATTCATTCATCTATTGTCCCTTTCAACAGAGTCTACTGGAATTCCTCCTATGTGCTGAGGATGTGTTAAGTTATCGGTTTATAAATACAAATAGTGCATAGTTTTTACTTGTAAGTACCATAAAATCTAAGTAAGAAGGCAAACAGGCATACAATTTGATAAAGTATAGTAGAAGTAAATTAGAGGCTATGGAAATACCTGAGAAGAACACATCTACAATAGTTGGAGGATGGAACAGGAAAACAACAGTCCAGCTAGAGCTTAAAAGCCAAAAATAGGAGGAAAGATAATATTCTAAATTAATACTGTTAGGAAGGAGAGAGAGAGTAGGTGAAAAAAATCAAAGTATGACAAGCAAATAGAGAGCATTATTTAGCCAAATATTTATTAAGCATATAGTATTAAGAACAGTATGGACAAGGTTATGAAATTGTTGACTTGTTCATTTTTAAAACAGAGATTGCATTTAGTGTTCAAGGCTGATAATAATAAAAATGATAGTAAATTTTAATATTAAAATAATATGAATAAAAATAATTTTTAAGTGCTCTAGAAACATCTTACTAAATGGTGCTTTATAGAATAGCAACATAGGCCTCACTTAGGAACTTATTAAAAATAGCAGTTCCATCCAGATTTGTTAAATCAGAATCTGCATTTTATCTAAGATGCCAAGCAAAAGTATGAGCACACTGGTTTGAGAGGCAATATCCCATGATATCCTAAGTGCTTTAAGTGGATTGCCACCTTAATATTAATGAAAATTAGTTGTAAAACAAATTTATGAAGGAAGTACCAATTTGCATCTACATTTAATACCTGAAGATCTTGAAGCTTAATATTAAGGTAAGCAATTTGCCCAAAGTGGCACAGATAGGAAAGTGGTAGAGCTGTTTGAAACACAGTAGGTTGGCTGTCAATCCCATGTCCTGTTTATCTACAAATAAAATAATTCTTAAAAGAATAAAAAGAACCAACTAGGTAAGTAGCTCAGTATCTTGAAAGCTGGTTTGGATTTACTCTGTGACTATCAAAACTCAGAGGTAAGTCAACTTTGTATTCAGAAGCCACAGGAATTTATCTGAATGGTCTCATACTAAGCTACATTGGACATGAAAGGCTATGGAGCTGTATCAAAGTCACCACAAGCCTCCTGACTCAGTGTGTCCAGCTGCTGCTACCCCCAGAGTCTCACCTGGATCTTGAGAGAATGCAACTCAGCTAAAGCATTCCAATGATTAAAACCCTAGACTGAATTTCTTAGGCTATAGGAATCTTTGGGCATTTGGAGGCCCAAAGTATGGTATATTTTCTTCCAAGTAATATGCCACATCTCCAATGGCCTTTCAGATTCTACCACCTGCCAGGATGGAGGTGGAGAGAAGAAACTACCATGTGGCAAAGGAAAAATAAATCCAAACAATTCCTCAGCTATTTTCAATCAGCAAAGTAATAAATTCTTTTAGCTAAAATCAAAATAAAATAATTTTCAGAAATGCCTTTTCAGTAAATGGTACAACCTTAAAATTTAGTTTCCCTAAGGTCTTTTTTCAAGAGGTGACATGCAGGAAAAACACGTCAAATTCATTCGTTGGCTTTTAAAAGGACAAGGCAACTCTCTCACCCAGTTTGGATGACTGTTTTCAACTTTGTTTCTAACAGTGACTTAAAACCAAGATGACTATAATCAAGAAAAAGATGTGGCAAAATTCCATAACAAAATTCCAGATGTTCGGAAGTTGGGCTGGAAGACCATAACAATTGCTTTTGAGACGTGTTGTCCAGCTCTACACCTGAACTATCAAAAGGAGCATTTCTATTATAATAACAATCCTTTTTAGTTAATGTCTCTCTCTTCCTTCTGAATTTGCTGGCGATATTTATAAGGTTTTAGCTAAATATGTATTTCCTTTAACAGAGAAATTAGAAAAGATTTGATTTGCGGTATATCCCAGTGGTGCCAGGTCACATTAAATTGTTTCCCTTCTTCAGGGGTAAACCAGCCTACTTGCAGTTTTACATAACTGTCCAAGAGGTATTTTATGGGTGGTTCATGGTGCAGTTACATGCTATTTTTTCCTGTGCTTTTCAAGATATGATTAGCATAAGAATGGCAATGAGGATTGTCAAGTCCTCAGAAAAGTAATCTACTGAGAAAATTATGAAGAAGTGTGGTACATTGCAATGTGTATTTCCTTTTTGGAGAGTCAAACAGAAGGGCAGTCTTCAAAAAGAATGAGAGATGGCATATAGCAAGCTTGGCAAACTTATGCCAATTTAAGTGGATTGTAGTGGTTGTGATAAATTGTGTTGACTAAAAAATTATTTTGAACTCTAAAGATAAGAGATCAGAAATCAATTGTGATCTCTGTCATAGTCATTTGTAGTTGTTGGTAGGGTGGACATGGTAACCCACATTTCAAATTGTTGGCTATATCCGAGCAAGGGTCTCAATTCTCATAGGATCACTGAATACTAAATATATGTTTTCTTTTCTGAAAGGTTTTGTGCTATTATCTGCATCATACTCTTCCTGTTTTCCACATAACAGGTTAAAAAGCCATCAGTAACTTAGCAAGAAATATATTGAGACAATATGATTAATAAATGAAGATTTAAATACCTTGCTGGGCTTATGGCTAGGAGAATTTAAAAAGGCTTTTTATGTGGCTATCGATATATATAAACCCTAAATCTCTATCATTTTTTAATTGAAAAGAAAAATAGATTTTCAAGAAATCCAAATAAGTCATTTAGATGATATGATTGGAATGAAATACATGTTGCCTCAGTATCCCAGTCAATTGCAGTAGCAACCAAGTGACCAGGGAGAACTCTCAACTAACATGGCATAGGCAGTGGGAAGTAATATGGTACAGGAGGATGGGGGAGTAACACAGGGTGTGGGCTGTGGTGGGGTGGGGGTGGGGCAAGTGTTGTCTAATACATTGGAATTGAAGTAAAGAACATTTCCCCCCCCCAAATCCTAGGTCTCTTCAGAGCTTCAGTTTCTAATTTTCTAGCACAAACTATCGGGGGGTTTTTTGGTTTTGTTTTTGTTTTTTTGCCATTTATGGACCGTGAAGGTAATGCCAAATATTTTACATTTTGGTTACAACTGTATTCACTTCAGGTACACACATCTGTATGAACAGAAGTTACGAATCTCTTCTGCCTGCATTCCATGGCCCCAAATTAAGATTCAAGGTAGTAAATGGAATCTAGCTGTATGCTTAGTAGGAAAGGAAATAGGTCAAACCTTGTGGAAGTCTGTCCTGAAGGTGCGTGTAGTTTGCTTTTTTAGCTAACTAACCAAGTACATTAATCTCAATAAGCATATAGTGTAAGCATAGTGTACAGTGTGTTAATTTGTTGTATTAACATAGGTTTCATGCTGTACTTTCAACTCTTTCACTTGTGAAAAACAGCTATTCTTTTGTATTATTTTGCTTTATAAAGCATCTGCTACGGCTTCATGACAAATGGAATGATAATACATTTGTCATGATGACAATAAGAGGACTCATGCAGTGAATAGTACCGTGTTGTTCTACAAATACTTCACAGTACCTCATTTTTTGATTCTGATCAATACCCAAAATACAATTTCAAATCCTGTAATTTCTAAATGTTGAAATCCTGAATTCCTGAAAGCTCCAATTGCCATGAAAAAAAGAGGCTGTACATGAGAGGTCAAAAACCCAGTTCTTGGGACAGGATTGGTGTCATGGTTACAACAATGAAAACGTCCTTTAAAAATACATCAATTTATTTCACTTAAGAGTATCGCCTCAATGTGCATCCACTTAGCTATAAATGTCTCCAATTTCTCATTTTTGATGGCTGAGTAGTACTCCATTTTATAGAAAAACCACATTTTCTTTATCCAGTCTCCAGTTGATGGGCATTTGGGCTGTTTCCAAGTTTCAG
>NW_004624732.1:1346386-1369679 GCF_000247695.1 Heterocephalus glaber | reverse complement strand
AAAAAAAAAAAAAAATAGGATACTTAGGCAACAGCATTGCTGTTTGATCATTTCTATTGTTTCTGTCAAATGTGTGGTTTGCGTCTGAGTGCATGCGTAACTGTTTCTTGCAAATCCAAAACAATGTAAAATAATGGTACAGAAGACAGGACAATGTAACGGGAAATACTTGTGTTACTGTATATCAAACCATAGAAGACTTTTGAAAGAGCAGCACCTCTTTGAAAGTAAATGTGAATGTAGTCTATGAGTAGAGCTGCACCCTAAAAATACAGCTAGCAATTCATCCAGATGAAAGACTAATATGTAATTAATGATGAAGAAAGTTGCTTAATTCTTATGGATCACCTCTGTGTGATTGCATTTTGCCTACTCCTGTAATAAGTGTTTTCATAGGTCAAAATATTTTAGATGTAAATTAGAAAAATTTAAATTTTCTACATTTTAAAAAATTAAAATTTTTACATTTTAGAATTTAAAAAAATATTTATTTTCTTTTAAGTGTCTTTCCCACTATTTCAAATCATCAGTGTTTTTACAATTTGCTATGTCACATATTTAATTTCATATCATTTTCAACCTCAGAGGCATAAATTGTACATAGATTTTTAGGAAATTCTAATTTTCTAATGAAATTTTTGGAACTTTAACTCTGCTGAAACATGTTGCCATGATGATTTAACATGTAGGCATTCCACTTGTATGTGCAAACACTGAAGCTTCCTTGATAAGTGGGA
Organism: Heterocephalus glaber; assembly: GCF_000247695.1. Next base: position 1,368,942 of record NW_004624732.1, on the reverse strand, counting down.
AGATGTTTGGGTTTTCTTTGTGCCTCTGGAGTTGCACAGATCTTGGCTCTTTGGGCAACTTCATATATGGCAGTTAAGCTTTGTGGTTTTTGTCTCATCAAAAGACTCCGGTTGTCTATTAAGGTATTTTTGGTTGCTGAAGTTAGAGCAGGTGCATTGCAATGGCTAACTCCAGTGATATGAGTTTATACTTTTTGTTTTTTCTTTATGAATGTTTCATTTTCTCATAATTATTATAATTATGTGACTGCAATTGGTATACCTGTGTTATGCTTGAAAAAATATTTGTTAGCATTATGTTGTTGAGTGACCTATGACGTATTCTCTTGTGATTTTGTTTCTCATGTAAACTCCACTTTTAATATATAGATAAATGATTTTGAAAAATTTTAATTTTCTTTACCAGAATTATATTTTCTGGATTTTAAATTTTAATTTAAACTTGGAATTTTGATCTTTTGGGATTTTAATGTTTAGGAATATAACAGCTTGGGTTTTGAGATAATGTCCCAAATCTCAATTTGAGAATATGATCCATAAACCCTCAAACTTAAAAACTTTTAAAAATTTCTTCAATATCATGCCAAAAAATTGACAGACAACACCTGAGTATCCAAATAATCTCAACAAAAGTGGAGATAAGAGACACATACTTTTTTCATTAAGTTTATCGGTACATTTTAGATATACAATACGATGACATTCGTCATTGGAACTTTCTTCCCTTACATGATGTATCTTGGTTCTTATTTTTTCCCCATTCCCCTGCCCTCTCTTCAACCCCTTCACCCCTCCTTATTTACAAAGACTTTTTTTATTTCTCATATTTTTTCCTCCCCCATTCTTTTCTTTTCCCTACCCCTCCTAGTTCCCCTTCCCTTTTAGACCTTTTCTTCCTATTTCACATTATCTATCATATGCTTTGATCCTTATTTACTATCTTTTGTAAGAGATATCAAGTCTAGTCAGGAGCAGTATAAATGGAGCAAAAAGGTCAATTAGAATTGAAATAATATTTTTACCTGATTTTCCTTCACCATCCCTTTTTCTCCTTTCCCCATGGCTCTTCCATCATTATATACCTGAAACAGATCCTTGGGGAAAGCCCTGCTGGTTACCAGGTGTTATAATTTTGCAATATTCTGAGTATGAAAAGCAAAAAGTCTGAACACTATAACAAAACCTCTTCTTTAGGGGGGTTCATTTGCCATGTACGTGTGTGTGTATGTACATATGTATGTTTCCAATACATAATGATTACATTTGTCATGGAGAACTGCATAAAACACCTTAATTCTCTTTTTTTTTTCTGTTCTGTACCCCTCCCATCCCTCCCCACTCTTCCCAATTCCTGGTCCCCTTCTCATTTGTAAAATCTCTACTTTCGTGATATTTACCCTTCAATTCTTTTTGTTTCTTATTTTGACTAAATCATGTACATGTATGTGACTCAGAATTTTCCCAACACGTACCAAGCCAAATAGTTTCAAATTCCCTATTTGGATTGGCATAGTTCCTCCAGCATGTCATACATACAGCATGATCTGATGAAGGCAAATAGACAGCTTGGGGCATCCTAGGATTGGATTTGTCATGATCTACATGAGGAAATGGTGCAATAAGTAAAGAACTGATTAATTACACTTCTGATTGTCAATTATAGGAAATCAATTTTGAAATAGAATTATACTATCAATGCAAAAGAGCTCATAAAAATGTATCAATATAGCATTTAATAATTTTTATGAACATTATTATTTTGGAATATTTATAATGTTTTCCTTCAATGTATTTTGTCATTCTTTGGACTTAGTTTTTTTCATTTAAAGATAAAAACTAGGGCCGGGGATTTAGCTCAGTGGTTTCACCGCCTGCTGTGCAAGTGCAAGGACCCAAGTTTGATCCCCAGTACCAAAAAAATAATAAAATAAAAATAATAATAAAGATAAAAACTATTTTTTCAGTTGATATATTAGCCTACAGTCAGCCTCTAGAATTATTGTACTTTAAATATAATTGTGTACTTTCTCAACTCCGACCAAAGTCTAAGTGAATGTGTAGTAGAGATTTACAGAATATATCAGATGCTTGCTTTATTTAAAAATCATACTTAATGGTTTGATTCTGAAAAATAAAATTTAAGACACCTTGTCAAGTACTTTCTATGATGGATATTAAAATATATTTGCATTTCAGGGTAGACTTAAAACATATGTTCCTATTTGCTGCCATTTAGCACATTAAACTACTATTTTTCAAGAGATAATCAATGTCCAAGAAACCACAAGAGCACAAGAGTTTAAAAATAGCTTTATATATTTCTTCTTTTAATATAAAGTGACACTTTTTCAAGCCACCTGCTAGCACTGAGCACACTTGGAAGGATTTATATTTAACCCAAGTTCAGACCTTACCAAACAGGAATCATTTCTAGACTTAGCCAGTTTTTATTTGTTTCACAGAGATCTAAGTTACAAGTTAGAACTCTGCCTTAAATGTCTTTTGACCATTTTCATTCTGGGTTTTTCCAGCTACTTAAACAATTAGAAGATTGGATGTCAAGCAGCATTTATCTGAGTATTTTAAAACTGTGCCAAAATGAAAGCTAATCATTTTGTAATCATTTTGTAATCAGTATGCATAGAAGAGAAGCAGCAGTAAAGCAGTAGCTGCATGTTTGCTGACAAAATATTTAATCCAAACATTTAATTTCAATCTGCCACTGTTCTCAGTCGGTATAATTACTTTAAGCAAATACCATGTTGAAGAAAATAGTCTCAGCCACTGAAATATAAATAATACAATATAATCATCACCACACTCAAATTCATGTACTATAATTTATTTGGATCAATTTCATAAACATAGGTGTAATAAATGCTTAAATTATTGTAAACATGAAGATCTAGGCCACCCTTATAGGAGTTGGTTTACTCATTCATGTTGGCTGCATATACTCTAGATACATTTAGCAAACAAGAACAATCAGCCAGAATTTCTTATGATATTAATAAGGATGAACAAAATTAGTTTCAATGTAAGACAAAGTATATAATATATAGGAATGTGCACAATAATTTGTAAAATACATATTTGAAATTATGGTAAATATAATACATATACTTAAAAGATTCTAGAAGTATCTTTATATGATAAATATGTTTTAAATAAAAATTTCTAGAGATACTGCAAAAATTGACACACTCTCTATCTTAAAAGAGGTTACCATCAAGAAAAATATTAACCAAAATTTAAAACAAAGGTAATACAAAAATGATAGAATTAAAAATAAATGACCTATCCTAGAACAAGATCTCTATTTCCTTTCCTCAGCATTTACAAAATGCTTGACCCATAAGAGCTAGTGTGGTTACAGGGTGTGCCTGCTTTGGTCCTATTCTGCTTTTCAGTCACTCGCACTGAATCTGCCTTACCTCCCAACACACAAATTAAAAGTTTTAAATATTCTTTGTGAAGTGGAGATCAAATATTGCACTTGGGTAGCTATCTGACCTGGACTTCTGAGTAACCTATAAGGTGATCTGATAAATAGAGCTTTTAGCATAGAGCTTGGAAACAATCAGATGAGGAACCTACAATTTAACTATAGTAATCATCAACAAATATTTTCATAGGTTAATGTGATATATTTGTCTAAGTCTGCATTAAAAACTAATGATGTTAGAATATTTTGATATCTGAGATTTGTTTCAAAATTATATGGAAACTGGGAAATGTATTTTAGATGAAACGAAGTTGATCATTTGTTGATAATTCTCAAAGAAATAAATGTGATTATAAGAATTTATTATGGTATACTTCCTACCTTGTACATTTTAAAAAATTTCCTATATTAAAAAATTAAGGGGCCAGGGGTTTCTCCGCCTGCTGTGGAAGAGCAAGGACCCAAGTTCAATCTCTGGTACCAAAAAAAAAATTTAAAATTTTTATGCTTAAATTTAGTTCTAGGTCTCTGAAATGTAGGAGAATTTCTCTGTAATTTCTGAATGTGTGTTGATGGAACAGTCCAATGTCTCCCAATAATACCTCTGGTAATATATTTGCTATATATGAATTTGGGAAATTAATGCTTTTAGCTGTCCAGAACAGGATATCTTACCACATGTGATATGCATAGTAAGGACCTTCATTTCTTTCAAAACAAGAAATCTGGAGGTAGATCTTTCTAAGGGCAAGTACCATCAAAGACACCTTACTATGTTTGCTCTTTCCATGATGTGTGATACTTAGGAAAATTTAGCTGCTTGTATCAATCTTTCACCACTGTAGACAATCAAAGAAAATACTTTCCATGCTTCTCTTTTTTCTAAACTCTCATAGAACCACTACAAAACAATTCCTTAATGTCCTATTGCTGAGCATAAGAGAGACTGGAAAATTAGTATTTGGCATTTTCAGCTTGTGCAAAAAGGTGTTCTGCACCTCTTTCATCATTATAGATCATATAATGAGATCATTATTATACCACAAATCCTCAGTTGTATACAATAGACCTCTTAAAGCACAGCTCTATAGAATTCAGCTAACCTGAACTAGGCTTGACCAATGCTGTTTGGTTTCAGTTGTTCATAAACTTTAGGGTAGCTTCTAGTTGACAAGTTGACTTAAATAACTCAGACTCAATCCTCAGATATCTGCTTACACTTCACTTTGCTATAGAATTTTGTTTGACTATTTGAAACAATCACTGAATTCGCATTCTAATGTAAGCAATTTCTTTGTGAAATGGTGTTAACAGTTTGTGTGATATTGTAAATAAACTTTTCATCTTTAAATAATGTTAGAAATAGGAGGGATTTATAAAGATAGTACAGAGAATTCTTGTATATCTTTACCTAGCTTCTCTCATGTTGAGATTTTACATAGACATGGTACATTTATAGAAACCTAGAAATAAACAATGGTAGAATACTGTTAACTAAGTTACAGACTCAAGTTCATTAATTTTCCAGATTTAACTACTTCCACTTTTGTTTTTTCTTTGTTTCAGAGTCCACTCAAGGTTGGCATGATGCATTTACTTGTCATGTTTCTTTAGTCTCCCGCAATTTGTGACATTTTCTCAATCGTTCTTCTTCTTCATGATACCATCAATTTTCAGGATTTCTGGCCAGGTAAATTTAAAATTAACATTCAATTTGGATTTGTCTAATATTTTTCTTGAGCAGACTAGGATTATGGATTTGAGGGAAGCTATCACATAAAGTATATTCATTTTATCAAATCAGATCTTACATGCCGTCAATGTGACTTATTACCAGTGATGTTAACTTTGATTTCTTGGACATAATGAGCTGCCAACTTTTTATTTGTAAAATTACTATTTTTCTCTTTCAATACTTCTTGGGATAGAATTGACACACTAAGTCCCGCACACATTCAAATGGAGGGGAGTTAGACTTCACTCATTGAAGGATAGGCATCCACAAATAAGTAAACATATATTAAAACTTCCCCAGTAAATACATATTTGGAGGACATGCTAAGTTTCTCTTTAAAGTTTTCCTAGTAATTTTAACATTCATCCATGGTCCTTGCCTGTAGCAATTATTACTGTAATAATCTCATAGTTTTTTCTTTACTTCCTTCATTTCTATTATATTTATTCTCTAATGTGGTATGTTTATTTCTTCACCCTCATTTTTGTATTATTTCACTCACATTCATACGGATTTATGAGTATTTATTTTATTCATTGAATGACAATATAATACTATGATAATTCATCTTATTGGTCAAATTATTATAGCTTTGGTCATTAGATACACATCTAGGTAGGTTCCAGTGTCATTTTCACATGCCTCCTATCATTTAAAAAAGTATTTTATATGTAAATTTATATTACAATTTTTATTTAATTTTTAATAAGATTACTATGATGATGCAGAAGTAAACAATACCATGTATATTAAAATATATTGAGAATATAATAGTTTTATTTCCTCTTTTCTGATTTTTATACCAGTTAATTTTTTTTCTCCTATTTAATTTTATTGACTAGTATCTTTAGTACAGTTTTCAATAATAAGAAGAAAATGGTCATTTTTGTATTGTTCTTGACTTTAATGAGGGTAGATTTGTTCTCTCCCCGTAGTAACACAATGCCATTGTACAACTGAGAGAGATAGATTTATCATGTTATGTCCATACTATACTTCCCATTGCTTGATTGCTTTGTGAAGAACAGATAAATTTTCCAAAATTCATTTCCAGCATTTTGCTGTGATATTTTCCATTATGTGTATTACCATATTTCATCAAACTAAAAGAAATTTTGATGGTGAAATTTTCTTCACCTTACCATAAGGTCAAATACATATTTTCCAACAACTTGGGCACAATTACCACCTGCCGACAGTAGTTACATAACATTATGGCATCGATTAAAAATTTCAATATTTTAATGATGTTAAAATATGAAAAACTGAAACTTAAAATTTGTAAAATAGGCTATGCAATGAATATCTTACCTTCCTCCAAAAAACTTATTTTGCTAATGATATATTTTTGGATGTGTGTGTCTTTTAGTATTTTGCTCTTCATTTTCTACAGGGTTCATTTTATTTATTTTTAAATTTTGCATCGGCTAAGTGAAACTGGTATGCAGATTTTTTGGTTTTGGTATGGAGTTTTTGTTAGAATGTATTACCAATGTTCTTTCTATACACTTGATTTAAAATAAGTTTTTCTTTTGTCTCTGTGTGTGTTTTGGGACAAGGAGATAACAAGTCATCAGTACTTCAAACTTCTAATAGAACTTTTCTGTGGAACCATTTAGGCAGTTCTTTATAGAAGTCTGATAACTTTCACTAGTCTCTTAAGGTTTTGCATATAAGTAGAGACTGACTTTGGCACTTTATTTTTTCTAAACAATTGCATACTTTACCCAGGTTTTACAATGTTTTTACATAGAGTAAATAGTTTAACAATACAGTTTCATTATTTATGTGGTTATTTTTCCCTTTTCTGTTATTATTTTCTATTTTCCCACTATCACTTTTTTGCTTAGGTTAGCTAGTATTACATCTCTTTATCTTTTTTGTTTTTCCAAAACAAACCTTACCATCCTAAATGATGAATTTCTACTTTTATCTTTAATAATTTTGTATTTCCTTTTTTGTTTTGTGTTTTCTATCTCTGAAATGTTGAACTATTTTTTAATTTTTAAAAAATTGATAGGTCTTAGACAATACATTTTCCTCTGTTCTCTGTTGTAGCTGTATTATGTATATTCAGATACATAATACATTTGACTCACTGATTTTATTTCATTTTATCTTCAGTAAAACTTAATGTCCTCTGAAATTAAGAGTATAACCTCTGCATCTCTTCTTGTATTTTCATGATATTATTTTGTCCATCAGCTTATCTCCAGCCTTTGTCTGTGTGATGCAGTTCCATCTTTGTGCACAGATCTGTGTTGGGAGCCAGCGGGAGAAATCTCCTAATGGATGAGCGTGGCAGACGTGGGGGTCAGATTGCTTATCAAAAGACAACCTGCTGTGAGGAGTGCAGATAGCTGACTGCCTCTGGCAGCCAGGTTCTGAGATCTATGTGGGCATTCTTGCCCATTACATGTTCTTCCCATAATGTTCCCAGCCAAGAGCTGACACAGCCAGGATAATTCTGCTCAGCGAGGAACTACTCTAACAACCAATCTTCTCTAGGATTCCAGTAAACCTAGCTTAAACTTTCTCAGAGTTGCACTGCAGCCTAAGGTGTGTCTTGCTTCCATCCTATTTCCTTTCCTTCCTTTCATGGCTGTCTGATGTATATCATAGTCTGGAAGCTCTGCCTGCTTATTCCTGCTGACTTTTTCCTTTCCTTTTTCCTTCTCCTTTCCCTTTCACAAGCATTTTCCTAGTAAATGTCTCTTCTCACACTGTGATTCCATCCTGGTAGTGGCTTCATTGAGGACCTTAGCTGGACTGGCAATGAGTTTCCTTTATGACAGATGTTTTGTTCTTAATCTTTCCAGAATTGTGACAGTTTACGTTTTATCTGTCATTCTTCTTGCAACATCTCTTTCTTGAGTTCTTACATTTCTGCCTTGTGGTCTTCTTTCCTAAATTCATTTATTTTAAATAAATGGCAAAATGTGCAGTCACACTCTTTTCCTGTTTTATTCACTTGTATGTACTGCTGTTTTATTTTTTTCATTTTCCTTTGAATTATATCCACTTGCATTGTTGCTGTGCTATTTCATCTTCCTTCATTTTGAGTTTGGTTTTTCTAAGAGAAAAATTAGGCAAAAATCTCTCTTTCTCTCTCTTTCTGTATAGGTGTGTAAAATCTGATACAATAGACTTTGAAACATAACTTATAAAGCCAGACTTAGCAGCTGATACCAGGCTTTGTAACAAAAAGGTATTTTACTTACTTTGCTGGTACAAAGACAGAATGAGTCTTTCAAATCTGGCTTGGCAATGTTATGTTTTGTGAAGTTCTATTACTACTTTTAAAAATCAAACTGGACCCAGAAGGCTTCTTGTGCTAACCTGTTCTTTCAATTCTTGTAATTGTACTAAAATCAACATATATTTTGAATTTCAAGGTACACCTCTCCCTATCAGAAAGTATTATTTTTCTTTATAATTTTAATCTCTGAAATTTATCACCACAACATTCTCTGAGCTACTTCACCTCTCTTTTTCCTGTTTTTAAAGGCTTTGCACATGTTTTGAATTTGCAAATAGCTACCTTACTAGTACTTTTAAGATGGAGGTTCCTAAGTGATTTTATATTTTTTCTTTTTTTCTTTTTGTACGATTCCTAGAATAATTTGTAAAACGCTGACACAAAGAACCACCCTCACTCTGGAGATGATTAGCTAAATGTCAGTCTTCTATTACTGAAGATTCTCAATCAAGGCACTACTGACAATTTGGGCCACATGATTTCTTGTTGTGGAAGGTCCTGTACATTATAGGATGCTTAGCATCACCCCTGGCCTTTATCTGCTAGAAGCTATTTGTGAAAATCAAAAACATTTTTGTATATTATCAAGTGTCCCTCAGAGGCAAAAGTGCTTCCAGCAAAAAAAACCACTCTACTTAACTTAAAACTCAGATTATGACAACATCAACTTAGTATATTTGTATTTCCATTACCTAGCACAGTCTAAACAGTATAACAATTGAATATCAATATTTTGATGGCATAAATGATTAATTGGAGGGTGTATCATTCACCTTATTTGCCCTTTTCAGAAAAACAACATCTCAGGATGTATCACATATGGGCCAAATATATGTCTTTCTTTAGAGAAAAAGTAGACAAAATCATTGTATTCTACCTAAGAGGGGCACTTAGACAAATGTTTTACGAATCTTTCATTTTAAGAGATAAAGAAATTGGGATCCAGAGAATTTATATTTTATTCTTCATCACAAGAGCTGTAACAATAGAACTGGTCTAGAACCCTGAAAATAAACTGTATACACATGTTATAGAATGAAACCTCTGGAAAAGATAAAATAAAGTAAAACTAATTTCTGACTTCACAATTGAGAGACTACGAAGATAATATACAAAAAAGTTTTGACAGTGTTAGAAAAAACTGAATCCTCCTGATTTTTGTAAATGTACTAAATTATAAAGGAGGTCTATTATTGAATAGTAAAAACACAATGAATAGCCTGTAGGCTTCCCTTGAGATCTTGATTATTTTGATAAAATATGGGTTCCCTGCGCATGAAGTACTAAATTTAATATATCTAAAGGTAGTAAAAACGTCAGATTGGAGTATATATAGTAATCTAACTAAAATGACAATGAATTATATCATTGGAAAATATGTAAAATAAAAAAATTCTATTTAGAAACATTTTCAAATCACCAAGCACCAAAATAGCCTATGTATGATACTTTCCGAGTGTTGATTTCTGTTACTGTTGTGGAATGGGACAGGATTAGGCAAGCTGACTGTCAGGTATGGACAGGTAATATATAGATGCTGTGACATAGGCCATGCAATAAACATAATTCACACTTTCCTTCACTGCAGAGTGGGTGGATGAAGATAAAGGCAGAATATTCTCAGAATAAGACTGACTTCATTTTTAATTACTGAGTCATAAGAATGCTTTTTTGATATTTTCTGTAAAGGCCAAGATTTAAAGGTAAACCACTGAGAATAACTACTTATTTCTCATTGATTTATTTGAGAAACTCACAAAGTAATCAGTCTTGTAGTGTACATCGACATAGAACAATTTCTGACAGATATCAAATCTTGCTTATGAAATATTGCCAGTTAGAACATTGGATATATAAGGAAAGAAACTGCAATACTTTTCTTAACTTTAATCATGTCACTCATTGAAGATTTTATAGAAAGACGAGAATCTCCAAATGTCTTATCAATTGTTATTTCTATGTCAAGGGGAAAGGTCACTTGAACTTAGAAGAAATGGTGTCTAACCTATAAAAATATAGAAATGAACAATAAATACATATAAGATGAAAGTTGTGATTAGTATAACAAATACTTGCAAAAACAATACCAATACTTTGAAGGGAGGAGCTAGGTTTAAGTAGATTTTGGTCTTTGATGATGCATAGATAGGCAGGCATTTGACAGGAATTAGATAAATGTTGGAAAAAAGAATTAATAACTAGGGAAATAGGTTGCTAAAGATTTCTGACACAGTGTTTTAAAGGAAAAATACATTCTAAAAGCAATATAATTTTAAGCTCTTTTATATATATCATTTACTTTCATTGTAGGACAATTGGAAATTACAAAAAAGTAGTAGTCATTAAGTACTGTTAACATGGAGGAGTGTGTTTTTCTAAACTTTTTGTTGTTGCTGTTGTTACAGAAAGGCTTTGTAACTACTTTAAAAAATGGGAGAGTTTGAGGAGAAAGCAGTTATCCTGAACTCCTGTTATCATTCATTCATTTAGGGAAGGCTTTTAAGGAGCACCACTCATGAAAATTTACCTCGAAGAGAAGGCAGAAGTTAAAGGCCAAGCTGGCAGTATGCTTTTTCCTTTAGCAGTCTTCCTCAATGCCCACTACCATGATGATTATTTGGGGGAAACTCAACCTTACTTGCAACCAATGCCAGAGAAAGGGAGAGAAGAGGGGCAGCAGAGAGGGAGAGAAGGGAAGACACCACCTTTCTGAAAGGATAAGGGTCATCTAGATTTAAATTTCTGCTGAGACATAATAATGATTTGATAAGAAATAAGAGAGGATTCAGTTCCATTAAGTAAATCAAATGGAAAACATCTCTAAAAATGCACTGACCTTGTTAGTAATTGAAATTAAACAGATTTTACCCAATTTCTTTGTTTTCTCTTTTCAGCAAGATCATATCTAAAGAATGCTTGGGATTTGAATCTCACTGTGCCAGATAATGCAGAGTCAAGAATATGCGAATAAGTACAACTAGAAAATATCAGGCATATGGCATGAAACACATTTTCATTCATTTTCCAGAGGGGAAAAAACATTTTAACAGAATGTAAAATATTGAGCTCTGATTTACTTTCCAAGTAGAGAAAAGTGTGAATTTTAGCAAGGAAATCAATGGCTAGCTTGAATTGCAGGAATTTAGAGTAATTGCTTTAATAAGCAAATAATTAGAGAGGCTGAGAGTTTGGATGTTAGAGTTTAAGTAAGAGGTTGTTAGAAGCTCCCTGATTAACCCTTTTGCTTGGTGACTGAAAGGCTGATCCGGATGAGTTTTGCTTCTATAACAATCCCAATTTTTGTTTCTCAGAAAGCAGCTGCGCTAGTGTTGCATTCATATTCCCTTATACTCCTCTGTCATCAGGAGATTTCTGGGCTGTTGTGTTCATTGTTTTATGAAGTGCCATAGGTAAAGAAATTTTCATCTCTTTGTTTATTAGCATCTGTTTTCTTCTCTTAATATAATTGTGAGCATCTCCAGTTAACAGTACCAAACTGGTAGACATGAACTATTAATTCAGCCTGCACAAATAATAAGTAAAGGCCAATTTTAATTTGTTAACTGGAAACCTATCATCCAACCTTTAAACAGATCAACTGAACCAAGCCTATTTTGAAAAACTGCTTTAGAATGATTTTACTTTCCAAAAAATCACTGCCATCATACTCAGAAGTGAAGCCTTGCTTATATTATAGATCAAGTCCATGTGTCAAAAATGACTGGACATCAATGGCTTTTCTTACTTATCAGATTTGTTGACATGGAAGAACAGAATTCATCTGTTGTTGTGCCTGAAACCCAGCACAGAAGAAAAGACTGTGACACTAGTAGTGAGCAAGATTGGAAAAAACTACAAGTGCAGACATAGTTCTTTATTTATTGCTCCCAGCAGGTGTCAGATGCCATAGTTTCTTCACAACCATCAACATCCTGGGGCTTTTTAGTTCCACATCCAAAACTAGGAAGAGGAGAATGGCAACTAACCCCAAGGGATTAGGTACCTGACTCCTATCCCAACTACTAGCAGACTCCAGCTGCGTTTAAATTTTTTTTTGAAGAATTTTTGATGCTCAGTGGTTGCTGATTACTTCCAGATTTTATTTCTACCCCAGTGGAGATTTGCTATAAAGAGTTTATCTGTTGTTAAAATTGCAATTGCTATAAAGAAATATCTCCTCTTAAACCAGTGTCCAAAACATGAACTGTTCCAACAGTTAAACAAACAAAACAAAGACATCTATCCACTTTTTAAAAATACATCCTTCACAATGGTAGAAGAGTGAATCTGAATATATGGGGAAGAATGTTGTCCTCTGTTTGCGGTTCTCATCAAACACTCTAAGAAACCAAAATGCCTTTAAGGGGCTCGTGCAGGTAGTCTTGATTCAGTTACATCTGACAGAGAAGATTAAAATTAGAGGCCAATATAATAGCCCACTTAGTAAAGGGACATAAATGTTCACACTTTTTTTCTTGCTCCTTGGTTTACTCAATCTTTTCCTTCCATAGTAAAAAGCTCTCAAAATACTGAATATTTGATAATACTTCACTGAACATTGAATTATTTTAGGACCCAAAACAATTTTCTAAGATGATGATTGATGATAAGTGAGAGAAAATGAAATCTAAGACATATATGTGCATATATAGTATTAGGACCCTCTAAGATACTTGCTTTACTTTTTCATTGAGGGATGAGATTTTAAAACATCCAAGTGCACTAAATAAAATTTCCCATGGTTTCAAGTTGTTCTGAATAACTCTTGGTTTACAAATATTGTTTCTGTGGTTGTTGCCCCTATTTTTAGATCCTGGGCTTCTGAAACTTTCTCTCGGAGGCCCATTCTGCTTAAAGGTTTTTCTCTAAAAAATTTCCTCCTCCTCAATGTCAGCCAAGACTATCAACTTCTTCTTGGTTGCTGTTCCTTGAACTGCCAAGAGAGTGTTTCCTCTCTTGAAATTTTTTCAAGTGAGTGTAGACTAATTATACACCCCATGACAAAATCAATATTTTTCAAATATAAAACCACCTCACTCCATAGACAGGCAATTTATATCCTTCTAAAAAAAAACAAACAAAAAACTCCACAGACCTCATCTTGGGATATTAAGCCTTAAATCATTCTTATAGTTGGCTTTTGGCCATTAAAGAACAAATATTTGACTATGCCTAATTGCATCGAGTTAGCAACCCAACTAACTCTTTAGGCTGAAATATAAAAATAAATGGAGGTCATATCTACACATACAAAGGGAAGATGGAAATTGAGGTATTTGAGCTAATTTTGATCATTCTTATTTCTACTGCTCTTTAGGGAAAAGGCCCACATGACAGAGCCTCCTTTTCTGGATAATGGCCTCAATCACTTCAGTTTTATAGGTAGAGAGTAAAGATATCAGCTAATAATATATCTTTTATACCCTCATCTCTTCTTGCTATTTCCTTTAGAATAGATCACAGTATCCATATCTAGGGTAAGTATAATACATATTTGCCCATTTTCCAAAGCAAGCCTGCCCCAGTCTTTGAACCTAGACTGGATAATGTTCTAAAGAGCCCTGTATAATAAATTCTTCATTAGTGCTGTCTATGATTTTCAGTTTTATGATCTTTAAATTATCGAAAAAGGATTATATCCCACAAAATAATATCACAAATTTCTGCACCAGAAAGTACAAATATAACGTTGGCCTTACAATTTACTGTACCCCTCTGTGGTTTATAGCTCATTGAAGTCAATTTTTCTCAGAACATAAGCTGTGCACTAAAGGAAAGGCAACTTGCTATTTACTTTTAAAAAATTATGAGCAGAAATGGTAAGGCATACTCATATTTCTACAGGATAATCATCATATTAAAATGGAAAAAATCATGTTCATTATTATATCTCACTCTGGATTATATATTTCTAAACCTTCAAAAAGGCAAAAGAATGAAACACCCCTCAGTATATATTTACTTAACTCAAACTGTGTTAAAACTGAGTACTTGAAGATAGCATTAATGATTAGGATGAGCATACTGCTTAGAGAACTCTCATATTGGCAATAACAGCATACAAAAGTACAGCTAGGAATCAAATGAGGCAGAGGGTGAGGGATGCCAAACCCAGCTAAGTGCCACACTGCTATGAGGCAGAGATGAGGGGGTAAGATGTTGCAAGCAGGGACTCCGGCTGTCTGTCTGGTTTCAAGAAGAGATATATGAATTGGGCCCCATAGGACCAACATAGAAATGACAGTTGTGTAAGTCATATTCTTTGTTGGTGAGAAATCCAAATCAATCTTACACAAATTTATTGCTTTACAAATTGTAAGCTTTAAAAGTAAATCTGGGGCTCCAAGGCAAACTAGGAGATTAAAGCTAAAATGTATCTTTACCATTCTGGTTTTCATTGTGTGTCAGTTTCATTCTCTGGAAAGTTACTCTGAGTTTGGAATCATGGCGAAGAATTAGTTGAATTTACCAGTTATTATTTTATGAATGGAGTAGAATGTGGTTTTGTTATCTTTACTCCATTTTGAAAAATACAAGTTAAAACTTCATAACTCAGCTTACATTGTTATGAAAAGGAACCATATTTTTACCTTTCAAAAGAATTTGAAGAAAGTGAGAACTAGATTAAGTATTTAAGAATGGTTGTGATATAAACCTGGAGATGACATGTAATAAAATTGAAGGAAAATTATGTAAGTAAAGATATGTAAAGATATTTGGGGACTAGATTATGGGATATACTGAGAATTAGCTAAAGAGCTTAACTATTTTTATAGACCAAAAGGAAACATAAAATGTTTGAAGACAAAATTAGCTGTATAAAAGACTGTAGATTGGGATGGTGGTGGTGGACTAGAGACTGTGGAGAAAGGAAAAAAGGAACACATCAAGAATATCAACCAGCAGACCAGAGCCAGGAAAAATAGTCTCTAGTCCTGGAGTGTCATTATCTAACTACCTAATGTTTGGTAAATTAAATTTTTTTGGTATCAGTTTCCACATTTACAAAACTGGAAATCAGAATATTTCTTCTATCTATCTAATAATGCTACTACAAAAAGAATGAGTATGATTGTCTTGAAGAATTTTGAAGTACTAAATAAATGCAGAAGTTATTATTCGTAAGAGTGCCATTCAAGATTTATTTCCATTAAGGAATGGAAGACCTCTTTCAAATTTGTCACCACAGATAACTGCTACTTGTCTAAATTGCAGACACATTGAGGCTGTATAGGAGATAGAAGAAAATGAGCAAAGTTTTATTGCAAATTAAGAAAAAAAGTTACTTAATGTCTGATATCAATATCTTATTCTAATTCCTCAAAAAATAGTCCATGAACAAGAAAATGCCAATATGATTTAATGGAAAGGTTCTGAGTTATGAAAATAAACTTGCATGATATTTAGTAACTTCTCTGAGCACTAACAGATTGAGTTTCCCTGGGAAATAAGTTAGCATTTCCAAGCCAAAAACAAATGGGAAATACATGTATTTCCTTGGGTAATAAACTAACCTAAGCCTTATCTGACAAATGGCAATAAAAATATCAAAAGTCCTAATAAATTATCTGTCATTCAATAAATGTTAGTCTTTCCATATTTTTTGGTTCACAATATGGATTTCACCTTTGTTTTCCTAGTCCTTAGCCACAAACGTTGACTAAATATGCTAAATAAAGTCAGTATTGTAAATAAAAGCTAGTTATCCATCAAATTGTAGGATCTTGAATGATCTTTCCATATCTTTTCAATCAAAAATTATTATTCAACATCTTCTATAAGACCAGTGTTCTCATTAAAAAAGAAGCAAGTTGTTAATATTGACTTCCGGGGGTAAGATTAATAAATACAATAAATCAAAGGAAAAACATTTTAGGAGGAAAAATTCAGCCTTTCATTTCTTTGGAAACAAACAAAAGCTTACTTTATTTGAGAAAATTACATAATTTTGAAGTTAAAAGTTGAGGCTCAACTTAAATTTGCATTTTTCTTTCAAAAGGAAAACTGTTTTTAAGTTATTAAAATTTGATCATTTCATTTTTAGGCACACGTGAAATTTAAAATACTATTATTAGGTGGTCCTAGATTGCAATGAAATATGAAATTGCAATGAAGTATAAAAGCAGGGTATGAAAATTTGGCTTTTTCTTTTCTACCTTTTAAGTTTTTTTTAAAATCTTGGTTTAACATTACCCAGACAATGATTGTAAATTATAATAGGTCCCATTGTATGGGCTACACTTAAATGCTTATATGGATAATTCATATTGTAAACTGCTGAACTTTTGAACTATTTTAGTTGAACAATCAAACTTTCTAGTTGCCAGTATTAGTTTTCTACTTTTTAAAATACTTTTATGGCCTTAATTGTAACTTGGTAGTTCAATGATTTTGAACTCTGGATGATGATAAGTAATATCTGAGGTCTCTTCACATTTTACCAAATTCATGAGAGGTTGTTACAAACCCTTAATAACTGGTGAACCATTACCAAAATACATTCTCCCTAAAATAGTTAAATTGACTTTTTTGTGGGATATTGCATCATATGTATATTTAATTCTGTGCTGCAGCTATTTTTATTGGACATATTACAAGATAAGGAAAAGAGGAACATAAAAAATAATTACTCAAGCTTATCTTCTAATGTACTTACCATTGATGCACTTCTTCAATTATTACATTTGATGCTGGAAAAAAGACGTTGTTGTTGACAAGGAAAAGAAAGTAAACAAAATTGGGAAAAAAGTAACACTAAAATTAGAAATTGTACACTTTCCAGAAGCATAACTTCTGATCTTTAGAAACTCAGATGAAGCTTCTGAAAGAGGAAAAGAAACTTTACTTATTTTTTTCTAAGCTCCAGTCTTAAATTTTGAACACACTTTAAATAATGGAATGTCTCAGAAAAGGTTAATTTCAGGGAGGACAGAAAACAGCTTTTAATCGTTGCCTCTTCATCAAAGGAATCAATAATAACAACAACGAAAGTTAGCTCCCATTCTGATGCCAGAATATCATGTAGGCATTTGAATTAATTGCCATGTGTTAAGTGGGGCATAACATAAGCACAATACAAGCTGGTATGTTTGCTTGCATGGTCAGTAAGTAAATGCTATTCTACCAGGTCTAAAATGGGAATATTCTGACTTGGAACAAACTTCTTGGTGGTTTGTAAATCAGCACCGTAGCATGTTGAGAAAGACACACTGTTGAGAGTCAGGAAGACATGAGCTTCAATCTATCACCACTGATTATTGCTCATTTAACATTCAAAGTAATAAAATTATTGGAACCTATTTATTTACTAACCTGAAAAAAGCTCTCATATCACAGTAGCTTTCTTGGCATTAAGTAGGATAGTGTCCATAAAGTAATTGTCAGGTAAATTTTTTCAATAATTGTTGCATTTATTCTACTCACTATACTGCAGTGTGACTATGCCAGAAACAGCAGCACACGATGACAACTGTGCAGATTACCTAGATTCACATCCTGGCTCTTAGTCTTTAAGATGAAGCAATGAAAGTACTTTCTCCACAGGAACATTATGATGAATACATGGGCTATTATGTGTAAAGCACTTAATTCAGCTAATATTTATAGAGTGCTTTGATTCATGCTTGTGATGTAAATAATACTGATGTAGAAATTGTTAAATAGTTCTATATAGACTCAGAGAACATGAGATCATTGGAAACAAAATCAAGAAAAACCAAAGTATTATAATGGATATATCAAGATATTCTATAAAATTAAGGGAAAAGATCATTAATTCTTGGACACCAGAGATGAGATCATCTCTAAAAGTCTGACTGTTTATAAAAGTGGAAGGAAATACATAAATGGCAACCATATGGGTGAAACTTGTATACATTTTAGGAGTCTTATGAAATTCCTAAAATTTAAGAATCTTTAAAGACGTATGCAAGATAGATGTAAAGATAGAGCTAACTTTTTTCAACCTTTTAGAGAAGGGGTTCTTAATATCCAGGCCACAGATCATTATCAGACCCTGAGCTGTTTGGAAAGGGGCTGCAGAGCACAGGGTGAGATGAAGTCTACAGAGAGAAGTTTCTTCTGTATTCACAGCTGCTCTCCATTACTGCTTGAGCTCTGCCTGCTGTCAGATGGGTGATTGCATTCGGTTCTTATAAGAGTGCAAACCCTACTGTGAATTGCACATGCATGTGAAGGATCTAGGTTGCTTGCTCCTTTGAATTAGCCTGATCTCCACTCCAAACCCAGGCCATGAACAAACTGTCTTCCACAAAACTAGTTCCTGGTACCAAAAAGGTTGAGTATTGCTGTTTTAGAGCACATTAAAAACAAAAATTGAGTTACTACTCTTAGACCACACATAGATTCAAAATTATTCTGATAGCCATTTATGTTTAAATAATCACAAAAATATAACGACATTACTTACAAGTTGTATGTTCCCCAAGAATATGTCCTCAGACATCTGGTCACTCACAAACATG
This sequence comes from Heterocephalus glaber, assembly GCF_000247695.1. Next base: position 1,350,019 of record NW_004624732.1, on the reverse strand, counting down.
CATTTAGGAGTGTAGACATTTCTAGTTCATAGTGGTCATAGGGCAAAAATATTTTATTCATATTCTGAAGCAACTCCAGAGATTGAGCCAATCTTCTAATATTTTTGGTAGAGGTTGAGAAATGGGAGTAAAGGCAACCTAGTTTGCTCAAGGTTAAATGAATTATATGATTTTAATAACTTGAAAAATGTTTTCAATGAACAGGCTGTCATCACCTCAATTTTATTATTATTTCATCATTATTATGGGAAACATTTAACCAAATAATCACTGCTATTCAAAATGTTTCCCTCATCTCATTTGACATGAAAGGTAACTTTATGTTTGCAATTTTATGTGGCATTTAAAAAAATCAGCCAGATTTAGCCATGTAGCAAAGCTATACACAGCTTGAAAACATGTTAGATGAAATTGAAATATAATTTCAGTAATTTCTAAAAATCCTAATGAAGCAATTTAATAATTGTAACAATATTTCCACTGTTGACTAAAATAATTCTTAATTTTTTTTTCTCTTTTGTAACTTTAATTGAAGCATTGTTATTCATTTTTAACTCTTTATTAAAAGCACCAAATTTTAAAATCTAGGTCAGTTTTTTAAAACCCATCAAGAACTTCCCTCTGAAACAAAAACAATGATGCTCATTCCTCCAAAGGTCTTAATTGAAGTTCCACCACAATCAAAACAAAACAAAACAAAAAACCCACACAGAAATAAAAAGTAACAAAAAATCACATTCTAGGGGGTCAGTGTATTTAGCAGTCTTTGCTGTACTAATTGTCCTTCAGCTGACTTTCAAAAAAACCCACTCTAGTTCATCAAAATATAATTTTCCATTTTTTTTTTAATTAAAAAGAGGAAACTTTAAGGAAGTCACAATCAATTGCCTGACTCATTTTGATGGCAGCATATGGAGGTCAGGAAGTCTGTCTGCAGCACACCTCATTGGAATATCCATCTTCAGGGTTTAGCTTTCTTCCAAACAGTGTAAAATACCCACAATTCCAAGCATGAAGGGACACAGACAATCTCCTTCGAGAATTCCACAGGACAATACAGGCACCCAAGCTGTTCTTCATAGAGCGACAGGACTTCTTTCAAATTAACACAGTTCCCTTGTGTAAAATACTTCCCATCCTGTTTCAATACTTTCATTGAGAGGTCAAGAATCAGTCTGAGAAACTCCCATGTGGAATCTTCTTCTGGAGATGTGGAGATTGGAACTGCTGTCAAATCATTAATCACATAATCAAACTCTCTCCCTTCTTTGGCGTACCCCTTCAGTACTGGAATACAGTCTTCTATTAGGACCTGATAGCAGTCTCCTTTAAGATTGTCTAAGACGTCACTACATGTTCTGCGCATATATTTCTTACATGTGTCAACCACCATTTGGTCAGTCTCTACCATAGTGACCATCTTTGGTTTCAGTTTGACTATTTCACATAATATGCCTCCATCTCCGCCTCCCAGAATGAGTACATCTTTGTCAGTGTAATCTTCTTTGCCACTGCCCATGATAGCCCAGGTATATGCCAAATCACTCTGCCAAATTAACATCCCCACTAAGGGTGATAATACTTCCAAACTGCTTTGAGTGTAGAATTTTAATGTTCTGGTAAGGTGAATCTTCATCATATACTACTTCATCTATGTCATACTCAACCAGCCGCCCATCAGCAGTGGGCCAGTATCTGTCGATGGCCCCTCCTTGAACTATGGTTGGTAAACATTTCACTCTCCCAATACTGGCCTGACTCAATTCTTTCATTCTCTTTTCTACTTTGTTCAGAAGGTTGTCGATTTCTTCTTTGCCCTGGATATCACTGTCGTAACTCTGAAGGTCCAGCAATACCAATCCATGTGGATAAATCCTCAAATTAGTGAAGCTGCCAATTTTGTTTGTGTAGGTAGCTAGGTAGCCATGATCCTGCCAGGTATGCACTGACTCTGCCATGCCCTACTCCTGGAAAATGGACTGTAGGCCTTTTAAAATGGTCTCACCATCAGCTTTGGCGCCGAGCATGAAGTCGAGCGTGCTGTGCCATGCTGCTGCCATAGTGAGGCAAGGCCCTATGCCATGTCTGGGGGAGGCGTCCGTGGGAGACAGGGGGCTGCATGGTGTGTCAGGCTGTGGCCGGCCGGGGAATAATTCTTAATTTTAAAGAAATTAACTAAAATCACCTAATGCTCTTTTATACATTTATGTAAGACTTTGAAATAAATTTATACTTATAAAAATTTTCAGAAATTAAGCTTCTGGACATGACATGGCTTATGAATCAAAAAGCAAAGAGGCAAATGTGGATTTAAAACAATAATTGATATTAGAATTAATAAATACTGAAAAGATAACTTTCTTTTAACCTTTTGACAAACCCAAAAACCCATGTACTGTTTTCACTGCTATTATCAATTTTAGAGAAGCTGAAAATATATCATTTTTAAAGAATATAAAATAATTACAGGAAGAGAAAATGCATAGAAATATAAGAGCAGTAATAATGAAAAAGAGCCATGCTGTGAACAGCCCACCTACTTCCTATGGCAGCACCAAGATCATAGAGAAGGAGGCTGAGACCCAGAGTGGTGCCATACCATACCTGGCATCAATCTTATCTATTCAGATATTTATGGACTGCTTAGTTTTTCTCAAGATACTAAAAATATTTTGAGGGTTACAAAGATGGGTAAGATGCCACCTCTGTCTTTTGAGAGGATGGAAAAATTACTCATATTAAAAGCAAAAAACAAGGGGAAAAGATTTAAGTGGAATTGTATAGGTAAAACTAAAATTCAAGAAAGTTCTGAGAAATGGGATGAGGACATCATTAGAATCTTCATAGCAGGGGAGTATGCAATCTGGGTTTGGAAAGATGTATCTAATATGGATCTGTGGGAAGGGCATTTTCAGTCTACAGCTAAGGCTGCAAGTACAATATATGAGGAGACTAGAAAGTAGTAGGGAAACAGTATTAGATTTACAGCAGAAGATCAACACTATGAAAATTAAAACTCATCCCTTATTTTTCTTAATCAAATATTGCTTCAACCTACCATGTCTAAAGTTATTTAGTGCTGCATAACAAACCACCACAACATTCAGTGGATTATAACAGTGACAATTTTTAGATCACTATTCCGGAAACTGGTAACTGGGGCATGGCTCAAAGGAGTTGTTGGTCTTGTTTAGGTTAACCTCCAGTGATTACATCCACACACTCAGCAATCTGCAATCAACCTACCCATCAACAAGAGGCTGGCTAGTTTAGGATGGCTCTAGTTGGGAGAAATGATGTCTGCTCCATGTGACTCACCCTCCAACTGGCTAATCCAAGACATTCATATGGGCGCTGGGCAGGGGTTAAGGAGAGCCAGAAGAAGACCAGCCTTCATATGGCAGAGGTCATTTTTTTATAAATATTATTTTATTGGTACATTCTAGGTATACAATGTAATGACATTCACCATTGGAAATATGTACCTTTATGTAATCTCTCTGGGTTCTTATTTTTCACACTTTCCCTGCCCTCCCTTGAACCCCTCCATGCCTCCCTATTTACAAAGACTTTGTTTCCATTTTTTCATTTTCTCTTATTAATTCCATTCCCTTCTTTCCTTTCCCCTACCCC
>NW_004624732.1:1301129-1334792 GCF_000247695.1 Heterocephalus glaber | reverse complement strand
TATTTTTTATCTGTGTCCTCTCTAGATTTATTAATCATGTCTTGCACTATGGGCAAAATCTCTTCTGTTATCTGAGAAATTATTTCTCATTTCATTTTTTTCAGATCTTTTGTTGCCAGTTCAGGGAGTCCAGGTGATTGAGTATCAGGATGTTCCATCTCATTTCCCTTTGGGATTGGTTCAGTGATCTGGAAGTCTGGTTTTGAGAAATGTTCACATGTCTTCTCATTTCAATGGGGTGGGGGGGCAGGCAGTTTGCTCTTGTTGCCCGCGCAACTCATCTCTTCTGTGCTGGGAGTGGTGGAATGGTGGCACAGAAGCCCCTTCCTCTGGGCTGGGAGCAGTGGAGCAGGAGCCCAGAAGCCCCTTCCTCTGCTCTGGGATTGGTGGAACAGCTGCCTGGAAGCCCCTTCCTCTGTGCTGGGAGGGGTGGAAGGGCCGCCAGATGTCACTTTTATCACATGCTATTGGCCAAAGTTCTCAGACCAGTCCAGATTCAAGAGATTGGGAAATAGAATTAACCCCCTGAGGGAGTAGCTACAAACTCATCGAAGTGTAGATTTAGAGAGGACTAGAGAATTGAAGCCATGAAGAATTAATCTAATACAGTTACAATAAGAAGTAATTAAAGGGCTGGGGATTTAGCTCAGTGGTTTCGCCACCTGCTGTGCAAGCACAAGGACCCAAGTTCAATCCCTGGTACCAAAAAAAAAAAAAAGAACAAGTAATTAAAAATTTTTAAAATCTGTAAAGTTTTGTCAGCTAGATGCGAGATCTTAATCCTCAGCAGTTATATGTACTCATAAGCATTAAAGCACAAACACAACCAGTCTAGAATCTTAATTTTAGAAAATCAGACACAGTTTCTGTGTGCTCTATTTTACAGCGAATTTGTATCCATCCACTGTCAGAGCTATAAAGTACTGGCAGGGCACTTTGTTTTCTTTCTTCAATTCAGTGTCTTTTAACTTATCAACTGCCATTACAATGAGGAACATCAATTAATGCTAAATTACAAAGAGATTCTTGTGGGATTGCCTATTACAGCTGCCTTGATGCCAAAATCATTCAAAGTGATGAATGTTTTATGCTGAATACCAAATACACTCATAATTATTTTGCCATTTACTGAAAGTATTACCAATCTACCTTTGATTCTAAAGAAACTGCACATCTTTATCCACTTGAAAATAAAATCTTGTGCTCATGAGATCTACACAAAGGCCCTTTTATGTGGGTCAAAAGGATCCTTCCCCCATGCCCATTTAATATGTTTTCTCTGAAGTTCTCTATGCTGCCCTTAGGGCCATCCACATACTGGTGATAAGCATGTAACTTGCATAGCAAACTGCCCCTCTCCCAACCTCACATCACAATATTCAGTATTCAGTATGTCCCATAACAAAACGGTGTATTTTTGTATGCTCTGCACATACAGCTAGGGTATTGCTTTGTGAATAGAGCCCTACAATATAGACACAGTTTACCGGGAACTTAGCATTTAAACGACTTTCATCTTGACAATGACTGACATGTCTCACTGAGAATATTATATATTTAGAAGATTTTTTTGAAGGTTCTGTACTTAAGAGTCATGTCTCATCCTACTCAATGAACTTCTGAACTAAGTCTTAAATGTTTAAAGAAGGGTCACAAAGCCGCTCTGCTACAAAAGTCTGCAACTAGCACCCAACTCATATCACAGAAGAAATTTATGCATAGAATAATTTTTCCTAAGTTTTCTTTCAGTTAAAAAATACTCTTCAACTTTTACCTTTGAATATTTATCACTGAGATGAGTGAGACGAGAATTTGTACTGGAATCAAACAAAGGAGAAGACAAATTCTAGAGGGAGAAAGCACAGCACATTCTTCATAAACTTTCTAAGAATTTCTTCAACACATGCTTCTCCATTTACACAGCAGATCAAGGAAGGCTAGAATCCAATTTCAAATCAAATAACCCCCATATCGATGTGCAGGATAGTTGACAGTGCACTCTCATCAACTCTGTGCTTTCTGGTGGGTAATGTGCACAATGTAACTTAGAGTAGCCATTTGGCAGAAAACCGCTCTAGTCAAATTGAAATAGCCTTTAGAGTCTTGGTTAGAATGGAGAGCCATAATGTATGCTTGTCATTTGATGAAAAGTAGTGTGTTTAAATTAAGGGGGAAAAATTCTGCCATCCAGATCTGAGCCTGCACAATGACACAGGTGTCAAGATCTTATTTAAAAGTGTTAAGGTATAGTACTGCTCAGCAGTACAATTTGGAAGGAAACATGGGATCATGTGCTAGGGACTAAAGATTTGCTGCCTGATACCAGGCATAGGTAGTGATAAAATATTTTTCTTCTAGATAATTACTTGCTACTCAAGGAAAGTGGCATTTCTAAATTGATATTTCAATACAACATAAACAGATTATGCTGCATGGGTAGACACAAGCTAGTTTTTGTCACACGTTTGCACTTGAAATCACTCAGTGTCACCTATGACTATTTTTTTTAATCCTTACACGGCAATTTAACTTCTTCAGAGTAAGAAAATGTCCATTTATGTGGACATAATGAAACATTTAGACTTTAGAAGACAAAACATTTTTTGACTGTTTAAAAGGATTCTAAAAATATTCCTACTAGATAAAGCTCTATGAACATTTGGAAATAGAGCAATTCCATAACATATATTATTTTAAAGTTTGATAAAGAAATAACAAGTTATCTCCCAGGTATTATTTTAAGGAATTTATATGGGCCTTATTTAATTCTTTAAAAAACACTGCAAATTACAAAATAGTTTTTCTTATATTATCAGTGAGCAAACAAGTTGAAAAAAATTAAGTGATTTGTCTAAGGTCCCATAGCTATGAGGCTCCAAATTTAGATATTTTGGTTTGAAAACTTGTTATTTAATAATAAACACTTCAAATGTTCACAATCAGAATTATTGAAATATATGTTGTAAGCTTTGTATCTATGAATATAAGCAAAGATGCCATGAAAAAATATATCTTTTCCCTCTCCCATTCTAACGTCTTTGTTAAGTAAAAATTTGATAGTGTACTGTGCTTGATCACCGTCAGATCCGTGGACAACTGCCTAATTTTTTCTTTTAATAAATTCTCAAAAACATGAAAGGTAGAGTAAAACATTTAAGTATCGCTTCACTAGCTTGGAATACAAAATATGATATTATCTCACTCAGTATTTGAAGGAACACGGTTCTGAATCCTTCAAAATTTCTCTTTTGGCAAATCCTGAAATCAACGGATAACTTACTTTACATAGAAAAATTTCCAGTCTTTGCCATTAGGTGAGGCACATGAAGAATTGACAAATTCTCAAAACTACAATGCTTTTAAAGCCATGTAGAGTTAAGGGGGCTAATGGTCTCAATATTTAATGAATAGACTACCACGTATTGGTTCTGCTCTGGTAAGGCTTTCTGATTTCACTTGTGTTTAATCATCCCAGTGAAATTTCAGAATGATTTGAGAGGAGTATACCTTGGACGAATGAGTATAAGAGACTTAGGAACTTAATTTCTTCTTTTATAGACTTCACAAAATACTCCCATTTCTCTTTAATTGCTATCTGCTGAGGTACCCAATATTTTTAATTCCTAGTCATGTCCAGGATTCTGCTTGGCAAATTTGCTTGGTTTTCTTCCTCTCTAAGCAGCTAATTTTCATGTGTATATTTTTAGAAACTGACAAGTTAATTATGGATCATTCACCCCTGTTCTAGTTTCCAAATTGTCTTGATTTCTATTAGAGATCAAAGAACTTTCTACTATCTCCTCTACTCTTTTATCCTCATAGTTTTGCTTTTGTTAAGGTGGCCAACAAAACAAAAATAAATTTTCCTACCATCTAGTGACTTAGAAGGAATAGAAGTAAATACATATATATAAGAAAGTATGTATTTGATTTCTCAGAAATGATATCAAAGATAATTTAACATTGACTAAGATATTAAATAACAGGGAAAATTATGCCTTTAACATGAGTTTATCCCTTTGGATGGTAATGTCACATTTAATGAGGCATCAGAATCTGAACAAAAATGATATTTACCATTCTAAGTATTTACAGATATTTCCTTTTCATCTTACCCTACTTTTACCAATTTCTTTAAAATGTAGTTGCCACCCTATGCCTAAATTCTCCTTCAGAGTCAACTTATCATTTTTCCAGAACCTATCAACTTAAACTGCTCAAACCACAGGTCTGTCCTCATAATAACTGTAGGTACTCTCTGAGCATCTGATCCCTTCTGCCCCGTTTCTTGGAAGTCTCTTCTTTCTTGTTGTCTGTGACATTCTCATACTAGTTCTCTTTGCTGCTTTTTATTCTTCAAGACTGTAATTTGCTGTTCACTTTTCTGTCACTCACTTCTTAAAATAAATGAAGATCTTTCTTAAGACTCTGCTGTATGCCCTCTACTATCAATTTCATACCTTTATAGTTTAAATTCCAATCTCTAAGCAGGTTCCTTCCAAACTTTTCTTTATGCCTTGCCTAATTTAACTATTATCCTGTTATGTCAACTTTAGTAGCTTAAGAAACACTTAGAAGATTAGTAAAGCAAACTCCTGGGGAGTGTCTGGAAGGGTGGGTCCAGGAAGTGTGGACTTGGTTACTATACCACTTCCCTCCCCCAGTTCCTCTCCGGCACTGCTCCCCTGCTCTGCTCACTAGCTGCCTTGAACTAGGAAGCTTCACCTTGCCACACCCTTCCAACGTGGTGTTCCTGCCTTGGAGCCCACTGGCTATGGACTAAATCCTTCCAAACTGTAAACTAAATTAAACCTTTCCTCCTTTAAACTGTAAATGCCTGGTACTGTGTCCAGCAATGGAAAAGTTGACTAAAACAGCTAACCACTCACTTAGGTTCTAAATAACCTTATCTGCTGGGGGTTCTAACCTTGCACAGTTAGTCTGTGTGTCATTATCTACTATGGAACTGGTTGGGAGTGGGCTGTGTGCTGACAGCACACAGAGGTTACTCACGTAACCATGGTTTCAGGATTTGCAGGAGCATCAAGATAGGATATGCATCAATGCAAAACACTTTTTTGTTTTTTCCTTAAATTCTTTTATTGGTACATTTTAGGTATACAATACATTTACATTTATCATTGGGAACTTGTACCTTTACATGATGTACCTTGGTTCTTATTTTTTTCCCCATTCCTTGCCCTCCCTTCCCTATTTATAAAGACCTTGTTTACTTTTTTTCCATTTCCCATAATTTTTCCTTTCCCTTCTTTCCTTTCCCCTACCCCTCTCACTTCCCTTACCCCTTTGGATCTTTTCCAACACTTTTTGATTCTCTGTTACATCACATTTCCTAGTGTTGCACCAGCCCAAACAATCACATGACTAAACTGAGTTTAATCAGAGGCAGCTTTGTAAGAGATAAGGGAAATCATTAGCAGGGATCCAGTATGCACAAGTAAGTTGGGGACCATTACAGCAATAGTATGCAGCACTCCACAGTATTTCTTATGTTCAATGCTCTTTCAATCCTCCTAATCATCCAAATTTAAAATTTGCAAGCTTTACTTTCTCCTAAGCACACCCTAAGCAGTGGCACAGCTGGGGTCTGGGGAGTCTGCTCAGGTGGCACATTTTTTGGGGTAGCATTATTGGCCAAAAGGAAAATTATGTGATAATTTATGGTTCTTTTGAACTATATTTGATGTTAAGCTAAGGTTTCCTATGTGAGTCTGAATGCAGCAGCATCTCTGGCCTAGTGACTGCTGACGATGAATTGTATCGAGTGGATTCCACACTCCTCTACCTCCTTGCATTGAAGGACCTCCTCAAGCAATAGGAACTCTAGCTATGTCATTGAGTCCCTAACCCTCACTTCATAATATTGGGCTCTAAAAGATGCAGTTTCATTTGTTCTGCTCAGATGTTTTGATTCAGAGTTCTGAGGTAGACCTCAAAAATGTCAACTTTGGTAAATTCACAGAAATTTCTTATATACAATGAAGTTTAAGACTGAAAAACCAAAAACCAAGCCTGGGATTTTTAACTAACTTGACATTAATGGCTTTTAGGAGATCTATTAATATTTGGAGGGGACTATATAAATCCTTTAGATTGTGAAAAATGTGAATGTGGGCTAGCATGAATTTCTTCAATGCCCATCTTTGGCGACTGGCTTAGTTTGCTTCACCTATGTTCCCATTCCTCTCACGACTTCTATGCTCAATCTTGCACCAAATCTCTTTCTACAAGTTTAAGTAATGCTGTGAGCAACTAACAGTTTCTCTTTGTAAAATGTCAGTTCCTCGCATCTTTTCATCTGCCCTTCCTACTCTAGTACTCAATAACAAAATTGTCTCACATTTATGAAGGAATTAAAGTTGCAAAGTATTTCCACATGCATTAACTCATTTGATCCTCACAAACCTCTCTGTGAGGAATTAAAGTACTTATCATCATTCAATTTTATAGACCGAGACTTAAATTCATAAAGGTTTTGGTCAGTTGATAATAGACTAAAAAAGAAATCCAGTGTTTGTTTTTTTTTACTTCATTGAACTATGACAACAGACCCCTAGGGCTTCATTTGAGTCTTTACAAATTTGGCCTTTTTACAAAAGTTGTTTATCAAATCCGGGTAAACACTGGGGAAACAGAATGATAGCATTAATACTTACCTTTTTGCTCGGATTTTGAACAATGCTCTTTTGGAAATATCTGCTGCAACCTATGTCTTACTGTGCAGGATAGTTGACAACAGAAAGTTCAAAGTAAGACAATCCCTACAATGTATTAAAATTTTCCACATTAATCCTTAAGTATAGTTAAAGCTGGATATTTCTGAGGTTGATGAATGTCTACTCTCAAGCTACTGGTGTTCTGTTTCCAAAAAAAGAGTAAAGCCATTCTCTATTATAGATGTTACTTGATGCACCATATTCCAATTGAATGAAGCAAGCCACAAATTCAATTCAACTGTACAAATAATTTAAAAGAAGTTTTTTAAGCAAAGGACAAAGTATGAGGATTCAAGCAAACGTTGGTCAAGCAGGTAGCAAGTGGATTAGTTGTTTCACTCTAAACATGAGAATATTCTTCTTCCTATCTTTGGAAATGACATAAAATACCACTGAAAATCATGTTTACATCAATTCTTGACTAGAGAAATTGGCTTTTCTTGGGATCTTGACAGCAAGCCATGACCATTTTTTTGCACTGGGAATTGAACCCAGGGCCTTCATACTGAACTGTATCTGCAATCCTTTTTAATTTTTTTTTTTTAAATTGAGACAGGCTCAAGTTGCTAAGTTGTCCAGACTGAGTTTGAATTTATAATTCTCCTGCCTCAGTCTCCTAGATTTCTGAGATTACAGGTGTGCACCACTGTGTGCCAGGCTTCAATATGACATTCTTGACAATCCAATGATGCACAAAATGTCATGGAAAAAGACAGGTACCTGGTGACTCTAATAAAACACTCCAATATCACTTAGAAAGAAAATAAAATGTGTCAAATCTAAAAGACATCTAGGTTTCAACACTTGCTAGTTTATATACTACACTACAAAGTGACAACTGTTACCTTAGAAAGACAACTTGGACCTTAATACCAAAAAATAAATAAGTGAAATAAAAACATTTTTTTCTTACCAGACTTAAATATGTAGAATACTAATGTCTGGAACTTTCCAGAAAGGGAGGCCACCAGTGGTGGCTTCTATGGACAGAACCCTGAGAAGCTACATCTGATCCAGTAAAGGGTTTCTACAGCGTTCAGGACATTTCCTTTCAAAAATACTATCTGGCAGTATAAGGCCTGTACTTCTTCTAGGATGGAACATGCATGTTTCAGTTTTTGAGAATTCCCACCCAGCCTGCTTCTCTTGTTTAAGTCAGCTGGCCAGGCTGTTGTAGCATGTAGCCCATGTAAGTGTTTTTCATCTGTGATCTAAAGCAACCAGTATTCCAAGTTCTCTTGTAATTTTTCCTTCTTCCAATTTCCCTAGTTGGTAAAAGGTTATTATAAATCTCCCTTTTAAAATGAAAATGTTTATAATAATTTATAAGAGATTCATCATTATGTTGACTATAAAGAAAAAACTAGACAAAAGAATCAAATACAATATGGTGTATCCATAAAATATTATACAGCATAGTCTTAAAAAGATTGTTCAAAGGTATATTTCATTGGCAGATGCTCTTCAAATACTGTTGGACAAAAGCTGTCCACAGTGAGTGGGTTTGCTGTTGTGCTGCAGTCAACTTGCCCCTACACATGATGGCGAGCTATAGCCATTTCTTCCCATCTTCTTCTTTTTCAGTGAATTTACATGGATAGCTTGAAATCAGCCATGGTGAGAGTACTTACAACACAGAAACTGTCAGTGCTACTGATCAGAGCTTATTTATGTTATCTGGAGAGTTCACTGTATCGTATCTACATACAAATCTGTCTTTCTTCATTTTCTTCATTGGGGGAACACAATACTCGTCACATAGGTTAAAGGAGAGTTTATTTTGATGCATGGTTTAGAAGTTCCAGCCCTTGTGGTTGATGGTGAGGTTGAACAGGCTGGACAAAGGAAAGCTACTCACATCAGGGCAGCCGGAAAGCAGAGTGCGAAGGAAAGAGTAGGAAAGGAGGATGTACCTTTCCAGGTCATCCCCTTTGTGACCCACCTCCCCTGGCCAGACCCCACTCCTATCAGCAAGTTAGCTATAACACCGGCCTAGTCCAATAACCTTCTAAAAGCCCCATCTGTGAGTGCATGAGGCTTTGGGAGGACATCTATGTAAAAACCATAACAATATATATGTCTAAAGTTTAAAATTTTATATGAACGTGAGAAAGGGATAGGGGAAGATTTTCTCTAAAGTAATAAAAGTAGTTATTTGTAGACAGAAGTGTTATGTTTCATTTTTTCTTTGCTTTGCTTGTCTTTTCTAGATTTTCTTCAACATATATATCCATTTTTCAATTTCTTAAATGAATGCAATCATGTTTAAGGTAAAAAGTATTCCCTGTATAACAAAATTATTGAAAGGAAATTCTTCACCAAGCTGTTAGTTGTATAATTTTGAATGCCTTAAATCCTAACATGTCCCTGTATATGTTATAATATTTATGAAGAAGTTAAAAATCACAAGTGAATCCACTTTCACCCATAGTTACTTAAATTTTTCAATAAAGTCCAAAGTATAACAGATCAGCTATAAGGAAGAAAAGGTGATGGAAGACAAAGGAAAAAGCATCTACCTGTCTCTCGCAAGTACTTATAATCCAAGAGAGTCTAGATTTAGAAGACCTCTTACCCCAATAACTGGGGTGATTGGTTTACGAGTTAAGAGAATGTGGGAAGATTAGCAAAAGTGGCATTACCAGATATGAACAAAGGGTCAAGAGAAGGGAGGTTTTGCCATTTGGTTGATTTTAGCATTGGTTTTGGTGGCTTTTTGTTGTAGTAGTCCTGACATGAATATACAGTTGAATTCTACTTTGTCTTCTGCTAGACATGGCCCAGGTGATTTCCAAGCATGTTAAGCATATGTTCATGTACACATACCTAAATGTAAATTTTTAAATTTCCCTAACGTAATTCCCAAATACACTGTATCAAGTGAGCACAGACACCCTTAAAATCTTTTCAAAATGCCTTTAAACTAATATGTACTGTAAATAATTTTCACAAGTTTTGAGTGTCAAAGTGAGTGTGCATTTATGCACACACACATTTTTAAACAATTGTTTGTCATACTTGTATGTGGAAGTAGAAGGAAATGTAGAGTTTGAGAAAGAAGAAAAGTAAGACATCTTTTTTTAGAATCTTAACACCAGGTGTATTTTTTGCTTTAAAAACTCTTCCTTTTTAAAAAATTTTACTGTTTGTATTCTAAATTCAATTTTCAGAGAGTTAGCCTTAAATTTATTTCCCTTACATGCTCTCCAGTGGCTGGCATGGGAGTAGTTCACAGTCCTGTGCTCTGGTGCTTATTAAATAACATCAGGGAATTGTTTATTTGTTTGCTTGGTTCTTAACTTTTGGCTAACATTTCTTTTGGAATTATTTTATCTTTCTGTATTCCCTATTCGGTTTTCACTGATTGTATTGCTTTTTGCCTTTTGTCATAATTATCTGTAATGTTGAGTCAATTTTGAAAGTAAGCTCAGATTTGCCCTAGAGGTGGCAGAATTTCTGTGGTGGGTAGTGAAATGATTGCTCCATATAACTTTATAAAGTGTAAAGACCTCTGAGATGAAAGGCGCTACATAAATGTAGGGCTGTCATTTTAAATTGCCATTACCATTTGAAATTCCCAAGAGAAGCATTACTGAAATCTGGCGTATGCACCATATTAGATGGCTTAATATCATTAAAGCATGTGCAGCAAATGAAAATACCAATTTCCTTTTATATGTAGCTCATGTTTAAGGCTGCGTATCCAAAGCTAGCATGTCTCACAGCTCATTCCGGCGTATTAATATGCACTGAAGGAAGCAGAAGTTAACAAAGTATGAAGACAATGATGTTTCTCAAGCCTGGTGATTTCTCGTGTATGCCTGCTTGTGAAGAAACAGCTTTGAGAAACTAAATGAAGGGAAACATATACCAGAGAAGTTTGATGTAGTCAGGAGAGAAACCCAGATAGAAACATATATAGCATATCACTGTGTGATTTATGTTTAGCGTTGACAATAAGAAAACCAAGAAAGAACATGTACTTACAACTGCAGAAAATAATTACAAGAAGAGAAAAATTAACGGAATAGTGAAAATGGCTTGCCCTCTAATGTGAGGCCAACTGTTCTTGTGGATTCTGCTGGCAAGTTTGTTTTATGAAAGGAGAATGCTCTGTATTATTGGAGCCATGCACAACCTAGCAAGACTGAAATGGCAAGAAATAAGCAAGTGAGAGGCGAGGCATCAGTGGCAAATTGGAATCTAAGGCCTTTTGTGCTTGTTAAATGGTGGAATGATTATAATTGGAAAAAGTGATGTGCATTAGTTCTGAGTGAATGTACAAGAAATGACAAGCGTGTAACTTAATGATTACTTCACAACACTCAGGACTGCCTTCTAGTCTTGCACCGAAGAGCTCAGCCCTACAGCAGAGATAGCCACATGCTTTCTCCTCCTATTTATGAGTATTCTCCTCAGGTCACACGGAAATAACCCTGAAGCGATAAGTCTTGCTTTAGGAAGTCTGCTGCTTAAACTCTTACAAGTCATTGTGGCAAAGAATGGTGGAATATATATATTGTTTGGTTTTTCTTTGCCCCATCACAATCATTAGTAAGCAACTGGACAGGATCTAGTTTTAAAGGAAGTACTATGCTACTTTGCTGGGGGAAGGAAGGATATGGAAAAGTTTCTTTAAAATCAAGTCGAATATTCAAGTAAGAGAAAGTGTGCCATCTTTTTCTTCTCTTTATATTATTTGCGTATAGTATGTTTGTTTTATAATAGCATCAAATACACAGCCTTTATTTTTCTGCATAAGAAAATCTAGAGCTCCTGGAAATATTCATTTGATAAAACATTTAATCAAATGTTGACTTCCTCAAACTCTTCTTATTTTAAACTGTTTCAAAAGTCATTTTGCATAGGTTGTGAATGGGACTGCAAAGAAGTAGAGAAAAGGATTTGGGGGATGACAAGAGTGACCTGTATCATGGTAGTGATGGTGAATGCACAGTTCTTTGTGCAACTGTCAAATCACAGACCTGGATCCACCAAAGAGTGGGTGCTGCTGTATGTAAATTAAAAATGATAATTGAGTGGACAGATACCTGATTTAAACACTGCACAATCTCTGCATGTATTGAAGCATCATCTGATACTCCAAAAATATATGCAATTCATGTTTCTACATATCAGTTAAAAGATCATTTAAATAAGAAAGAAATGAAGTAGAAACAAGCATGAGTAATTTTTAAAATGTTTTCATATTGCAAAAAAGTTTCCTTGTAACTTTTATGAACTAAAGCACACATAGCAACATTGATTGTTAATCAATTAAATTATTAACTATAGTCAGTAAACACATATGATAGTTTCAAGATGCAGCTTCTATTTTGTTTTACTTGAGAACCAATTCTAGTTTTGCTGCATAACATAATTAAGATCTGCATATTAATAAAATTGGCTAGATTACATTTTCTTAAAATTTAAGCAAACTACTGATAATTATAAACACAGCTTAAATACTGGAAAGAGTATGAGAACATTATTTAATAAAGGAAAACCTTATATAAGTGACAGATGTAAATGAAATTCTCTCACATACTGTAGAATAGAAGTTGAAGGTTAAGAAAGAGGTTATGTGCTTCCATAGTACCTTATGAAGAGTTGAAATTCCTTCAGTTTTTCTTAGGTAGTGTGAAGCAGGAACACTTCACTGAGGACTACTAAGATTTAGCCTAGGGAAGAATACTAAACATACAAAGCAAAACAACAAAAAAAGGAAAGACATAGGAGCATTCTACCTTCCATAACTAAGCATATATCTTTAAAACAAACCAATGTATCTACAACATATTATCCCTAAGTGCTTTCCCAGCATTTTCAAAAGTTGTTCTCTTCTATAACTGTGAAAGACTCTTCTATATGAGAAAGTTTTACAATAGGGTTTTCTTGGCATACAGGAAAGTAAGTTCCTTATTACTGTATCTCTTTTTTTTAAGTAATATTCATTTAGATATATGATTTACTGTGGAAAGGTTTAATAGAGAGCTTTTTTCTTTTTCAACATCTATTAGTAGGATGAAGTGAAGATAGCTATGATGAAGAATATATTATTGAGACCACCGTGCAGGTAATATCCTGCATATTGGGTCTAATCACCCATTTAAGTTAAAGTAAGAGTTGTTAAGAATATGGAGAATCACACTCTAATGATTAGTGATGAGAATCACACAGATAATGAAATTAGTATTGAGAAACATATTTTAGGCAGAATGATTATCCTGGGAGATTGATTAAAAGGATAATTGAAGAACAATGTAACCTTTTTCATAGTTATCAGGTTGAACTTGTTCAAGGTAATTTATCATAATAGTGTAGCTATGTCAATTCATAAAAGGACTGACCACTGCTCAAAAAGATGTTTATTATATATGAATGTAGACATGTTGCCATACCTGTTAAATACCACCAATAAAAATGTGGAGGATAGTAAGTATAGACAAAGTAGCTCAGGTTACCTCGGGAACTCTCAGAAAGCAGTTGTAATTTTCGAAGAGCTTGCAATGCTTAAAAAGAGGGTTTCTGAATAGGAGACACAATTGAATGGCTCAGTCTGATGGAAGCAACAGGAGAATCTACTGCTTTGGTCTACTTGAGATATTAACCAGGATTGCACAGAATTACTGATTCTCCTGTTCTCTTACAGACTCGTACTTTCTCCTATTATTAATATCTTTCCATTAGTGTGGTACATTTGTTATAGTTAGCAACATTCATAGTTTACATTGAGCTCACTCTTTACATTGTTCTATAGATTTTTCCATATGCATACTGCCATGTATCCACCATTACAATACCATATTCTGATTTTACTGCCCCTAGGATCCCCTGTGCCCTACCTATTTGTCTCTTTCCTCCAGTCCTAGCCCCTCCAAGTCATTGATATTTTTACCATTTATGAGATGTAAACAAAAACTACAGTGGATATTTAAATTTTAAAAAATGTTACAGCTAAAGACATATTGCCATTATTCTCCCTCAAAATATTTCCCCTTTCTTTGAGCCCAATTATTCTATGGTTCTTGCCACTTTCTGAAGCACTTCTGGTAGTCTTCTTTTGTCAGTGCTTTACTTGCACTGTCATGGCTACTTTGATGTCCTGAATAGATTCAAAAAGTTTAGTCAGTGTGGGGAAAGTGCCATAAACTTCATGGTGCCAGATATATGAATGTGGATGATTATGACATAATATAATGTTTTTTCACAAGATCAACTTTCTGTTGGGTAGCACTTGGCAGGAGCACTCACCATATTTTTTATCATACTTCATAAAGACACTCATGAACGATTTCCATAACTGCTTCAGAAACTGACAAGCATGATTGGATAAATGTGTTTGAAGCAAGAGGGAGTATTTTGAGGGAAATTAATAACAATTTTTTACTGCAATACATTTAAATAAACTGTCAAATAAATTTGAACATTCACCATAGATTTTGATCATCCCTTGTAATTTGAGCATACAATATGTAGCAAACTGATTTCTTTTGCAAACTGATTTCTTTTACTTAACCTATGCACTCAAGGTTCTTCCATGTCTTTTCAAAATTTGATAGCTCTTTTATTATTCAATAATATTCCATAGTATGACTATATCAATTTGTTTATACAGTCACCTGATGAAGGTAATTTTGACTGCTTTCAATTATTGGAAATTATGAGTAATACTTCTACAAACATTCATGTTCAGGAATTTAATTGGACATATTTCCAACTCAATGAAGTAACTAGGGGCATAACTATTGATTTATGGAAAGATTGCATGTAACTTCTAAGAAACTGCCAAACTGTTTTTCAAGTGTCTGTACTATTTGCACTCCCACAAGCAATAAGAATTACTGTTATACCAAATCCTCAATATTTGGTATTGTTGACATTTTGAATTTTATTTACTCTCACAGGAGCACAGAAGAATAAAACTAACTTTTATTAACTTGTACCAACAGTTCTATGAATTCTACCACATTCATCCACTTGTCAAACCACCACAATCATGATGAAAAATAATTATATAATTACCACCAAATTCTATTATAATTCCTCTTGAATCTGGAGATCCACTTCTAATTTTTTTAGTATATAAGATTGAACTCAGCGTTTTTCAGCTGAGGTACCTCCCCAGACCTTTTTAAATTTTTATTACTTTTTTATTTTGAGAAAGTGTCTTGCTAAATTGCTAAATTGCCAGGGCTGTGCTCAAATTTACCATCCTGCTGCCTGAGCTTCTCAAAGTTTTGGATTACAGGTGTGCAGCACCACACCCAGCCCTCTCCTAATCTTTGGCAACCACCTGCATCACTATTCCTTTCAGATTGTCAAATAAATGGAATCAAATAGGATGTACGCATTTGAGTCTAGCTCCTTTCACTAAGACTGATGACTTTGAGAATAATCCAAGGATTACAGATATCAATCATTTGTTTCCTTTTATTTGTAAATACCATTCTATTGCTTCAAATGTATCACAATTTATTTATCCATTCATCTATTGAAGGGTATTTGGACTGTTTCCAGTTATTGCTACTTTAAATGAAGCTGCTATGTTGTCAATGCTGAACAAGTGGTTTTTTCTCTTTTTTTCTATAAATATCACTTACATACAGTGAGTTTGGTGGAGTTTAGCATTTCTAAACTGTCAATGATTTTGTGTCTACTGTTTCTGTCAATTACTCAATGTCCAACTATTTCCTATTTTTTTCTTCAATTTTGGCCATTTTTGCTTCAGGTAATTTGAAGCACTGTTGTTAGGTGCATAAATATTTAGGCTCACTATGTGTATTGGTAGCTTTCCTATGGCTGGAACAAAATGCTCATTATCCACAATTTAAAGGAAGAGAGGTTTAATTAGGTTCACAGTTTCAGTGGATTCAGTCCATGATAGGCTGACTTCAATGCAGACACATCATGGAGGTAAGATGTGCAGAGAAAAGCTGCTCACTTCACAGCAGCCACGAAGCAGAGCACTGAGGGGAACAGTGCATGAGAGGATGGGGCAGGGAGCAAATATAGGTCCCATCTCTGTGTCACATTCAGACATACCAAAAGGTGCTTTCCTAACTCCCAGGCAGCTCCCTAGCCAAGCACGTTGACCATGCAGCTTGTCACACTATGTCTTCTTGGCAAATTAATATTAATTTTTTTTCAATGTCCTTCTCTTTCATCATTTTTGTTGCTGTGAAGTCCTCATTCTTTGATATTAATATAACTAGCTGTTCTTTGATTAGAATTTCCATAATATATATTTTTTTATCCTTTTAACTTACCTATACCTCTGTATTTCAAATGAGTCCCCTGTAAACAGATCACATTTTAAAATCCATTCTGAGAGTTACTCTCTTTTACTTTCTGTGGTTAGACCATTATTTAATGTTATTGTTATATTTGGATTTATAATTTACTTCTTTGTTTTCTATGTTCTTCCTGTTTACTTGCTATCTTTCTATTCTCTATTTCTTTTAGGTCATCTGAACTATTTTTTAGTACTTTATTTTAATTTCTTTGAGATGATTTTAACAATATTACATTAAAGATATTCTATAGGTCACTCTATTGCAGTACATTTACTTACTTTTTGAAATCTGCATAGAAAATATTATCAGCTTAAACCGCACATATAAATTTTATACCTTAAAGATCACATCTCAATGGTAAAACTTAATATGATTATTATAATTATTTTAAGAATTTAAGAGAAAAAAATAGTTGATTATATTTACACAAGTATTTGCTATTTTTATTGTCCTTCCTTTATTCTTGATCTAAATTTTTTTTTCTGGTAACATTTCCTTTCTGGGATGAAGAACTTCTATTTCATTCTCACTAGAGAGAACTTGCTGGTAATTAATTCTTAGTTTTCTTTTAGATGAGACTTAATATCTCATTTCTGTATGATATTGTCACTGCATATCAAAATCACAGCTGACAATTCAATTCTCTCAACATTTTTAATATGTTATTATACCTTCTCATCTCAATATTTTCTGATGAGAAATTAGTAGCCAATATGATTGCCAATTTCTTGACAAGAGGTTTTCTTAAATCATTAAACATAGTCTTTAATTTCTAGATATATACTAGTTAGATCCATTCTTAAAACCTGGTTGTTGTTGGTTTTTATGTGGGATAATCACATATTTTGCTTTTTCTACCCGTGACAATTTTGAGCAGATTGACAACATATTAACAATTACTTTGGAATAATGGAGATAAGCCAGAACAATTACAATCACTGTAATTTTTGTGCATTTTTCCTCCCAAGGAAAGAAAAAATATGAATACCTAGTAGATATTTATCATTTCCTCTTCTGAGGACAGCAAGACCCGTATGGAAAATGGTCTTACCTCATCCAGTGTTTTCTAATAATGTGGTTTGAATAAGTATTCATGTATTTCTAAAAAATTTTCCAATCCCTTCAGAGATGATATTGTGTACAGCTATGACTGATAAGACAAGATGCTGTCCCCTGGCACAGAGACTTCATCAAAATTTCCTCCTTCAGGAGAATTGATTGACTTAAGGGTAGACCTGAATTGCCACAGGCTTTTGCATATTTGTTTCTTTTCCAAATAAGAGACAAGCAAAGGGATTCATTTCTTTTCTGTCGAAGAAACTATGTAGCCTGAGTCATTGGCCATTTCCTCTGCCATTTGCAATATATAAAGTCTTCTTATTATAGGAGAAAAATGAACAAAAATCAAAGCGCAATAATGTCTTCTGGGAGAAATGGTTCCTAATTATCAGTTGTCCCTATGTGTTTTCTGTTTTCTGTTGGCCTAAATGTGTGAACCAATAGGTTCCTTTGCCTAGGAAAATTTTTTGATTTTTAGTTGCTTGACGCTGAACGATGGACAAATAATACTTAGAATCTCGTGTTCCTGAGACAGCAAGGAGTTTCCTTCTCAGGATTTGTAGTTTCATAGACAGAAAAGAAATGAATCCCTTTGCTTGTCTCTTATTTGGAAAACAAACAAGTAGTAAAACGGTACAATGAAAGAGAAAGAAACTACTAACAGGAATTCAACTACATATGCTGTAAATGTTAGTCTTTTATGCTTAATATAACTGTACTGTGTATGTACTGTAATATGCATCACTTATATTACTCCTATTTCTGCAAAGGCTTAAGCTTATAGTCCCAATTATGTTTATCAAGCACATGAACTCTAAAAAAGATAAAATACGTAAATATTAAAGTTACTCTAATGACTACTTTATACTCTGGAGGATGCTTATTGTTTGGCAAAACACTGTGGATAAAATATTGAATTTTTACTTATTAGTCTAAAAATATTTATTATGCCTGCACTGTCTAGACAAATTTAAAGCAACACAGAAAGGTCACTGCACTAGAGAAATTACAAGAAATTTCCGAAAGAGGAAAAATATATAAGTAAACACATAAATAAATGACAAAATATATAAACTAAATTATTTCAGATATTGGTAACTGTCATTACGATCAAATAAGACAACCCAATGTGACAGAGTGAGGCAGGTAGAAGGCCTCCCATCCCTAAATCTGTACCACAACTTGCAGGTGTCCTGATAGAATCACATTGAAACAGTCTCAAGAAATATTGAGTGGGAAGAAAAGTTACCAGCTGGCCTTGTGTTGACTAATAGACACACATCATAATCCCCTATGGAGCCTTCTAAGAGTATACAACTGAGTTCTCTTCTCTCGGGTTCAGATTCACATAACAATGAGATGAGATCTCTTACTGTATATGACAATTAGTAGTAAAACTAATAGTGTGCTTTGGCTCATGTTCCTAAGTTAGAGACTAATTTTTCAGAAATAATGGGAACCTCCAGAGTTAGAAACAGAAACTTAACCTCCTGGTTCTGAGGTTTTTGCTATTTTCCAATAAACTGTGCACCCTATTTTACTATGCCCATGTTAAATATATGCAAAAGAGAAGAATTTTTGACCTAAAGATTCCTATTTTAACTTTCTTTAGCATCTTAAGACCATGCAATTTTAAAATTAGAAATCATTAAGCACCAAATATCTAGAAAGCAGGAAACAAAGAAGAGAAAAAGAAAAGGAACTTGAGTAGGACGAATAGATGAAATTAATTCCTAGAATTAAAGCTTGTGCTGCCTTCTCATAGGCTTCTGGTAGGCTTTCTATTACTCTTGTACCTTTTTATTTAGATGTAGTTTGGAAAGAAACAAGATGTACACTTGCCAAATAGAGAAACATTTGTGGATTGCAAAAGTAGAGGACAAATAATTATACTTTCAACAAAATGAAATTGCAATTATGGTACTGTTCAAAATGTCATTTTTCTCTTAACTAGCAAGGAACTAAACATTAATTCTCCCTGAGTGGATAATTGTCACCTGTGACTTAGTATGTAAAGTGACATAAAATATAGAGGGCTTTCCATGATAGACCAATTTTCTGGTCTCTATCTGGCTTTCCATGTCCCTGTCTCTAAGAAATGAAGTATAAAAGCAGCTGAGGGTTTTCACATTCCTCTGAAGCCAGAGGTGGAAGCAGTTTGGGAGACATTTTGTTTCATCTCTTTTTAACTTCTTTTAAAAGATTTCTGAAGAAGGTAGCTAATAATAAGATAGGTAGGTGGATGGCGGGAAGTTAACTAAAATGTTCAGAATAGCTCTGAGTACAATCACATTTAAAAATAGAGAGAGCAGGCCAGGAACAAACCCCACTTTCTCAGTTTATCTAGTTCAGATGTAGTTAATGTCTCTATTTCGCATCTTCAAGTTGCTCACACTTTCTTTACCAACCGAAGAATGTGCCTCAAGCACTGCAGAGCCTGCCAAGTCCAAGGACACGGGGATGTGAATTATCAAACAAGCTGGGGATGAAAGGTGCCGAAATCATCCTTTTAGAATATTGCCAAAAAGCAGCTTGAGTTTCTAGGGTGCTAATTGCTGAAATATGTTTTAGCTTCTGAATTTATTCTGAGCTTTTGACCCACTAACCAAGAGGTAAAAAGGGATGTTTTAAAAGAACATAGTTCAAAGAAAAAAATTTAAAATGGCAGTATTAAGATGCAAGGTAAGGAAGTGTTTTACCCAAGGCCTCTGGGAAAGCCACATTATATGAGATGTATTTCATGGGTGCAATATGGCTCCATTTGACCACCAAAGTTATTGTCCTCTCTTGATTTTTTTTTCAGCCTATGTCTTTTCTGGGAGCCCTGGTCTTGATAGTGAGGCACCACAGATACTTAATATGAATTCAGTTATCACTATATTTCATATAAAAGTCTCTAGGGTTTTCTGTAGATGAAACAGACACACAGAATAAGTTGCCTTAAAATTATACCTCTTGTTAGAGGCAGAATCAGGGCTATCTGAGATCACATTCCATGCTATAAGACTACTCCTCTCTACTCCGTTGCCACTGGCCTTTAAAGTCCTCAGAATGTGGTATGGAAAGAATTTGGAGAAGCCTATTTTGATATTTTTGAAGAAAAATTTTAGCTAAATGAGTTTCCTCATTATTAGGAAGTCCTGTAAAGGAGCAATACTACCAGATAAAGGGTCCTTTCTGTTTTATAAATTTAACTCCACAGAAGGAGTTGCAGACTGAAATTGCCTAGTCTATCTGTCTGTCAGTCTGTCTCTCTCTCTTGTTCATATCTATACATATCACTAAAAATATAAATTAATATTTGGTTGTGGGTTGAGCAGACCAAAAAAAAGAATAAATCAAAGAGATAATAAACACAAAATTGTACAATACAAACAAGTCTAAACCCTTTTAAAAATCTTAAACTCTTCTTTAAAAATAACACCATTGTGTTGTCAGTTAACATGTATAATCTCACTATTTAGTGGAAATGCATATAAATCTGCAGATATACTAGCATAATGAGACCAAAATACTATAACAAAAACATTCATCACAGGCAAAATGTTTGAGTTGAACAAGATCCTGTATTGGTGAGGATTTGGAGAAACTGAAACTGCTTATCCAATGCACCAGTGTGCTGAGTCAGCCTGTTTTGAGACCATTTGGAACTATCTAGTAACACTGCTGATTTAGCAATTCTATTTCTTCAGCTACACCAAGAAAAACTCTCTCTATATGTTCAAGGGCATATTTAATGCATGCTTACTGCAGCACTGTCAATAAAAGCAAACTTTTAAAGTAATTTAAATATGAATCAATAGGAAAATGATTAAACATTTTTCTTTTATTCATATAATGAATACTGAATTCTATATAACAATTAAAATAAATGGACATTTTATATCTATCATTTTTATTACAGTTCACAAATATAATGTGGATCAAAAAAGAACAAATTACATAATAATATACATGCATGATGAATACAGCTACATAATATTTGAAAAGATAAACACTATATATAGTTTTTTGTGTTTGGGGGAGGGGGTTTGGATTTTTGAGACGGGGTCTCACCACGTAGTACAGGCTGTCCTTGAACTCGCTATGTAGCCGAGGCTGGCCTCAAACCCATGAGTGCCGGGATTACAGGTGTGCACCACCATTCCCAACCACTTACAGTTTATTAATACCTATAAATTCAGGGTAATTCTTTTATCTAGGAAAAGATGATAAACTAATTTATGAAAGAAACCATAAGGAGCCTTACTTGTGTAGATAAAATTTTACTTTAATATCATTTAATATTTCAGTAAGTTTGACCATTCATAATTCTTTAAAAAAGCAGCAAGAGAGTAAAGTTATAATGAATCATGGGTCAACTTACACTTTTTGTCAAAATCTGATACTGAGTTTAAATAAGAAATATCTAAAAACATTTTCTATTTATTTAAAATATTTATATTTTGAGCATTTAGTGCATAGAAGGCATAGACAACAATAAAAGAGAATGATGCAATGTTCATCTGATTAAAGCTAAGTCTAGTAATAGTTGAATAACATGTTTTAGAATAATCATCTTGAACATTATGAGCATCACCATCTCTTTACAAGGTTATTATTTCATTCAAAAGCTATTATATCTTATCCCATCCTAGATAGTGCTGTTGGTTTTGGGGATCCAGATGTGAACATCAGCAATGATGATGCTCAGTTAAATAATGACAAGAGAATGAATAGTGTTATGAGTTTAAAAAAATGCGCCCCCCCCCATGCCTCATTCATTTAGAGGTAGGGTTTTGGGAAGGTGATTGAACTGTGGGGATAAAATCACTGCTGAGTTCATGGCTAAATCTGTTGGTAGGAGGTCGGGTCTGGGCATGAAGAGCAGTTCCCTGGGAGCATAACATGGAATGGTGTAATCCTGTGCCTGGCTCCTGCCTTCTCCCTCTGCTTCCTGGCTCCCACAGGATGAGCAGCTTTCTTCACCATGCCCTTCCACTACATAGTTTCTGCTTTGGAGCCAGATTGAACCCTCTGAAGCTGTGAACCAAAATAAACCTCTCCTCCCTTAAGTGTTCTGTGTCTGGCATTTTGTCCCAGTGATGGAAAAGTGATTAAAAGAAAAATCCTGACATGTCAACTTCATGGTGTTAAGAAATTCCTAGCAGATTAGTAAGAGACACTCCTGGGGTGTTTGGGTTAGTTACACGGGAATCACCTGGATACTATATATGGGCCCCTCACTGCCCCTTCCTCTCTGGCACAGCTCCCCTGCTCTGCTTCCTGGTTACCTTGAACTAAGCAGCTTTGCTCAGCCATGCCTTTCCACCATGAAGTTTCTCCCTTAGAGCCCGGCAAGTGCAAGCGTGGACTGAATCTCCTGAAACCATGAGTTAAATTAAACTGTTCTTCCGTTTAAGTTCCATTTAAGTTGTCTGCTTTGTGTGTCAGCAACAGAAAAGCTGACTAACACATACCATTCAATAAGTGTTCACTAGCTGTGAAACACACGTGTGAGCCACTTACGTGTCTAATGCTGATAACCTTAAGAAGAAAATATTATTACTGTTTCCAATTTATAAATGTTTTACCTCATTTTTTTCTGATAACCAGCTTTATGTGTCCATAGATATCAAAAACAATCATCTTCCTCAAGCGCAAGAGGAAAAAGCGCCTCATCTCTCACACACTCCACTTTTCTTGAAGCTAGAATTTGATCTTGTGCTGTGTTTTGTTTTGTTATGTTGTTTTGTTTGTTTTCCACTCTAAGGAGCTCAGAACATATTCACACTCATGCACACTTTTTTAGCAGCCTGTGAGGATACTTTGTTGATTTCAGTTATATCCTGAAGCTAAGGGTGGCACATGGTGCAATATAGTATCTTTAGGAGACAATACTGATTCTCCATTTTATTGCAGTTTTCTTCTTTCCAAATATGACTATGGAATCCTTATGGAGAGAAAACTAGATCTTGCTTTTCAAGGCAACTAAACAATAGAATGGAACAAAATTTGCCTTAATTTCAGTAGAGTCCCAACAAGACATTGCATTCATGCTTACATTAATGCATGATGGCTAAGCAGGGCCTCCAAGGGATGTGGTTCCTTTTGGAGGAGAGAGGATTGAAGTCAGGGTATTCCCAGACTTTTAAATTTTTTATTTTGAGACAAGATCTAATTAATTTGGTAAGTTGTCCAGGCTGGGCTCAAACTTGTGATCCTCCTGCCTCAGCCTCTTAGAGTGCTGGGATTACAGATGTGCACCACGGGTGAGGTAGTTCTGAGTGAGAACCACTACTGTTAATTGAATTCCCAATTCCAGTCTTTAAACAGTGTTAAAGTGGGAAGAATGAGGCTGAAAATTGTTTCTAAAAGACAGTAGCTGTCCATTTCTTTTCGCTGTCCCATTGTGGTGGAATAAAGGAGCCTCCCCTTCACCTGAGCTAAGTGAGAAAGGTTGCAGGCACTCTTCAGGGAGCTTAGCTAGTGTTTCAGCACCTGCTCTTGAAAAGCTTTCTTAAAGGTGAGAGATACTGGCTCTTTAGCTTTTGTGACGGCAGAGTGGGAAATGGCCACTCTGTTGGGACTGTCTGAAATACATGGATGTGTTAGTGTCTTCCATCAGAGGAGAGAGGTAAGTTGTTCTCTATTTAAATGGACTGTTCAAAAGTGCAGCACTTGGGGGCGGGGAGAGAAACACCACAGGAAAACATGGATTGGTAGGAGAATAGAAAGATGGACAAATTATTTGTTTGAATTAATAAATAAGTCACAAAGATCCAGAATTGAAGAATCCATCTGAGAATTTGTTTTTATGACACAAAAGAAAATCAACTATTCAAATCTAAAGCATCTGCTCCCCTAGATGTAACTAACATCAAATTATTTGGAATATAATCATGATGGCCAGTCTTTGCTGACCTTTACCTCTCTTCTCTCCCTTCCACTTTCAAACCAGGAGGAGCTGCAGCTCTTCATTGTGGAGAAGGAAGGGGACAGAAATGTGAGGCCAAACAGGGTGAAGGTCCAAGCTTTCCACCTTCAGTAAATCCTCAAATGGGCTTGGGAAGTCTTTTTAAGTTAAAATAAGCTTCAACATGCTCACTGTTAAAAGTACAGAGCATTTTGATTTCCAAACTATTTTTTGTGAGTTAAAAATGATTGCGATATGAAAGTGATCATAAACGCCACAAGGTCTCTGCTAGATCTCATCTAGGAATAGAGAAGAAGCCGCCCATAGAGATTCCAATGAGGGGTGGGGGGCCAGCGGGAATAGAGGTGGGTGTGGTAGCAACAAGAGGAGTCTTTTGGTCTTGCTTGTCCCATCAATTGACTACTTAATGTATTTAACAG
Source organism: Heterocephalus glaber (assembly GCF_000247695.1). Next base: position 1,310,365 of record NW_004624732.1, on the reverse strand, counting down.
GGCTGTTTAAAAGACAGCAGAGCAGTTTCCCAACCTAAGTAGATGCCTGGGGCTGTCTATACAGAAACAGCAGCTCTATAGGGGAAAATATGAAAGGGTAAGAAATTTTTTAAGAACAAGGGTATCTAGGATTCAGTTTCTAGTTCTTCCTAATATTGTACTACGATATAAACCCTCTAATATGCACAGGCACTGAGTAAATCCTAGTCTGTTTACAGTCTAATTCTGTAACTGGTTGGAGTAACTGCCACGGTCTGTGCTCATTCGCCTTTGAATAAACTCCAAGGGAGGGGAAGAGGCTAGTTTCAGAGGTGAGCACTATCACTTTCTAAAAGAATGTAGGTTTATTAATGGTTAGCACATATGACCAGCTGATACCACAGGCAACTTCTTATGTCTTCTACGAATCACAAGAAATCAGGGTGAAATCATTGAGTCATGAAGTGTTTATTTCTTCCTTCTTATGCCTTCAATAGCTTTTTGGCTCCTGTGTGATCTTCCTGAGATTCAGAGATGCTAAGTGAAGCTACTTTTCAAGTGTCATTCTTGGCAAGTGAGATACTCCTTTTATATAAATATCTGCTGAGCTTTGACACTTAGACTGAAGTGTGTGTCCACACATATCTGCTATAATGTGAATATGTCTTTGTTCATTCTGACTCAAAGATCATTCAGTCAACAAAACTGCTTTACAGATGAGCAATTCAAGACTGCAGAATCAAAGGTGGCATGTAAAACTGTCTTTCTCCAAGGAATACTGATCATCTTACCTTGAGAACTTCATGAGCCAGATGTGGCTGTTTAGTTTCCAGATCTCCCCAGAATATGGAGTATTGTCACTGTCATTCTCTGAAAAGAATACAGCCTGTTAGAGACTGAAGATAGCACCAAATTAACCTAGAATTTGCTCATTAGTTACTGACTCTTGGGAGATCTTCTCTTTCCTCTTTTTAGTACTAATATTCATAAAATATGAGGAAGCTTAATTTCTTCTTAGGGAATTTATGAGATTCTATACTGTGAGCTGCCACTGGCCACTATGTTATTAATGAATGTGCTTGTTAATACATTTTTAAACCATAAATTTGCCATTGAAATTCCATGTAGCACAGTCATCTACTTCCAATAACAAAAGTAATTTCAAAGTAAAGTCTATAAAACATTCCAATACCTTGATACTTACTGTTATTGCTAAGTAGCTCACATGATGACAACTAAAAATATTTTTAAAGATTTTCTCATGCTTGCATAGAAGAAAATGATATTCATAAATATATCTTTATATTTTCTCTATGAGAATTTGGTAAGTCTCAAATCTTAAATGAATTCAGAAGGTTGAAAAATTACTAAAATAGCTATGGCTACAGCTGGAAACCAACTTCCAGAACTAGTTTTTGTAAACATCAAGAAGTCTCCTAAACAACTGTGTGCTCAGTATTTTGGCTTGAGTACCTAATCCCCAAGCAACACAGGCCATCAAGGAAATAACTTGCATTTTCAGACATAATAGTAAGGAAGAAGTTATACCTACGGCTGAGCACTCAGCTTCTTGCATTACATGTCGAAAACTACCTCTCTTCAATTTAGAGGTGCCCTAGCCTAATTCAACAGGCCAAAGGTCCTAATTTCTAATTTGCTAAGCAATTTATCACATATTACCTACACCCTCTCAAGTCAGATCAAATGCTACCACCAAATCATGGCAATGAATCCAGACATGGTAAATTTTCAGATTAATTCACTGGGAGAATTTGTTACCAAATATTGAAGCTATACTTTTAATTTGAAACATTAATTGTGTATTATATTATGTAACTGTTTCAATAATATTTATACAAAAACATGGCAATATTTCTTGAAATAATTAAAATTAAACTTACATGTGCTTAGAATTCAAATTCAAATATGTCACCAGTGGTGATATACAGAGATATTTGAGAATATTTTGCAAAACTTTTCCATGTAAGATGTTTTGAAATAAGAGATTATATGTCTATACATAATAAATACAGAAGATTTCCTCTCTCTCTCTCTCTCTCTCTCTTTCATTGCATGAAGGGACAAAATTCAGATAGAAAAGCAATTATATTCTAATTGTTTCCTTGGCAAGAACCATTGGAATTTAAAGATCACTACCTCTAGATTCAGGCACCTTGAATTCATATCCTAGCTCTGTCCCTTTTTAATTATGTAACTGTGAAAGGGTTAGCTTCATAATCACTACAGGTAAGATAATATAACATGGGGATAATAATTATAACTACTTCAAAAATGTGGAATTGAGTACCATGGTATCAATTACTACTTTTACTATTAACTCCCCAAAACAATATTTATAATTAAAAAGATGGATGTTCTAAAACAGAAAGGAATGATACCCATCAAGTAGAAAGAGTAAAAAGTCATGAGAAGCTGAAAATTTGATATCATAATTTGTGAGTGAGCAAAGAAGATAAAATACTAATGGAAGTTCTTAAAAGTAAGTGCATATTTGTATCTAAGTCTATTTGTCAGGTGTTGTACTAAGCACATAGTGACTAAGAGAAAGAGCATTAAATAATAAAGAGTCCTCTCCTTAATTTCCCCTTACATCATTAGGTACTTCATAATGTAAGAATAAAGTTATAGTTAATTAATGAAACTAAACAAATACTGGTAGTATAAATAAATCCCTGAATATATCTGTATAAGTCATATAATATAGAGACATTAAAATGATCTTAAATTAGATCTAGAATCAAAATCCTACTATTCCTATTATTACTTTATGTAAGTTATTTCTCTGTCTTAATTTTCTCCTTTATAAAATTAGAAATCAAATACCAGTTTTGTTGAAATATTGTGAAAATTGGATGAAATAATGAAGATTCTCAACATAGTATTTAGTCATAGTAGACATTCAATAAATTTTAATAGTAGTTATTATCCCTGCCATTCTTCTTATTATTATCATTATTTTCAATAGAATCTTTACACAAAAGTCAACATAGCATTATCAGGTATAAAATCCTAGTAATTAAAACTCTTTTAACAAATCCAGTTTACTTTAGTGTCAGAAAATATACTATGTCCATTAAATAAATTGAATTGAAATAAGCTAGGTGCCTAGCATATGATAGTAAACAAAATAAATTTGATTCCTGCTCTGGATATAGTGAGAATATTTAAAATATGCAAAAAAAGGGAACTATAATAAATGGTGAGTAATGTTACTTTTGGAAAAGCAGATGAAAACCTGAATGTGGGTACTGTATTAAGAGTTACTCAAAGAAAGAGATACATTTTTTTTCTAGAAACAATCTGAAAAGTTTCAGAATCCACATAGATTGTGACTACATTAAAAGTAACAGAAAAAAGACAAATGTATTCAGCTTGACAGAGTATAGAAAAATGAGTGATAATAAATAGGGCAGGAGAGATCATTTTAAGCCTGTTCTCCCCAGGTTTCACAAGTATTAAGGAAGTGGGGCTCTGCTTTCAGGGTAGTGCAAAGACCAAGTAGACTTTGATGTTCAACTCTCTCTCTCTCTTGCTTGATCTCTCTCCCTTAAAACTTGTTGAGAAGTATATTTCATAAATCCAGAGATGTTTTCACAAAATCAAAAATCTGATATCTCCCAACATGTGATGATGGGACCACCAAAACTTGATGATTTTAGGATTTCAGGGCAATACAATTCAAAGTTTACTAAATGTTTTTCTCTGAATACCAAGGTGTGCCACTGGCTTTTCTAATAGATTAATGGCACCTTCTGCCTCCTCAGATGGGATGTACCAAAAAGAAGACACTTTTTTGTGACCTGAGCTATCAACTGAACAGGAATGGACTGTTCAATTGGAAGCCACTCAGAATGGTGGCACCAAGTTTGAGCACATATAGATGCTGACCTCTGCTTTGGTTCTAAGATGCTGTTTTCTTTCTCCCCAGTCAATATAGGGCAGTATTTTTATTTCCTTCGTAGGTTTCAGTGAAGTAAAGTACTTCTGCAGCAAATTCTGCAGGCAAGGAATTGAAGAAAATGGGAGGTCCTGTCCATTAGTTCATTTTAAGGCCAGGATAACGGAGAACCATGACTTTAAGAAGAAATGAAGAGGGGTTGGGGATTTAGCTCAGTGGTTCTGCTGCCTGCCTCTCAAGCGCAAGGTCTGGAGTTCGATTCCTGCCCCCCCCCCAAAAAAAGAGAAGAAGAAATGGAGAAATTGGACCAAACTCCGTTTGGATTTTAACTTTTAAAAAGTCCCCCTTTCTGCTGATTCAATTGAATAAAGCATTTTGCCCTTTGCCTTTCACACTACTTGTTTCTTAAATTTTTTATTTTTTTACTGTCATTATTCTGTATCCATGACGACTTCTGCTTTGAAATAATTACTGAATTTTAGAGGGGAAAAGCAGCTATCCTATACATCAAAAATCTTGAATAATTGACAAAAGAGTAAGACTTGGACTTCTGCCCTCTGAGATTTTTATCTGTCAGTCTTAGAGTATATGTAAACATATATATTTCTAAGAAATTTAATTCAAGTTTTATAAAATTTACTAGTTTTTTGGTATTAACATAAACCAGCTTATACTATCTAGACTTACTGTTTTTTTTTTAATTCTCTTATTTTTCCTTTTATATTTGTTAACTTTTCAAGGATTTAAGTTCTGTTCTGCTTGTAGATTTGAATTGTGTGAAGGGTTTTGCCAAGTCAATAAGGGTTGCTTTCAGTAGAAAATAATAGAAACTCCCTAAAGTACCCTACAAGGTTCTTATTTAGATTTAATATCAATACATGACTTGTTGAATACTGCCTTAGTGAATGGAACTCCCCAACCAAGGATCTGTTCTCTGGTGTTTTCAGGATGATTTTTTTTTTCTGTGGCACCTAAGAGAGGCAAGTGCTAGCGAACAATATGAACTCAAAAATACAAGGAAGATTCTTTTCTTAGTAAATCTTCTTTGTACTTGGACTAACTTTAAATTTATGCTAGGTCTTCAGTTTCCTGAGGCTCCATCATCATTAGAAAGTTTTCTTATTTGCCCTACTTGTAAAGTCAATGCTCTCACTTCCCTTGTAAATTTTTCTCTTTCGATTTACTCTCTTAAAATTTGTAAACTTTTCTATTGAAGTTAATGAACACAACGAGTAATGACTGCATCATTTGTCACAAATCGTGGGTTGACAGACCATAAATTATAGACCAACTAAAAAAAACGAGGCTAAACAAGAAATCATAATTCAGACAGATTAGATTAATAAATTCAAGCATATGCTGATAAAATTATAACGGTTGGGTTATTAATTTATGGTAATTGATTGAATAGCAATTGCTCATAAATTTAGCAATTTTCAATAATATTACAAAAACAAAATAATGTTGTTTGAAAATTACTTCCACTTTTCTTTAAGAGTATCTCTGTCTTACTTTCCCATGATTTTTATGAAATATTGAAAGCATAGAGCTGTCTTCTGTCTGCATTTACCAGGTATGGACATATTTTACTTAAACTAGCATTGCTGATTTTAAGTCTTCAAGTTGTGCAGACTTAAACTCATAAAAAGTAGAATAAGAAAGAAAAACTTAGATGACCATGTGCTCTCTCATTCACACTTACAGCAGGAAAAAAGAGAAAGAGGAGAATATGACACAGAGGAGAAAGGACTCACTGTTGCTATCAACAACCCCATTCAGTAATATCTATGAGGACAACTTTTAATATGTTATATTCCAAATTATATTCTGCAGCATATGTGAAAAAAAATGAAAAGAAAATTTAAAAATTACTTTGGTTTTATTTTCTTATCCTTTTAAAAGAAAACTGCACTGCTGTCAAAAAGTGAATGATTCATAGCCAAATGAACAAACATTTGGTGTTCAGTTTCCTGTGTGTCCATTTGCTGTGACAGTGCATATATTTGTTAGTGTGCTGTCACATTCACATGGTTAGGAATAAACTGAAATTGTTAGCATCGAAAATAGTGGTGGCAAGACAGAAGTGAAGAACTAGATGTGGGAATAGAGAAGAAAGAGAGAACTCTTTTTTTGTATCTATTTTCATTCAAAGTGCCCAAAATTAATACTCATAAAAATATGCTGCAACAAGCCTTCATTTATTATTAAGAATAACTGTTATTTCCAATATTTCATAGCTTCTACATACAAAGAGAAGCATTGGAAATTACTTAATTTTTCATAGTCTGGTACGTAAAATAGGCCCATAAGGAAAGATTGCCCAATGTCAAAAGCAGACTAAAAACTACAGCAAGGTCAGAGTATCCTGGGAGAAGGATGATTCACTACAACCCCCTGAGAACCTGATTATGTGCCTTCTTCGCACTTTAAAAAGCTATGTGGTCAGGGGACATTCTAAATCTAAAGCATTTATTCACCTTCTGGTTCATGAGACTGACCCTAGTGTTTCTAAAATTATTTTGACAAAATATTTCTGATCGTCACTTCACCTCCAGGTCACGCATGATAAGGCAGTTGTTCTTTTTTATTTATTTATTTATTTTTTTTGGTACCAGGGATCGAACTCGGGACCTTGCACTTGTGCAGCAGGCGGCAAAACCACTGAGCTAAAATCCTGGCCGGTAAGGCAGTTGTTGCACCCCTTCCATGTGGATTGTCAGGGTGTCCCCACCTTATCCCAGTGCCTGTGAGGTGTGTGACCACCTGACTTTGCATCGCCCCTTATGGTTTTGCATTAACCAAGCAGGGTAGAGGAAAAGATTGGGAAATACAGAATTAAATGCTTAAAAATTAGAAAAAGCAGGAGAATAGCTTAGTGTAAAATTCAGTGTTTCCTTTCATCTTGCAGAAACAACTTCACCATTTTTTGAAAAAGAAACAAAATTCACAGTCTCGTACCAAAACTCTTGGCTCATGTGTGTTTCAGAATATTTTCTTTTTTTCTTTATCAACCTTAGAAAGCCATCTAGTGAGTTCATTATATTAGGGAATTTTTAATGTAAATTTTACAATACTCTTAAGCATACACAACTTCAACAAAACGGGATTAATCATGTGAACTAGAATAAAGACTGTAAATGGTCACATGAGTGTTCTGCTCAAATTTTGCTGCCCAATAAGTTATAATATTTTTTGGCTGTTATTACTATTTGCACTCCAGATTGTGACTAGTGGACGATACACTCATAGTTGTTTTTTTCTCTTGATAGTTTGAAAACAATCCTCTCTTAATTGCTGCAAATATTAACATGTCCTTACTAAAACAAACAAAAAATTGTAGGACTTATATATTAATACTTATTTGAAATAAGGTTATTTATTTAGAAAAAGAAATGGTTTCTGATAAGTCTTCAGGTATTTCCAATATTATGATACAAAGTTCAGAAGATCAGACTAAAAGAACACTAACAACACTATGATATTTGGAATTGTAAGACATTGAAGCAAAATGGTCATAGAAGCTTAGAAAATATTCGTGCAGACAGAAGAAATATAGAGGAAATTTTCTATATGCAATTGTTATATTTGGTTTCTAATTAAGGGCAGTAGCACAGTCATGCTTATAAGATTGTAAATGATATTTTAAAGCCGTGTATTTTGTGACATGTTCATCATCATCATCATCATCATTATCATCATCACTTCATCAATACCAATGTTTTGTGTATTTCCTTATGTCCCTCATATCCACCATTCAGAATGGAGCAACCTGAGATATTAAGTATAAGATGGTGCTATGGAAGCTAGTCTATTTTCACTTACAAGTTTCTATATTTGTCGACTTTACATGTGGTTAAAGTGTCTTATTTAAGAAAAATATATCGTTGACAATAACGGAGTAATTACACAGTCATTGCTTCAATCTGGCTGTATAAATCATTGTGATTTAACCTACAGCAGTAATAAAAATAAATGATATTGTTTTTGGTTCATTACTGCTGATCTAATAAAATGTAATGAATTAAGAAATTTCCTGAGTGAAACAGTCTCATAAAAATAACAATTTACTAATGGTGCTGTAATACCCAATGTGAATGAATAAAGAAAAATAAGCATTTTCATAAAAATCTCTCTTTAAGAAAAATCTTCCCTATATTTTTAATCCTCCTTTTTTCTGACCCAAATGTGTGTTTTGACTGCATTCATGGAGATCATTACTAGTAACAATATAGTCTCAAAATTATTGCTTGTTTATATAAACATTTTAATAAAAATTCCAGGAACTCAGGAGTTTCTGGGTAGCCTGTGTGAATTTAAGGAGAAAGACTTTCCATCTTCTGGGAGTGCTTATGTTCCAAGAACTAATTCTTGTTAATGAGCCAACAGTTATTCAGAAAGAACTACTTTCCTCCCTTTGTGGTATACCATGGAAGAACCACTCCAGTTTCTCTTATCGAGTGGCTGATTTCCAGCCTTTTTTATTTTCTGTCTCTCAGTTTCTCTCCTTAACCTTCCTTTCCCCATTTTGCACTTAAACTGTCACAAGAGAAGCATAAAATTTGTTCTTTCTCACATAAGAGATGAAAAAATTTCAAATTTATATCGCTACATGGCTTTTACTTTAAAACATAATTGCTGAATTTCATTCAGTATCATACCTTACTTTATAAAAGAGTAATCTTTTTAATTTTGCCTTACTTTATAAAAAACTGATCTCTTTTTCTGATTATAAAAGTGATGCATGTTAATTGTGGAAGGAGAGTACAAATATCATTCAAAATACCACTGTTTTGAACTAACTGCTCAACATCTGGGATATTTACACTCTTTTACAACATATATGCTGGTGTGCCAAAAAAAATCTTTTTGCTTGTTTGTTTTTGGTAACTGCTTTTCACCAGTAACTCTGTGTTCCCATTCTATAAATAAACCTTAGTTCTCCCTCAAAGGCCCTTCTCCTCTAGGGTTCTGCCATGGTTCTTGGGCTACACAAAGAATTAAAATACTCAGGGTCCTACTTGTTCTTCAGTAATTGATTCGCTGCATATTGCTGGAGTAGTCAGAATCAATGGCGGTATGATCACTGAATGTGCAAGAGTGAGAGTCATATAAACTGACACATGTGTTCCCAACATCAATTGTTTTAACTGAAAACAAAGAAAAAATGCATAAGAGTTTGATGACTTCTTGGCATGATATCAAGGCTTTTCCTATGAATGCTCATTCTTTTTTTTTTTTCTCTTAAATTCTTTTATTGGTGCATTTTAGGTATACAAAACAATTACATTTCTCATTGGGAACTTGTACCTTTACATGATGCATCTTGGTTCTTATTTTT
>NW_004624732.1:1223682-1297279 GCF_000247695.1 Heterocephalus glaber | reverse complement strand
CATCTCATTTCCCTTTGGGGCTGCTGTAGGTGATCTGGAAGTCTGGTTTTGAGACTTATTTACATGTTTTCTCATTTCAACTGGGGGGGCAGGGGGGTGCTGTTGTTGCCCACACAGCTCACCTCCTGAGCTGGGAGAGGTGGGACAGGGGCTGGGGGCGGTGGTAGGAATGGTGTCCCAGAAGCCCCTTCCTCTGGGCTGGGAGTGGCGTGAGGGATAGTGGCTGGGAAGCCCCTGCATCTGGACCAGGAGCAGTGGGGATGGTGGCTCAGAAGCCCCTTCCTCTGGGCTGGGAGTGGCGGGACAGAAGGCAGCCCAAAAGGCCTTTCCTCTGTGCTCATGACTGCTCATTCTTGAAGGGATTTTCATATCATCTTTCTGGTTTGCTCTACAATTTCAAGTATTTCAAGCATTGTTTTCTCAAAAAGTGACATAAAAATCTCAAGATATTTTTAATTTGGGTTAGAATTTTCATTTTATATTACCCCACATATTTTAATATTTTATCACTTGCACATAATCCTATAGGAATTGGTTTTTAAAGATTCACCTTATTTTCACCTTTCATGTCAAATATCTATTGACTGTTATTTATTAACTATAATTCACTCAAATTTTATTTTACTTTTAAAAATTAGGTGTCTTCTACCTAGGTAAAAATATAATTGTTTTTTAACCAATGAATTATTAAGTAGCTAGTGGTGATGCTTATACAACATTTATGGATGTAATTAATGCCACTATCTTGCACATATAAATAGTTAAAATGACAAGATATACACATATATATAACCACAATTTTTTAAATTAGAAAAAACAAAAAAAAGAAAAATAGCTAGAATAAAACTTAAGAAGTATATAGTATTTCTGAAAAAATAGTCAGAAGATGTTTTAATAAATTCTAATTTTTATTTATTTTATTTTTTTATAAATTCTAATTTTTAATTTGTTTTTTATTTTATATATGGTTTGCAAGAATTCTGACAGAGATTTCTATTCGTCTTATTGACAGATCTTTTGCATACAACAAGGTTTACCAAGTTTTTGTCAAAAAGTTATAAGCTATGAGAAAGGTATTGTAACATAACTAAAACTGCAACTGCCATATAGAATATTCCTTTCCTTCCCCAACATTTTCCAGCCCCTTTTTCTGTTCATTTTTTTCATATTATCTGTTATCAGATTTATTGACATAATATCTCACAATTCTTTTTTGTTTGTTTGTTTCTTTTTATTTTGGTACCAGGGATTGAACTTGAGGTCTTGCGCTTACAAGGCAGGGGGCAGAACCACTGAGCTAAATCCGTGGGCCCTCATAATTCTTTATTATATATTTATTTGATGGACTTTATATGCTTATTTGTCCTATTTTATTTCTGATATTGGTGTTTTGTACAACTTTTCTCTTTTCCATTGTTGTACTGCCTAGAAATTTATTAGTTTTAAAAAATGTTTCCCCAAATGATCAGCTTTGATTTTATTAATATTTTTGTTTCCTATTTCTCTTTCATTAATTTACCTTATGTTGATTATTCTCTTTTCTTATTTCTTTAATTTTCATTTGAGCTCTTTTTTCAACTTACTTCAGTGGGATATTAGATAATTTATTTAAGGCCTTCTTTTCTAATCTAGGAATCCAAGACTACATTTTATTTTATGTATTCATTTTAGCTACATCTCACATTGCTGCTAAATGTATCCTACACATTTTGCTATATAATATTATGATTCAAATTAAAAACTCTACCTTCACGTAGGATTTCTTATTGCACTCTAAAATTAATTAGATGTGTTTTGTTAATATCCAAATATTTTCAGTTCTCTAGATTATTGTATTTTTTATTTCATCAGTGAAAAGAATCCATAGCATTTCAAGTCTCTTAAAATTGCAAAAACTTATTTTTTGTCCTAGAATGTTGTATCCAGATAAACTTACTATGTGCACTTGTAAAAAATGTGTACTTTGGTATTGTAAGATTTAATGTTCCATGATGAGTCAGTAGGCTAAGTGGTTTTTGTTAACCAAATATTTTATGTCTGCTGATTTCATTGTCATGTTTCTCTCAACTACTGAAAGATTAGTGTTAAAAAATTAAACTATTAATTGTAGACTTGCTAGTCCTTTAATCTGTCATTGATTTTCATCCATTTTGAGACTGTTATTGGATGCTTATGCATTTATGAATTCACATATTTCCATTAAGATATATACCTCTTTATTTCTGGTAATTTATTTTGAAGGGTTTTTTCTCTAATATTAATATAGAACACTAGTGATAAATATGTATTGCTTGAATGATGTATTTTTTAATGGAAATACTGCCTTTCTTTAATATTTTTATGTAATTAACAATCATCTGGGGGGTGAGTACATGTTCATAGTAAAACTTGTTTTGATGTATCCTTTTATCTAGTAACAACTATATAATTAGAAACTAGAAATATGAATTGTGATTATTACGTAATGAACATTGTGCAGACAATTTTGTGAATTGTGATTACATAGCAAACATTTGTGTCGATATTTTTGTATAACTAAAAATTTCCTTTGTTCTGATGTAAATACCCAAGAGTATAACTGTTGAGTTGCGTAGTTCTATTTTTAATTTTATAAGAAACTGCAGATCCATTTTCTACAGAAGTTACACCATTTTATACTTCCATGAATAATGTCTTTTCATGTCAGCTGATTGTAATAAGTCAAATATATCTTCCCAGATAAATATTAAGAGCTTGTTTATTATTTGCAGGTTTTACTTCTTTGTCCAACATGATTTAGTCCTCTAACATTCTAGTTGACTCTTGGGGGTAATATGAGGTGTAAATAACTAAAATAACATGACTTCTCTACAAGAACACCATCTAACTTTAATCCTAATGTTTCTTGTATTATTTTGTGTTTCTGATACTTTGTTTTAGCTGTAATTATATCAGTAATCTCCTACTCTTTATGAAGTATTTTTAAATATATTGAGAACTTTGAAAGTAAGCCAAAACTTTTACATTTGATGAAGTCTAATTTGCTGATATTTCTTTTCATGAGTTGTGCTTTTGAAAGTAGATACAAGTAGGGAATCGTAGATAATCTTGAGCCCAAAAACTTATGGCTCTTTCCCTAAATATTATTATATTTTAAATCTCAACGTTATGCATTTATTGTGTTTACTGCTCTTCTTTGCATTTTTATCTGTGCTTTGTGACACTGCCAAATTCTTTTATTAGTTCTATGAAGTTTTCTTCTTTTTAGTACCGGTGATGGAACTCAGGACCTTGCACTTGTGAGGCAGGTGGCAAGTGGAATTGCTGGTCATGTGGTATTCTATATTTGAAGTTGAAGGTATATCAAACTACTTTTCAAAGTTATTGCACCATTTTGTACTCCCACCAATAATGTGTGATGATTTCAATTTCTCTCCTCAGTGGCTGATACTTTCCAGTGTCTGTTGCTTTGATTATAGTCATCTTAGTTGGAATGATGAGAGATATTATTGTGTTTTTTATTTGTATTTCCATAATGACTAATGATGTTGAACAATTTTTCATGTGCTCATTGATATTTGTGTAGCTTCTTTGCAGTTAAAAGTTTATTCATGATTTAACCATAATTTGATAGAGTACTTTCTCTTTTTATTATTAAGTAGTAAGAGTTATTTATACAATAAAAAATACAGGACCCTTACCAGATAAATTACTTAGAAATACTTTCTCCTATTCCGAAGGTTATTTTTCTAGTTCTACATTAGTGTCCACAGAAAAGATTTTAATTTTTATGTTACTGGTTTACCTATTTCACTTTTGACACTTGCACTTTCCTTGTAAGTAGCCGAGGCCATAAAAATTTACTTCTATAGTTTCTTCTTAGAGTTTATAGTTTTAGCTTTTACATTTAGGTCTGTTTGACTTAGTTAAAGTTATTTTTGCAGATAAATTCAATCTTTTGCATGTAGATATCCAGTTTTCTTGGCATCATCTGCTGAAAATACAATTTAAGACAGTGAGTTATCTTGGCTTCCTTGTCCAAAAAACAATTAAGTATAAATATCAGGGTTTAGTAGCAAACTTTCAGTTTTATTTAATTGATCTGTTTGCCTTATCCCACTACCAAGATGACTAGTGATTAGTACAGCTTGCTAATAAGTTTTGAGGAAATAAGTAGGAATGTACCACTTTGGGTTTTCTTCTCTAAATTACTTGACCTCATTTGGGTCTCTTATCTTTATGTATAAATTTTATGGTCAACTTGTCAGTTTATGCAAAAAGATGGCCTGATTTTGTGTAAGGATTGCATTGAGGCCATAGATCATTGAGGAATATTGCCACATTTGAAACACTAATTCCCATAACCAATAACTATAATACGTCTTTTCATTCATTTAGATCTTCTTCAATTTTCCAACAATCTTTTCTGGTTTTCTTAATACAAGCTTTGTTCTTTTGTTAAAGTTATACCTGAATACTTTATTTTTGTCACTGTTATAGAAGAAAATATATTTAATTTTCAGAATGGTATTGCTTCTTAATAGGAAGGCCATTGATTTTGTACCTTTTCTTGCATCTTACATCTTTCTAAACTCATTTATTAGTTGTAATATTATTTTAGTAGATTCATAAGGATATCATGTATATTAGTTCATACTCCAATTTTGCTTCTTCCTTTCTAGTCTGAATGCATGTTGTTTTAAATATTTTTCTTTGTTTTTTGACTCTCTCTCTCTGCCCCCTCCTTTTAACCTAGATGCCCTAACTAGAACTTTCAGCACAATATTATATAAACTTGGAAAAAAAATGCATCCTATTTTTTCATGATCTTTGAAAAAAAATCTTTAGGTAACAAGTAATATAAGACATATGACTTTTCTACATGTCCTTTATTTTATTGAAAATATTCCTTTCTATTCTTAGATTTTTAAAAATATTTATCATGAGTGTTGAATATTGTCAAGTGCTTTTTCTGTATCTATTATGATGCTACTATTATATTTTCCTTCATTAATATGATGTATACATCAGCTGTTGAACCAGATTGCATTCATAGTATAAAATCCACTTGGCCAGAGTATATTACCTCTTACTATATTTGGTTGAATGCAATTTGCTATTATATTGGAAAAGAATTTTATATGCATATTCATAAGGACTATTGCTGTGTAGGGGCTTCTTTGAGAGGTTTTATGTAGTTTGAGTATGAGGACAATTGGCCTCATGAAAAGAGTTAAGTATTCTCTCTTCTAATTTTTTAAGAGTTGTGGACTATTAGTATTAATTCTTCTTTGAATGCTTATAAATATACCAGTAAGGGCATCTGAGCCTGAACTTTCTTTGTGGGAAGTTAAAAATGACAGATTCAATCACTTTAATCATTATTTGCCTATTCATATTTTCTATTTCTTCTTGAGTTTATTCCAGTAATTTTTACCTAAGAATTTTCTATTTTATGTTTATAACATAGTGTAAAATTGTTCATAGTATTACCTCTAAATCCTTTTTATATTTTAAATGTCACTTTTGGTGCTATTTTGTGCTAATTTTAATAATCTGAGTTTTCTGTCATTATTTTAATATCTATCATAATTTTACTTTAACTAAATACTAGTTTTGTTGATCTTTTCAAATAACCAAATTTTCTTTCATGAAATTTTCTCTATTATTTTTCTATTATCTATTCCATGCATTCACATTCTTGTAATCATCATTTCTAAATTTTGCTTAAAAGTATTCTGCTTTTGTTTAATTTCTCAAAGTAGACAGGTAATTTATTGGCTAGAGGTCTTATTTCCATTAAAAATAGACAAATACAGCAATAAATTTTTCTCTACAAATTGCTTTAGTTGTATTCTTTAAATTTGTTATACTGTGTTTACATTTTTCACTCATCTTAAAGTATTTTCCAGTTAAACTTTCAATTCATTTGATTCATTGGTCATTTATGAGTGTGGTGATTAATTTCTACCTATTTGTAAATTTACAAAATTTATTTCTATTATTGCTAATTTAATTCTTTGCCATTGAGAAACGCACTTTATAAGACTTCAATGATTTTAAATTTACAAAACTAAGTCTTTCCCTGTGGTTTAGTACTAGGTTCACTCTGAAGTATATAAATGTGCTTGTGTTGTTGGGTGTTGTTTGCTATAGATTCCAGATATATTTGGTTTGTAAAATTTCATATTATCACTGTGAAATGTTCTTTGTATGTAATTTTTAAAAATCTATTTCATATTAGAGAAGCTACTTTAGCTGTTTCACAGTTGTTTACATGGTATAACTTTTTCTGTCCTTTTATTTTCAAATTACTGTATATTCAACTTTAAAATATTTAAGAGCACATAGCTCAATTTTTATCCAGTCTTACAATATCTGCCTTTTAAATGGATTGTTTAGTCTATTCACAATGGTATTGATGATATGATTGAATTTGAAACCATATGCTTTTGATTTTTTATGTGTCCTATTTTCCTCCTTCCTCCCATTTCTTCTTATTGACTTATTTTGTATTAAATGAATGAGTTTGCAGTGCAATATTTTAATTCCTGTAATGATATTTCAAGCTGTATTTTTTAATTACTATGGGGCTGGGGATTTAGCGCAATGGTTCCACCGTCTGCCTCGCAAAAGCAAGGTCCCGAGTTCAATCCCCGGTACCAAAAAAAAAGGAAATTACTATGGTTTATAATATACATGATGAATTATTTATTTCATTTTATTCTATTTCCAGCAAAATATAGAAGTTTTATTTTGTTTAGCTCAATTTTCTCCCAATGTTTTTGTGCTACTATTGTGTGTGTGTGT
Organism: Heterocephalus glaber; assembly: GCF_000247695.1. The sequence goes on along the minus strand of NW_004624732.1, from coordinate 1,290,490 downwards.
GTATATATATATATATATATATACACACACAAGCATATATAGTTTATATATTGAAAAATCAACAATACATTAGTATAATTATCATTTTACACAATTACATTTTTGAAAAGTTGAGAGATCATAAGTGTGTACACACAGTTTTTCATATTAAGTGTTTTATTTTGTCGTTTTTGTTTTTGTTTTATTTATAGTTTTAAATATTATATATTGTGATTTTTTTACTGCAATACTGCTTTGTTCTCACACACCTTCTTTGTGCTGTTATTGTCAAATATGTTCTGTCAAGTAGTATCATTATATGCATAATGTTTTAAACAACTGCTTTCTAAATTAGTCAAGTAGAGAAACACTTGTTAAAAATGCAATTATACCATCATTGTATATTACTTGCATAATTACCTTTGTGTACCTTTCTCTCAGTCTCCTTTTTTTTAATGGGACTTCTGTCAGGTCCCGTTTGCTTTACTCTTGAATAGAAGTTCTTTTAAGGAAGCCTACTAATAATGAACACTTTGTGAAATGTCTTTATCTTACCTTCATTTTTGAAAACTCATATTGCTGAATATAAAATTTTGATTGACAAGAATTTTGGCTAGATGGCACTTTGAATATGTCACCTCAGTCCTCTTTCTTCCATTGTTTCTGATAAGAAGTCAGCTATTAATCTTATTGGTGATCCTTTGTGCACAGTCATTTTACCCTTGCTGTCTTTATGATCTCTTTGAATTTAGTTTCAACATTTTGACTATCATATGTCAGGGTGTTGATTTCTTTCTATTTTTCTTACTTGGAGTTCTTTGAGTTTCTTGATATGTAGATGAAAATTTTTAATCAAGTTCAAGGAGTTTTCAGTCATTTTTATTTTCAACTATTTCTTCTGTGCCCTTTTAATTTCTCTTTCAGACATTCATATTATGTGTTTTGGTATATATTTAATGAAGTCTCCATTCTCCTGAAATTATCTTTAGTTCTTTTTTAATACTTTTTTTCCCTTTGTCTTCTGTATTTTTCAAGTTTGCTGGTTCTTTATTTTGCCACCTCAGACCAACTGCTGAGAACCTGTACTAAATTTTTCACTTTGGTTATTTTCTTTTTCTGTTGTTAAATTTCCTCTTTATTCTTTTTAAAATAATTTTTATTTCTTTATTGATGTTTTTGTTTGATAAGACTTTATTATTATTCCCATCCATTAGTTCTTAAACAAGTTTTATTTTATTTCTCTGGACATATTCGTAAGAGCTTCTTTGACATCTTTGTCTGCTAAGATCATCGTCTTATCCCTTTGAATGGAATTTCTAATGTATACTTTTTACCCTATGTGTGTCATGGTTTTCTTCTTCTTTGTATGTCTGATCCATATTTTAAAATTTCCAGAATTTAAGTGACTGAATACTGATTCCTCAGGAGTTGTTTTTCTTTTTTTATTTATGTGTTTGGTAGATGATGAGTGGGTTCTGCAAAGTGCAGCCTCCCCTGCAATGTGCAGCCTCTACTGTCCCTAATTAGAGTTTTAACCTTATTTTATTGCTTACACCATTTACCTAGGGTTTGTTTATGGGTCAGCATAAGCAACTTATTGATCAAAGAAAACACGTAAGTTCTGCTGGGGAGAAAAATTTTTACCTTTTACCATTGGATGTGTGGCTTGAAAGTTGCTATTCTTGCTCAGGGAGTCTATTTTTATCATTTTATATTCAGTCAGAAATTACACGCTTGGTGGTTTCCTCTCTTATTTTTTTTTTCTGAAAGAGTATAGCCTCACCATTTTTCATGAATTTATTTATGCATGGAGGACTCTGCTGTGTTGCAAATAAAGTTAGAACCTCTAAGACAGAGCTAGGAATACTTTTGTCTTTAGGTTTACCTTTCTGTGGCAACAGAGTCAAGACCTGTGATCCATTTTCATTGAAACAACACGAGTGCTGTGGTTGGTGGTGGTTGGGGGAATCCATGGTCTTCTCTGCTTTATCTTTTTTAAATGAAACTTTTACCTTAGGAATGAAGTTGGCAGGACTGATCAGAGACCCAGTATAATCAGCCTGATGCACCTGAGATAGAAATTCTGTCATCTAAGTGGAAGTTAAGTGGAGAAGGAGAGGCCTGTTCCTTTCATATATATCTGTCTGGGATGGGGCTTAACACAGGAATAGGTGGTGATGATGGGGAACTATCACAAAAGATAGGAAACTAGTGGGGAAGTTATCACTATCTTGACTTCACATGCCTGGAACAGAACTTCTATAACACAGTGTTAAGACTGGTAAACAGCATGTGATTTCTCATAAGCCACAGCCTCTCGACGTTTGTACTGAGCAATAATAGATTTTCTTGAATGTTCCTCTATTTGTTCTATGCCCTTAAGGGAATACTAGAAAGTTTTGATGATTTTAAAAATAATTTCATAAATTAAATTGTTTTGTTAAACTGTATTCCTTACTCCCTAATTCTGGATATCAGTATTCTACTTTGTTTCTGCTGAAACTTTTCATTCCTTTGCTGAGATGTTTAGATATTGAATCTTTACTTTGAAATTGAAATTTTACTTTGTCTTTCTTCATTGAGATTATTCATAACAATCACTTTAAAATCTTGGTCTGTTAGTTGAAGAATCAGGTATATTTTGTAACCAATTATTTTTCCTTCCCATTTGAATATGTTTCAGGTTTTTGTTCTTCATATATTGAGTGATTTTGGATTATGTCCATATCATGAATGTTATGAAGATTTTTGGATTGTGCTTTTCTACTGAAATAAATACTGTTTTCATTGTTATATCAGATTACTTTTGGACTGAGTCTGAACCACAATTGTACTTCCTGTGCAACAGATGCAATGTCTTTTCAGAAAACCATTGAGTTTGGCTGCTTAGATTCTGTTCTTGATAGGCACGACTCAAATGCCAAGGAAATGTGGCTGGACAGAGTACAGGGATCTCAATTCTAGCTCTTTCCCTTATGAGAATATCCTATTGACTTCAGCACTCAATTAATTTCTTTTTTTTTCTATTTTAGTCTTCACTGTTCTAATCCAATTTAATTCCTTGCAATTCTACCTCCAAGACATTTCTTCTCTCCACCTCCACTGCTACTACTTTTCCACTTGGACACCAAGTCAAGGCATCCCAGTCTTGCTTAAATGACTTCAGGGGCCTCTCTCATCGTTTTCTCTACCTACATGTGGGTTTTTTCCCAGCAGATTATTTTCCACACAGGTACTGAAATAATCTATAAAAATAAGCACAACTTCCCTTTTATTCACTACTTGAGCTACCCTGATCCAGTCATGCCAACTCTGCTATGGCAGATTTAGGTAACCATATTCATTTATAGTGTAGTAACACTTCACTTCAGGTTTGCACAATCAGCCTCTCACCCTCTGGCCTTGATTTCATGGGATAAGGTGCACTGGGACTTCTTTCAATATCGCTACATGTGCAATTAGGACTTCAGGGATATTAGTGTCCTCTAGGGGAGAGATTTGATAAATGAGAACTGGGGGACTATGGGGAAATGACAAAGAAGTTATTTCCCTTTACATTTGTTGGACAAATTATTCAATGGTGTATTCCATATCACTGTCAGATAATATCTTTGTATGTAGCAAACAGTTATCTAGAGTGTTTGTCAATTTGCTGGTACCCTGTATTTTTTTTTCATTAAGTTTATTGGTACGTTTTAGGTATACAATACAGTTACATTCATCATTGCGATCTTGTACCTTTAGATGGTATGTCTTGGTTCTTATTTTTTCCCCATTCCCCTGCCTCTCCTGCCCTTCCTTCACCCTCTCCCACCTCCCCTACTTACAAAGACTTTGCTTCCATTTTTTTCCATTTCTCATATTTTTCTTCTCCCTCTTTCCTTTCCCCTACCCCTTTCACTTGCCCTACTCCTTTAGACCTTTACTTCCTATTTCACATTATCAACTATACATTTTGATCCTTATTTACACTTTTAGTTTTTCACACCGGAGAGATTATTCAGTATTTACACATGTGTGTCCTATTTATTTCACTTAAGAATATGGCCTCAATGTGCATCCACTTAGCTATAAATGTCTCTAGTTTCTCGTTCTTTATGGCTGAGAAGTACTCCATTTTATATAAAAGAAAAAAAACACATCTTCTTTATCCAGTCTTCAGTTGATGGGCAACTGGGCTGTTTCCAAGTTTTAGCTATTACAAACTATGTCGCTATAAACATGGGTGAGCATATATCACTGTGGCATGATTCCTTTAATTCTCTTGGGAAGATACCCAGCAGAGAAATAGCTGGGTCAAATGGGAGTTCTAATCCTAATTTTTCTGAGGTATCTCCATACTGATTTCCACAGTGGTTGCACCAGTCTGCACTTCCACCAATAATGAATAAGGGTTCCTTTTCCCCCACAACCCCACCAGCATTTGTTATTGGTTGATTTCTTGATAACAGCCATTCTTTCTGGGGTGAAGTGGAATCTCAGTGTTGTTTTCATCTGCATCTCTGGAATGACCAGTGATGTTGAATATTTTTTCATATGTTTATTTGCTGCTTTTACTTCTTTGTCTGAGAAATGTCTGTTCATTTCAGATGCTCATTTTTGAATTGGGTCTTTATATTTGGGGGATCTGATTTTTTTTGAATTCTTTATATATTCTAGATAGTAGACCTTTGTCTGAGGAACAGCTGGAAAAATTTTTTCCCATATTGTGGGTTGTCTCTTAGCTCTGTTGGTGGTTTCTCTTGCAATGCAGAAGGTTTTTAATAAGATGGGATCCCAGTTGTTGATTCTTTGTGCAAGTTCTCATACTACTGAGGATTCATTCATAAAGTCTTTTTCTAGGCCAATGTCTTTGAGAATTCTACCTACCTTATCTTCCAGCAAGTTTAGTGTTTCTGTTTTAATATTTAGATCTTTAATCCACTTTGATTTTAGTTTAGTGCATGATGAAAGATAGGGGTCTAGTTTTAATCTTTGGCAGGGTGAAACCCAGTTTTTACAACACCATTTATTAAAGAGGCTGTCTTTCCTCCAGTGAGGATGGTTGGCTCCTTTGTCAAAGATGAGGTAGCTAAGTATGTCTGGAGTTTTTTCTGCATCTTCTAATCTATTCCATTGATCCTTGGGTGTGTTTCTTTGCCAGTACCATCCTGTTTTTATCACAGTGGTACCCTGTATTCTTGTGTTGGGTCTTTCTCAGTCTTTCGATTTTTACTGTGTTTCCCCTAGTTGCTCCTTGAGACCAAACTCTCTGAAATATCATCTCCATCTAAGCTTTGTCTTAGATTCTGTTTTGTGTGGAATTCAACACAGATCAACTCACTTCTCCTAAAACTTGCAAATGGGTTCCAGCACTTTCCCAACTTAAAAAACTGACTTCATATCTAGTTTCTGGCTTCATATCCAATCGTATCTTGTCCTCTAGGATTCAACCACACTAACCTTTTCAACCCTCAAACCTTCTAGGCTTGCTCTTGCCATAGGTATTTTGGCATTAAGATATTTTTAGAATTTTCCCTCTTTCTTTTGAAAGTCTTCCTCCTTGTCATTTGTGTCTTAGTTTCATGTTATTTTCTCAGAGAGAACTTTGACTACCCAATCCTGAAATGATTATTTGCTGTATTTCTTTTTACACTTATTGTCAGCCACATAAAAAGTTTGTCTGAGTTCTTCACTGCTATGCGTATGGAAGATTAGATACTGAAATTTGATGGTTCATTTCTATATCTTGCACACTGCTTGCAGTGTCTGACACAGAGGAAGCATTTAGTATATATTTGGCCAATGAATGGGTAAGTGAAACCATCATATGAAATTTAATATGATGTAGATTACAAAATGATTTGCTATGGCTCAAACCAGGTCTTTAAATGTATTTTCTAGTATTACCATCCTTCCTTAAGGTGTTTATCTGTCCTTTTGATTCTTCCTGTTGTACTTTCATCCCATCCTCTTTTCTTCTTGTGGAGTTTAGCTCCTCTTTCAAAAGGTTTAATGATTGAATTTAGATAGTGAGTCCTGCTAATGAAGAACTTTAGTAGCAGTGGTAACAAGTTTGTCTTTGATACGGAGGGCAAAGGATGCTATTTCTGATCTTAACTGAAAATTATCAAACAGTTTTAGAAAATTGTCTTTTGCAACTGGTTAATTTTTTAGGATTTTTCTCTAGGCCTATATGGCAGTGTATCTTTCCAACTTATCTCCTCATCTTTTCTCATAAGCTATTGTTTTTGGTTTACTCATTCTCACCTGAGCAGAGATTTATTCAAATCCAATGTTTATCATAAGATGTGGTGTTGTATATATAAGTTTTCCTCTTAGTCTAACAAATTCAAATGTTCTCCCATCGTCAAGTCTAGCTGTAGTCAGCTGTAGTGACTTTTGAAGTAAGTGATATCCTTCATCACAACCTGTCTGCACTGTATTAAGTGAGAGGATGTTACCCTGACCTGACCTGAACCCCAACACTGTTGTTGCCCAACACTGTATACAGATGTAGAGCATATTAAATTGCAATCCTTAGTATGCGTTGTATTTTCAAGGCCCATTCTACTTCTATATTCATTTTTTTCTCTCTTCCTAGCATTTATTGAAGATGATATAGCTAGCAAGATCCAGACTACGAGAACACTGCTTAAAAAAAAAAAAAAAAAAAAAAACACCTTTTTAGTTGTTTTGGCTGGCATTGACCTTGTGTTTCTGAAGCAGGAAATAGGGTTTGAGGAGAGAGATGAAAGGTATTTCTGACAACTTTCAAAACAGCAAGATTGCTTCTTTTCTAAATTATGACAAGAAAGGGCTATCACTTCTTTGTTTCAGTATAATTTCATCAGAATTAATGGTACTGAGAATTTCATACAAATTTCAGCCATAGGATGACAGTGAGATACAGTTTTCAAGATTGTTTTTTTGCTTTTCCTGTATGTTGGATATTTTATTTGACTACATCTTACCTGCCAGTAAGGAACCCATTTTAAATTAAAATTTCCATTTGTATCTTTTAAGGTTGAGTATATAAACACTCATGGAGATTTAATTTTTTTCTTGTTATTCTCATTCTATTTTCCAAATATAATATCCTCCTCAGCAATACTTAAAAATTAAAAGTATGTGAAACATATGTAGAAACTATAAAGAGAAAGAGCAGAGAGTGACATAATACATTTTTTATTTCACAATATATGCCAAGGACAGTACTAAATAATTTATTTTGTTTTATTCTCATTTCTTATAGAGTTAAGTGTATCACACTGAAGAAACCAAGGCTCAAAGAGATTAGGTAATTTGCTCAAGGCATACAATTATGTATTAATTCGAGCTTGACCTGGGACTACTATAATAAAATAGTTCACATATTATTAAACAACTGTTCATTCCTAACCCACAGCTCTCATTCCAATTTTTGAATGAATTGTTTAACAGGAGGGAAAAAAAAAACAAAGCACCTCTTTTTCTCATTCATTTTCTTTTTTTCTTTTTTTGGGGGGTGGGTACTGGGGATCGAACTCAAGACCTTTGCTTGCAAGGCAGGTGCAGAGCCACTGAGCCAAATCCCCAGTCCTCATTCATTTCCTTTTACTTAGCAAAATTTCCTTTTTTATTTTGATCTAAGAACACTCATGTATAATATGCAAATAGGTATGTAAATACATTTCTTAACTCCAAACTGTAAAAAGATGTTGACATTATCTGTGAAACTTCCTAAATCCCTCTGTATCCCCAGGTTGTGAGATTCAGTGCTCTTATTTCTTGGGCTGTTGATCAGTTTTGTGGTCATGGACTGAACACCAAAGTTACCATCTTGTGAAAGTCCTACGTGGCACAAGAAGCTTACAAGTCCCATAGGAGAATCATTGGCTCATGTTGATCACAAGGAAAAGTACATTTATTCTCTCAGGAGTCCTAGCTTCTTCTGGGATTTTCTTCAAAGAACTAACTATGAGAAGCATTGGAGTTGGCAGTCTTGTGTTTCAAACAAACTGAAAGATCCCAGAATCATGTTTATGGAAAGTCTCAGAAAAAGGACCGGAGGCAATATCGAAAGAACTCATTGTGAATCAACTTGATAGACAATTTGCCTAGATGAGCTGAGATTATACAAGTAAATTGAATGGGTCCTGATAATGGAGAGCTATGAAAGCAACAGCCAAGAGTTTCTGTCTGATCCAGAGGGTTCAGCTAGGAACTTAATGGATAGGCTCTTTCTCAGGACGTGGGGTGCCTCTGCAGTGCTGTTCTATGACACTTTCACTCCTAGAATGCTAGCAGCCAGCAAAAGGGAGAAGAGACAAAAAAAAAAAAGCAGCTAAATTCAATGAGGAGAGAAAAGCAGTCCATTTTCATGTCATTGATTTCTACAGTTTGTTCACCTGTTTGTTGAGGGTCGTTTCATTTACTTGCTATTCCCTTTTTTCCCACTGCTCAGCACTTCTCTAGTACTGAGTTATTGACTGAGTGTGACACTTTCTGTGTAAGTTAGGCAATTGGGGGAGAAGGGGTATGTACTGAAGGACAGTACGCGGTGTTTAGTATGTTATTCTACTGGTGCACAAAAAATTCATCGACCAGAAAGGGTTAATATCCATTGAAATGGTTTAGCTTAATCCTCAAGTGCAGTTGGCTCATTTGAAGGATCTGGCCCATTGAGTGCATGTTAGCAGAGACGCCAATACACCTCTTCACCAAATCCAGTGCAATGAGGTTAAACCCAAGGGCATACAATAGATCAGGAATAAAACATCAGCCTTCTGAACTCCTTTAAAGTGCTCTCTTCACTTAACTAGATTTCTTTCTTTTATGAGGTACAAGAAAAATTTAATATTTGAGAAAAATTAAGATATCAAAAATTTTAAAATTACAATATTGTTTTAGACCTATATGAGGGAGAAATCTGAAAACAAATGAAATAGACTCCAAGAACAAGTAATGCCAAACATTTATACCTGCTTAAAATGAGGCAGAATGGTTAAAAAAAAAAAAAGCAACCAATTTTTTAGGGGGTTATGAATGGAATGTATCTCTTCCCTGCATTGTGAATAGTACTGTTTCTCCCTTTACCAACTGGAGGTATATTAAACTTAATATTGTTCATTAATCACATACTGAACACACATCTTGGAAAAATATATGGGAACAGAATGTAAATTTAAAAAGAAGAAAGCTAGTTATGGAGAAAATAACTATAATCTTAAAGACTAGTAATTTCTCTATCCCATACAAGTAGTATTGTATAGTAAAGTTAATAAAAGCTCAAGAATAGGAATTAAAAGCCTGAGGCTGTGTTTCTGGTTTGTACCTTTTAGCAGTGGTGATCTGAACAAAGTCTCTCTCAGATTCTAAAGTTTTATAATTCGTTAATCACTAGATTCCATATTTGGATGTATGGGAATAATAACAGAAGTAGTGACTTCATAGTATTCCTCAATGATTAAGTGAGATGGTATGCACCAGGTAGTCTGGACAGTGCCTGGCATGTAGTAGACAGTCAAAAGTGTAAGCTCTTATCCTAGAATAGCAAAGGGTAAGTGAAGACTGTGGTGAATGGAGGGCACTTCTTACTAGCAAAAGGTAAAGAGTAATGTAATCATATATATCCATATTATATGCAGAATAAGAGAAAATTGAACACAAATTTAAAAATAGAACATGATTGCATAATATCTAATGAAATACAAAAACTGTTGGCGCAAATATGCAATGTGACTTAGGTTTTAAGCATACAACAGATATCTGTGTTAACATTTTAAAGGTAAATCTTACATTACTTTATTCCCTTGCAAATGTCTTCTCTCTTCTCAGTTTCAAAAATTTTATAATTAAGGTATAAGTGATTTGGTAAGAACTTTTAGATGTGATTATTTAGATCAAAGCTGTGTCCACAGGCAATAAGAATTGACTCATGAATTTGGTTGATAAAATATTTAATCAAAAGATAATTGAGGTCAAACATATCCTTTTCTTCAAAAAGATTCTGGATCCAGATTATCTTTATAACTAACTACTCACACTCTCTATTTTTATGATATAGTTTCTTTTAGGATATTTTCCTAGGAAGCAGTTGTGAAGGAACATTTCCTTATTCAGTTCATGACTTTGAGTCTGGCCCCTGGCTACTCAGACTTGCAAACAACAGCCTGGCTTTATTCTAAATCAGTAATTTGTGAAGACCCACTAAAGCCCTAGACAAAATCTTGTGTGTGTTTATATGGATGTGTATTTTGGGGGGATAAGGGCATATATTGTCTATCAGACCTATGTGACACCAAAAAAATTGAGAATATTTAACTCTTAGGGCTTCATTATTTCCCCATCCTTTCTGGATGAAGATTTCCTTTTGCGCTTTGTTTTTGGCGGGGAGGGTACTGGGAATCAAACTCGAGTCCTTGTGCTTGCTTAGCAAGCTGCAAAACCATTGAGCTAAATCCCTAGCCCTTCCTTTTGCACTTTGAATGACTTCTGTTTCTGGTTCCATGGCCAGGCCTCTTCTATAACTTCATCTTGCACACACTTGATTTTCTTATTCCTGGTTTCTTGTCTTATTCCACAACCTCCGTGAAGCAAGGCCAGGTACGGATAGGACTTTTCTTTTTTGATATTTCTCTATGCAGCTTCTGAAGCTACATGGATATCAAGCTCACAGACTGAGAACAGAAAAAAAACAAGGGTTTTCTTCATTTCAAGGAGTTGAAAGATAGATCTGAAAAGACAAAGGAAGAGGACTATACAGCACTGAATCACATCCTGAGTGATATTGATATTGAACTTTTTATGGGTGTATGTCATAACGCCCATATTTTTCATGACAGGGAAGATACAGTTTAGATGATATAGTACAGAAACAGTTTATAATCCCCCACAACATCTACCGGAATCCTGTGTGTATAGGAAACGTGTAAATATTAGGGGGATTAATTTGGTAATATTCCTCTTTTGTACATTTTTTCCCCTTTGTGTTTACCTCCATACCAATTTTATTAATAATTTTCACATAAAATATATATTTCATAAAACAATTACACAAATAATGATGATTTTTCTTCTTCCTAGTAACACTGACTTTTCTTCTTCCAGTGCCTAAATAATCAATACAAGAATTTGTTTTACTGTTGCCAGTTAGAAAGGCACTTTCTACACTGTACTTTTCAAAGAATCAGATTCCACTGGATTGCTAGTTTTCAAGAATGGAGAACATACTGATGGTTTTTTTGTTTTTTTTCTCCTGTTTCCAAGTAAATGAAATCCTTAGGTGATGGTCTCAGCCAGAGATGAGTCTCCCTTTCCACTTCACCTTGGCATTTGATAATGGTTAGAGCCACTTCCGTTGTCACAACTGATAGGGTACTGCTGGTGTCTAGTGGATCCTACAGAACACAGGACAGCCCTTTACTGCAAAGTGCAGATCCAGAATGTCATCACTGGTGCTAAGGCGGACAAACTCCACAACAGGGTGAGGTGCTTGGTCTCAGTCCCCGCAGCTCAGGAGCCAAGAAGAGGAGCAGCCTATTTGGTTTGCAAGTATAAGCCAGGCATGCTGACTGCAGCGTGGCCTTTGCTTTTCTCTCCTACAGAGAAGGTGGATTCCCACCTGCTGTCAGCCATGTGATAGAGTTGGTACAGCAGGCTGTGCTCCTACCACTGTGGACTGTGGGAGTTTTTTTGTTGTCTGTTCAGTGGTAATGTGAAGGGGGTGACTTCAATTCAGAGGAACCTTAGCAAGCCTATTAGGACTTATCTAAACTAGGTCCTTCACTATTGCTTTTATCAGTAATAAAGCTGACATTTTGATCTCTAACTGTCTGGTTCCTGTATCATTCTCTGTAAATTGGTTCTGATGTCAGGTTGGGAGCAGTGATGTTATTTTTGACCCCTTAAAACCCAAAAAATCTGCTACTGTCTGATGGTTCAAGATCTTAATGGCTTACCTCTAGGACTCTTGGGTATTTATGACACTCCAACAAAGATGGCCAAAGTATAACACTAATTAATTTAAGGGCCACACATTTCAGAGCTGAAATTATCAAAACTGGAATCAGTGTCCAACCTTCCTTTTTGAACATAGTATGTTTTTGCTTTTTTACAGGCAATATAAAAGAACTTATTCCAGATATGTGCCTATGAGATTTTTTTTCAGAAAATAGCAATTAATTGCTTATTCAGAAAATATAAAATTCCTGATTTGACTCTAAGCATTTTATAACCATCTCCATGAATTTTCTTCACTTGTGTTAGATGGATGAACAATAGTGAATATTGGATAATAAGAAGCAAGACAAAAGAAAACAATTAGAGTGTGTAACTAACAAGAAGAGGTGAGTTAAAGTTGTTCAATTGAATACCACAGTTTTAACACGAAATAGAGTCTAGAAGGTATCGTCATTATGTGATGGAATAGGCTGCTTAAGTCCACACACCAAACCTAGCACCCTGATTTTTGTCATACCCATTTATAAGAAGAGTATGTTATTCTCATGATATTATAGGAAGAAATAGTATTTTAAAAGGTGTGAGAAGGCAGGGCATAGTATATGGCAATGTCAGCCACCTTACAACTTTACCCAAATATACTTGATCAGCAGGATAGGCATGGCACAACTCAGGTACATTTGGAGCTCAAGCACCTGGCCAGTCTTCATGGGCTCCTGTGAAACCTGCAGTCATGCAGCACCAAACTATCAGAGGGTTTTCATTCCATCTCTTCTGCAGAAGTTAGAGAAGTTGGATTACCTGGTAGTTTTTAACCTTCCTTAGCAAATGAAATGCATGTCACTTCCCACCTAAGCAAGTCAGTGATCACACCTAACTTTAAAGGGGAAAGAAATCCATCTTGTAGGAAGGAGAGAGGAAGTAGGATGCTGTGAATAGCTCCACTGATTATCTCATGTGTCATTACTAAAATTCTAGAGCAAGCCAATTGTACTGAGTAGCAAAAATTTAAGCATGTTTTCCATCAATGACTATGGTAATTTATAAAATGCACTGAATTTTCAGAACAATCAGAATATCAAAAAGTACTTCAGATGATTTCCTCACAACCTTTGGAAGGTGCAGTGCTTAATATTTAGTGTTCCAGACTTTGAGACCTTACTGCCACAGTAGTTCTATCTGTTCATGTCAGGTACTGCTGTGCATTAACACCATGTATGATGTCATCTGGGAAGACAGGAGCACCATGATCCCATGTTCTCACAGATACCCAACCTGAGCTGCTGCATTGTCCCAATGGCATTCCCCCAAGAACATCTTACAGGCACAAAAAAATAAACTGCTTACTACATTTTTAACTTGTGTCTTTACTTTTAGTGTAATAAATTTAGAAGTAATACTGTGGAAGATGGCAACTGCTGCTGCACAAAGACTACAGGGAAATGAAGGAGTTTTCTTTCAAACTTATTGGAAAATCTCCTGTTCAAGTAAAATTTCTGAGTCAAATGTAATAACGTGGAATATATAAAAAGAATGTATAAGGGACTCAGGTCCTATTTTAGCCTACATATCCTTTGGACACAGCTTTGAACTTTTCCAAACCCTTGCAGCTTTTCTCATTAAATAAAAATGAAGGAATAATCCATGTTGTCATTGTAGGCATTGTTGTCATAAATCTCAAATGTGGTCATTATTGGGGAAGTATTTTAGGCAATGTAATAGCTATAACAGAAGGATCACTGATGAATAAGAAGAGAAGGAGAAGGTAGAAGAGGTATTAAGTGTAAAATAAGAAGTGGAGCAGAGAAGAAAGACAATGAGGAAAAGAACAAATTAATGAGCATACATGCCAGTGGAAGTTATGGGATGGTATAAAAGGAAATATGCACACTGAAACAAAAGACAGTAAGATTTCATGAACACTGTCCAATCCTAACAGTGGGCAAAGAACACAATTTTCCAAACACTCTTTGGAGAAGAGAAAGTTTATGACGTTTTTAATGTGATGTTCTAAATCATAACTTTTTGCCATTAAGCAAATGTTCCATGATAATGTGGTGACTTTATACCTTTTTTGTTCAATCATCTAAATCTTGGTGTTCTTAGATACCTCTATGCACATGAAGTATATTACTCTACAATGTCTTTAGGGATACTGGACTCTCAGAACAGACAAATCCTTGCTTTGTTCTTTAACCGTGATAATAGAAACATTGGAAGAAATGGGATCAGGGGAATTAGAGGAAATGCTCATTAAAACAAATTTAAAAGGTCTAATGATTAAAATATTGATTAATTAGCCAAACATTGATTAGCAGTCACACTTTATCAACTACGAAGTTTCTAATTACTGCACCATTATTCCAGATTGACCTATTCTTTCCTGTCGCTTATGATGAAAAACAATTTTTATTAAGTGGGTTTTGGATTTTTGACCTGTAAAATTTTAATAGGGAGTGCAAAGTATGTGCATATGTGGTTTGGCATTTTATTCACCAAGGGACAGATTGTTACTGTCTCTACTTAACCAGAAGCACAAGAGTGCAAGAGGGACAAGAATACTTAGGGATTAAAATCTTACCATCTTCCCAGTTAAGAGGGAAAAAAGCCACATATTCATCCATTGAATGGGGAAAGAAAAATGCTTGCCCTTCTGGTTGTTATACAGAGAACTGATGTTAAATGAGCTCTCAAGGCCATAGTGTATCAAGTACAGGGTGTCTAGAAATAGAGAAACATTTTCAGTGATACAAAAGGGGTGACTTATTATAGAGTTAATTTTATGCAATTTAGGAATTGGTTAAGCCAGGTATAGAAGGGTGTTGCTCCTGGTTCTGGCATTATATTCACAGGCCAGATCACTGGGAATTAATGATGGGTAGGAAGTGAAGAGGTCCAGGACAAACTGAAACTAGCATCTGTCTCCCACTTCTCTAACTTCAGTAGTACGGATGACCTGCAGCCCATAGTACTGTTCACAGTGGTGCTGCTCAAACACTGGGCTTGGATTCAAAGCTGCTGCTCACTTGGCTAAGGAACCACCTCAACAGTGTGGGCCAGCAAATCAGGCAATGTATATGAATTGCAAAAGACATTCAGAGTATAGAAATGGTTGTTCCTTTACTTCTACCTTCCAAACCTCATGTGCAAATTGCTCCTGGGGTCAATTCTAAACCACCGGAAAGGCAATTCTGGAAAACAAAGTTTTAGCTTAACTAAGTCAGCACAATACAAAGACACCAAATAAAGCAAAAAGGATTCACACCTGCAGTACTGCAGACACCAGTATCTGAGCCTCTGGGGATGTATCATGCAAGAAAAGATACCAGGACCCAGCTGCCACTTTGAAGAAGGTCCCCCACCAAGCAAGCATTTTTCCTTTCAGTGAGAGTCCTTTTTACAGGTGTTAAGCAGGAAAAGGAAAAGTGATTCATATCAGGCCAATGAAAATAGCCCACTTTTAATATTTCAACTGGACAATTTCTGGACATCTTGCAGAAGAAGCTCTTGTTGATCTCAATAACTGTCTATTTAAATCTGCTGAAGCAGTGCTTACACCCTGATTCACCAAAAGAAAAGGCCAATATGCCACACAGGGTTACAGTCTCAATATAACTGTCTGAAAGTGCTGCTCCAGGTTTACTCCTGATGATATCAGCTCTAAGGCCAGAAAGCAGATTTACAGCATGAACATAAGGAGCAGGGGACACAGCCTTTTGATCATACATATGCTTGACAGACAAAATATGCTTAGCACCTTATTGCCAAATAAGTAACAGCACCTAAGCTCCTTGCCGTCTGTGGAAAATGACATCCTGGAGACAATTCAGAGCAGAGCATTAGGCTGACAAGTTCCACAGCAGTCATTGTCTGGAAAGAACCAGGATGAAGGGGCTTGCACTCCATGCCCAGCAGGGAAGGGATTCTTATAGGCTTGGCTTCTAGGTCCCTCTGTGGGACTCTGTTTTAAAACCATCTAGCTTATTCAGAAGCAATAGAAAGGAGAATTGGCATTATGCCACATGAGAAATACCTTACCTGCTTCTGGGTGTGAGCAGGCAAAAAAATAAGGGGAATTTCATGCCACAAGTCTATGAGCCAAGTAAACAAGGCTGTGGTCCAAAGTGTGCCTGACATTTCCCTTGCTCTGTGTACCTGATGTGGAATAGCCCACAGGTAGGGAGGTCTTTTTGTTACTTGATGTTTCATTGTTCTCATGTAATTTGGTAATAAATTTTGTCCAGTAGTTAATCCAACCTAAAAATTCAATGTGAAAGGAAGTACTTAAGAAATTAACTGTGTATCTTGGGTCTTAATTTTTTAAAAGTTATTTGGGCACTTTAGACAACGTTTTTCTTTCTTTTTTGATCCTGAACTAAGATATCTTACTCCTCTCCATTAAGATTTATATATAGGACTATGTATATTTGTATGTTCACATGTTTTATACATGGAATATATAATTATAAAGCAAGACAAATACATAAATATCTACTCTGCAATGTATTAGTATTGCTAATCTACATATTAATATATGTGCAGTCACCATACTACCTTACAGTGAAGCATCTTAATAATATTCTATTTTCTAGTAAAAACATGGAAAAAAAATTAGCAAAATAACACAAAAAGTAACAGTTCATGACTACTTTGTGCACTACTAGGAAACTAACTAAAATCATCTTGATAGAAGTAAAAAAGAAAATAAAATATCATATTTTTATATCATCCTCCCATTTTATTATTTACTCATATTGCTGTTTATTAATTTACAAGAATTCCATGTGTGTTAAGACTTCAAAACTTGTTTGTTACATTTGTAGTAACCATTTCTCTGGTTTCTCTTACATCATGGACAAATATATTTTCCTTTTTTGGTTCTTTGTGTAATTCTTTATGCTTAGAAATGAATCCCAGTCAAGTAAGAGCCTCTTTGTAGAAGAGAGAATGAGAAAGGAAATAGTTCATGGCAACTGGAAAGTAGAGCAGGAGGGGTCAAATATAGTACCCATACCCAACATCAGGGCTCCTTGACCCACCCAGACACATGCAGAAGTGCACTTCACCAATCCCCTGGGAAGCTCCCAAGTCATTCAAGTTGACACAATCAAGCTTAACTGTCAAATCCAATACCTTGTCAACTAGACACCCAAACATATAAGACATCCTTAATCCCCAAACCAATATGGCCATAATTCTGCCTAAAATGACACAACTATCTTGTGTACAACCAAAAAATAAATAATCCTTTCCCCAAAGTCACAAGAGTTTCAGGATTTTTCAAAAGTTCAAGTCTAAGTCTCTTCTAAGACTCGAAACAAGCTGTTTATTGTGAACCTCTATAAAAGTAAAATAATAAGTTACAAAATACCAAGGTATAATGGCATAGTACAAACATTCCTATTCCAAAAGGGAGTACTAGGGAACAGAAAGAATTGGACTAATGCACAACCTTAACCCAACAGAGAAAATGTTAAGTTCCATATCTGCTATCCAGGACATACGATGGTGAGATGTGACTTTCAGAGGGCTTGAGAATCCCCACGTTATGACCTTACTGGTTGCAGTCCATGGGTCCTCTTTTTTGGGCTGGCTCCATTTTCATTCTGCAGCTTTTCTCCACAGATATTCCATATTCCTGGCATCTCTGACTTCCTGGGGTATCCACTACAACTTTGTGTTTGTTCTCAAAATTTCACATCTGCCCTCCCAGGCATTCCTTTGAAATTTGGTTGGAAGTTTCCCTGATTCCACAAATCTTGCCTTCTGCATAATGTTAAAATCAGTATCACATGATCAGCTCCAAGGTCTAATGTCACCCAAAGCAATAGCCAAGCTGTCTTGGATCATAGCAGCAGCCTTGGAATACACAGATGGTTAAGCAGAGTGAAATGAGGGAACCAATTACTTAGGAAGCCTTTTGTAAACAGGTATCCCAGGAACCCTCTTCTCAAATTAATGATTGACATTTTTTGGGTGGAGGACAGAGATCTTCCAAGAAAGATCCCTGATCCACCCCTTTTCAGTGAAAATCCTTGCTCATTCCTTTTATGCTTGCTGTGTGACTTTTTCCCCATTGGATCCCCATTTAATTAACATTACCTAAGCAACTATACTTGTCATAATCTTATCAGTTGCTTATAGTTTTGTCGACCTTGTGATTTCTCATTGGATCAAATATTACCTAAGCAACTATACTTGTAATCTCACTAATTGACTATAGTTTTGTTCCACCTTGAACCCACCTCACCTCATGGCTTTGTCAACTCCTTTGAGGAGTTGGGTGAATGGGCAACCAACTTTCTGGTCCCCCTTCTGTCTCTCTTAGACAGAAGCTATCTTTCTCTCAATAAATTTTTCCTACTCTTAAAAAAAAGATTGACATTTTTGCACCATTGAGCTTGTGATGGGTCTTGTTGATTGCTGAGATGTACACAAAGAATTTTTCTTCTTATGTCTATACACAACACTTTGTTTCTTTTACTGTTGCTCATCTCTTCAGCAACCATACTTAATTTGGACCCAACTTTATACATGATTCCTTTTGGACCAAAATTTATGTTTTTCAAATTTTTCTACTTTATTTTTTGCCCAAGTCACACTATAAATCTGGCTAAAAGCAGTCAGGAGTACCCATGCTGCAGTCTCAATTTCGGACTGGTTTGAAATTTCCTCAGCCAGATTAATTAATCCTCTTCACAAAATCTCAGGATATGGGCAAAAATGTAGACAAATTTTATTGCCACAATGTAACACATGGCCTCTAGTCCAACTGCCAATGTAATTGTGGTTCCCAACTGAAACCTCCTAAGCCTAGCCTTTACTACCCATATCCCTATCAGTATTCTGGTCCTCTGAGTTACCTATCAGCCCCAATTTACATCATTCTAAGTTTTCTGTAGCTCATATTTCCAAACCTTTCCAAAGCTCTCTTGCAAATAAGGCGAAAAGTCTTCCAAACCACATGGCAGGTGTGGTAACAATACCCTACTCCTGGTACTAATTTTCTCTATTACTCAGCTTTTGAGTTGCTGGGACACAATACCTGACACCCACAACTTAAAGGAGATGTTTATTTCTCTCATGTCTCCAAGGCAGGAACATCATGTGGAAGGGTATGGTAGGGAGCAGGGGATAAGGAATAGATATAGTACCCAGAATCATACTTCTGTGACTCATTTAGACACATGAAGAAGTGTCCTCAACCAGTTCCTGGGGTGGATCCTAAGCCAGTCAAGTTGACACAGTCAAGATTACTGTTAAAGTTATACCAAATAAAAAGTATGTGTAAATTTCACTATTGTACTGTATTAGATGCTGCAACACTATTGAGAGATGAGTTATTTCCTGAAATAGACTTTATTTTTATGTTTAATTTAATTATTAAAGAGCTCAAATTTTTAATGATGATATAAAGTGAAAGTCTGATTGTTTTACTAGTCAATTTTGTTAATGTGGTTATTTAAATATGTAATTTCTGTTCACCAACTACTGTTGACCTGATATAAAAAAGATGATAGACAGACAGGTAAATGAATGGATGTGAGACGGATAGATGGGCAGATGGATGTACAGACAGAAAAAAATGAATTTATGGTTTGCATATACTGGGTTGAAGTATGTCTCCTAATTTACAACATCAACTGTAAATTTTCTTTGGTCAATGCTTTGGCTTTAATACTATAAATTTTCTTACAAAATGTGGTAAACATAGGTATCCAGATTCATCTTCAAGAAAATACTTTCTGCCCAGCTGTGGTAAATTTGTCAATCAACTGTATGCAGTTCTCAATTCTTTTTGAGTGTGTGACCTTTAGGGAGCTTCTTCAGCCAAGACAGCCAGTTCAAGTGACTGAATGAATGAGTGAAAATGTAAATATCTGGCCATTTGACTTAATGCAGGACCATCTGAATGGTAATATTTGCTCCACATCTCTTTGGAAATGTGGTGGTTTTGTCAGACTTGCATTACAATGACTCTGCACAATCCCATTTTTCTTCCATTCTTAGCTTATATTTATCTCTAAAACACATTTTGCACTCAATATTCTGCCCCTCCTCATATTCTGGATGTTAACAGGTAGCCATTCTTACTACTATTATCCAGAGAAAGCCTGTAATAAGATGAGGTTTGGAAGTTGGATCAGTTACTATCCAGCTGGCTGCCAGGGTCCATCAGTAGTGGTAGGTGGTCCACAGACTCCACCATAATCTGTTGGTCCAGTGGTTAAAATTTTCACTACAGAAGAGAAGACATCAGAACACACAGTGTATCCAGTGGGTAAGATATAAGAAAGAAAATAGTAATTATAGAATGATGGGATGAGGTGACTACGGCTAAGTCTCATTCTCTATGAAAGACGCTAAAATAATAAGGAGTGGCATGATAAAATATGAAAACCACAGAGTCTCCATGATTGCTTAAAGAAAAGTCGTATCTCTTCCAAATGGTGGGAAAAGAAATGTGAGATCTAGGTATGGGATATACTCATCCTGAAGGTTGAATTCATATGCAGTTAACTGCTATTCTAAGGCATGTTTGCTATGCCACTCACAGAGTAAAACCCTGAGATCCTGATAACATAGATGAGAATTTTGGAGTGGATCCCTCTACTCCCTCAATTTTGAATCCCATACTCTTTTGAAACCATTTAGTCCTCAGAAATAATAATCTCTACTATGAGATTAAGGTTTACCCTATATAGCAAGACAAGGCAAAGGCTTAACCCTGAAAAGCAGCATTGTCCTTCTAAAGAAGTGACAATACTTTTATTGCAAGACTTTAGATTTAGAAATAAAATTAAATTAGCTGGAGACATTTGGGCCTGATAAGTGAGGAATAAGACTATCCCCCAAGGGTCATAAAACTTAACATACCTGTACTAGTAGGAATATTCAAATAACTGGGTCATTAACTTGGTAAACTCTTCACTGGGGAAAATGGAATATTCTAGTATTAGGGAATTGTTGGACTCTTCATATACAGAAAAGTTGATTCAAGTAGTGCACGGATTCCTATATTGTAGACAATAGAGCTGCATCTTCCATATCTATAAGGGAGGAAGACTATATTTCTATACTGAAGCTGACTAAAGTTGTAAGACCTTCAGGGTTGTCCTTGGCTCCCTAGTCCAAACCCAGTCTCTTCTCAGGAAACCATATGGGTGGCAACTAAGAAAGGTTATACTGACTTTGATCTACCT
Source organism: Heterocephalus glaber (assembly GCF_000247695.1). The sequence goes on along the minus strand of NW_004624732.1, from coordinate 1,269,386 downwards.
TTATATTCTTGCAGTAAATCTTAATTGGTAAATATATATGTTTAATATTTTGGATTTAATTTGCTAGTATTTTGGTTAGTACTCCTACAATTATGTTCCCAAACTATAATTGATAAGTTATTGCATTCTCTAGATTTGAATATTTCTAGATTTGAAGTCAATTCTATATTTTGTATCAAATAAATTGAATATAGATATCTCATTTTCTATTCTTTTAAGCAATTTTGTTAACACAAGAGTTTTATTTATTTGTTTTATAAATCCTTCATGTTTCAAGCTAGGTGATTTTTAAATTACTTGTTAAAAATTGAAATCGTATTACATTTGTAGTCAAGTTTTATTTCTAATATAATTTATCTTGGTGCTCTTACTATTGTTTTCAATGAGCCAGTTTTGATTTGTAAACAAATTTATTGCAATAAAAGACATTACTGTAAATCCACCTCGTGGTAGATTTGCACTGAGTTTTCATTATATGTAAATACTGCTTTACAAGTTTTACTTGCATTATTTCACTAATTATCTTATGTCATATTTATATTTGCCACCATTTATAGTTATTATTTTTATTTTGAATATTCTTTATTTTGGTGCTGTCTCATTAATGATTTCAAAGAAGTAGTTTTGTTGTGTAAACAAATTTATTACAGTAAAGATACAGTGCCATTCATCTCTTCAAAATAACCCTCACTTCAACAGACTTGTCTCATCATTCTTACCATTTTCTGAAGCAATTTTGTACATCTTCTTTAGTGAGTATCTTTTCATGGTTGCCTCGATATCATAAATTGATCATAAATGTTTATGGACTTTCCTGTCAAATAAAAAATTATTGTGCATCCTCATTCACCTTACTCACCAAATCTGGCACCATGCCACTTCTGACTCTTCCACAAAGTCAAAATGACCACGAAGGGTAAACATTTTGAATCAATTTAGGCAGCCATGACAATCAACTAAAGACACTCTTGAAAGAGGACTTCCTGCTTCAGAAAGTGGTAAGAACAATGGGATAAGTGTGCTCAAAGGAAAAGGACATTTTCTGAGGGGGATTAAAGGCAATATACATTGTACTGTAATTAAAAGTTCTTAATTTAAATATTCACTATATTTTCAATTATATTTTTATATAAAGGAATATTATAAAGTAATAAAACCAAATAATCTGTAAAAGTGCTCTAAATAAAGATGACTGAGAATTAATTTTCATTACTCTCAACTTGAATTCATTATTTGCCAGTAAAGACCAAGAAATGAGAAGAGTATTCAATATGTGGTCCACAATGAATAGAAAGTTTATGCTATTTTTCTCACTTTTATTTTGTTGTGAAATATATATGATCTCAAGATTCAATAAATTTATGAAAATACACAGATGGATCTGCATAACTTCATCTCTTCAGACAATTATGATTATGTTTTTACAGAGTGCTTGGGCAACTTACCAGGCCTATAGCCTTGGTGGTTGCAGCTCACAGCACATCTCCCTCAGGTTGAGTCTACTCTCAGCCTATAGTTTCCTCCACAGATGTTTCATGTTCCTGGAATCTCCAGCCTTCTGAGGTTTCTACTCCACCTTCAGTTTCACTCCCACAGCTTCATGCACTGCCCTCTCAGAAGCACACTGCTCTCCTCCCAGGTCTTCCTTTGAAATCTAGGTGGAAACCTCAATGATTCTACAAATTCAGTGTGCCTGAAAAACTAGCATCATGTTGAGAACATCAATATCTGCCACCAACCCTAGCATCAGCCTCTATGCGCCTAGATATTTGAACTCAAAAAAACACTTTCCTAGGTTGCCCTGGGACTCTTTTCTCAAAGCAAAGTTTTTCAAAGGAGCTTACACTTTACATCTTTAAGTCTTTTGGACAGGTCTTGCTAATTCCTGAAATGCCCTCAAGACATCTTCCTTCTTATCCCAGTTCAAATACATAGTTTATTTTTGATGGCATCATTTTCCTCAAAAACTCATACTGCTTTTTGTTCCAATTTTACAAATGCTTCTTTCTAGCCAAAATTTAAGTTTCTCAAATCTCTCTGATCTACTTTTGCTTCTGATTCTTACTATAAATATGGCAAAAGCAGCCAGCAATACCTATGGCATGCCCTGAGCATTAGGCTGCCTTCAAACTTTGTCCTATAGATCAGTTGGTCTGCTACCTTTAAATTTAGACTCTAATGAAGTCTTAGCCTGTGGACAAAACATAGATAAGTTTTTTTCTTGCCTTTTTAATAGATTGTAACATGACCTCTAGTTCAATTCCCAGAACAATTTCCATTCCATTTGAAACCTCCTAAGCCTGGCCTTTACTATCCTTATTTCTATCTCTACTCTCATCTTCTGAGCTTTGGCCAGAATGGTGACTAGGCTCTGATTATATTTTAGGCTTTCTCAAGCACCTCCCACAAACTCTTTCTACAAGTTTCTGAACCACATGATCAGTTATAATCACAGCAAGGACTTCAATTCTTTGATACAATTTTCTGTATTAGTTAGCTTTCCCTTTGCAGGGACAAAATAATAAATGTCCACAACTTAAGGAAGAGAGTTTTATTTTGATTCATAGTTTTAGAAGTTTCAGTCCATGGTTAGCTGGCTCCAAAGCAGGAACATCATGGTGGAAAGATATGGTGGAACAAAGCTGCTCAATTTTTATTGGCTGGGAAACAGAACACAGATTAAGAGTGCCAGCAAGGTATATAAACTCCAAAGGCAAACCTCCATTGACCCACCTCTTCCAACTGGGCCTGGCTTGCTAGCAGCACATCCAGTTAATTGTCAGTGGTTTAATAGTCAATAGATCAGTGGTAATAACCAGCTACCTCTCTAGGAATCTCTTATTCCAGTCAAGTTGACAACTATGTTTAACTAGTACAGAATGATTTTATATCCAAACCATAGTGCAAAACTTTTACATCCTCTTTAATGGAAAATGTTTCTTATTGATGCGTTATATGAATAATTCATTTTACAACATCTCTTACTGATATACCTTGTGACAATTAAGCTGGATTGTCAATGTAATTGGCTTCAGAGCCATCTAGGGTATTAGTAAAGCACACTTCTGACTGTCTGGATGGGTCAAGGAGTCAGGACATTGGGTACTCCAGCTGGTTCCCTGGTCCCTTCCTTTCACTACTCCTTTGTTTTGCTTCCTATCCACCATGAATTGAGTAGCTTTGCTGTACCACTTTTCTACCATGATATTCCTGCCTTGGAGCCAGTCAGCCATAGACTGAAACATCTGAAACTGTGAGCCAAATTAAAGTTTTTGTCTTTTAATTTGTGTATGCTGGGTATTTGTTCCAGCAATGAAAACCTGGCTATTACACCCTTATTTACCAGCACCTGACTACTTCAGAAAAATAGAAGGCCTAGAATATTTCTAGTTCATGTTTCACTTCAAAATATATTGTATCATTTAATACTTTTTTAGACTCAATGCTTTGATAGCTTTTGAGACTTACTGTAAAGCTTAAAAATAACATCAACAATAACAAAAGCCAACTTAGATAAATTGAGTTAAAATGTAAAACTGAGGTTTTTTAATGTCAATTTTCCCTTAGAAATTAGGATTACTCTGTATTTGAAATTAAACTTTGTTAAATACCAAATAGTTTCTCTAATGTGAGAAACTGAGAGTGTAAATAAAGACAAAAAGGATTAATAACTAATAACTGATGCTTTGAAATAGGAAAAGGTCCAAAGGGGTAGGGGAAGGGGAAAGGAAAGAATGGAAAGGAAAAATTATGAGAAAATAAAAAAATGGAAAAGAAGTATGTAAATAGGGAAGGGTTTAGGGCTGAAGGGTGCACAGGTAATGGGGAAAAAATAAGAACCAAGATAGATCATGTACAAGTACAAGCACCCAAAGATAAATGTAAATGTATTGTATACATAAAATGTACCAATAAAAGAATTTAAGAAAAAAAAAGAAATTAAACTTTGTGTGCTACATAAAATGTTTAAAAGTTTTTGAAATGGACCTATATTTTTCTGAAATTGTATTTAAAATTAATTTTAATCATTAGTTTATTCCAAGTAGAACAAAATATAAAATTATTATAATGCAATATATTTTATAATATTTAAATACATTTGTAAGTACGGAACACAGTCTTATTTTAAAATTAAGACTAAAGGCTTTGTGTGATAAAAATCCAATTTATATCTTAGTTTTAAAAACAGGAGTTCATTTTAAGGATATCATGACCTTCATAAAAAAAGCACAAAATAAAATATTAAGATTTTTTCTTCTTAGCTGTCATTCATTCTTTGGACATCTGATTTATCCCTCTCTTTTTCTTTGTAAGCCAGCTTGCACTGCTTTTCTAGATGTCTGAGCAAAGGGTATAACAGTCGATATCTCAAGTATTGTGTATAGCACAACATCAAATTCCCAGAGAAAATTTGATTTTACGACTTTCTTTTTCATAAAATGCTAGAAAAGATTCTGACAGGTTCAGCTTTTATAAGTACTTATTCTTGTACAGTTGTTTGTAGGCAGGGAATAATAACTAAAGAAAGGAGTGTGATTGTCTTACTTGGATTAGAAGCCCTTCCCTGAATCTATCATCTGTGGCCAGGAGTTGTGTGCTGTCATACTGTCATGCTCCATGGAAGCTGCTGTTTATCCAGATGATAGAGGAGGAGGGGGAAAGATTCAAAGTAAAGGCAAGATTTTCCTTTTCTTTAAAACAAAGTAGCATGTTGGCCAGATTGAGTCAATAAAACTGTTGAGAAACATCCGTATGCACAAATGCTTAACAAAAGTGTTTTCCTTGTGAACTAGTAAGGAAATGCAAGCAAAATTCTTGTTCAATTTTTAAACAAACTTACAATTTTACTTTCAGTTTTAAACATTTATTGATATGATAGTGATTTAAGAACATAACTGTCATCTTGAAAAGAAGTAGGGAGTAGCTCCTTGGTTTTTTAAAATCTTATCTGCCTTATCAAAGTTTCTCAATTAATTTGTTAGGATCCTTTGGCTGGAAATGAAAGTGACAAACAACCAAATTTAAATTGGCTTAACTAGGAAAGATAATGTAGTACAACCTTATTTTAACATTTTAATGGAAATTTCTAGCAAGTAAATGGCCTAGATTCAATAGGGATGTTGTATTGAATGCTTAGTAACTGGGAGGTATCTGTAAATGATGAGTTTACAGTGGCAAAGTGAATGTGGCATCCAGAAACAAATTTCAGTAAGGAAAACTATTATAAAAAAAGAAAAATATAAATATCAGGATGAAAATGTACAGTCCAGCTCCCTGCTCAATCTTTTTCTTGCTTGGATAGGAGGGTGAGCAACTCATCAAGATCAATCTCAGGCAAGCTCAGCCCTCTGAACCAGGTAGAAGTTTTCTCCATCTAGATGGCACCTATCTGGCAAACCTCTGTTGTTGCTTCAACAATTCCCAGATGATGCCACAAGCAAGCATCCTGAATGTTAGGCAGAGTCTGGTTCTGTTGGGCTCTGTCTGAATCCTTTGAGTCATTTGTGACAGCAACAAAATCTACAAAGTTTAGAGAGGAGGATAATGAAGCAACTCTTCTTTGCCAAGCCACTGACTTGGTGAATTAAGAAATAAACCACTTATTATATTTCACACTGATGATAATGTACCCATAAAATAGGTTAACAGTGTCAACATGCAGGAAATGGCAGTATTTCCTCTCCTTCGTTTCTCTCTAGTTAAATTAAAACTGGATAGATACTCCTTCAACTATTCCAAGCCTCTCGATCAGACAGCCCAAATGGAGGGGCCTCATAGGCCCAGCCTCTTGGTCCCTACAGTATTTTATCTGCATAGCTATGGCCAGACACTGAGATTAGAATCAAGAGTTCTCAACATTGCAGATCTGTATGCTGAGTGCCCAATTAGCTGACACTGCCAATAGCCTTTGTTTTTATAGCTTTGTGGGGGGAGGGAGAATAGGATTAAAACAAATTGAACAGTGTAGCACAAAGCCTCTTCTGCTTTCCTGAGTGTCTTTATCAGTCTTTAAAATTAGAAATATACATATGTATTCAAAACAAAACCTTTCTTGCCCACATCAATATAAAGAGATTTGAAGGTATTGTATCTTGACATTTAACTGAATACAAGTGAATGATTTCAGGTGCTGATTTGTAAACTAACAACTTTTAAAAAGCTCTTTGTTGCTTTACAAATGTGAAGTGTTGTGATTCCTCTGGGAATTCTGAGTAAGCAAATATTTTTGTTAGATGTGGCAGCATTTTCCAGGTATATGTTATTACGGTTGGTTTCAGTGAAAATCCTGAAAGAAAAAAATCGTTTTGCTTAGTATGTGAAGGATCTGGCAAAGCATCCCATCCTAAGATTCAAAATCAGACCTATAAATATAAGAATTGCATACAAACCCCCAAGGCATGGATGGGAGAATAAACTTCATACTCTGCATATGCAGCAGCTATATTAACATGATAGATTTTCAACACTCTACAGGCTCCATTACTGTGTTTTGGGCCAATAGTCCATGAATTTGAAGGATTTATACAATGGACCATAACAGCTCCTTAGGAATGATTATATCCAATCCAAAGAAAAAAATGTCTTTTTAAAACCTTCCTATTAACCTGTTTGCTCCATCGACCATAATCCTCTAAAGGTTAAATTATATACATAGGAAAATGGGCCAAATCACCTCATTTTGTGTTTGAAAATATATTTATGGTGTAAAAGCTCTCCCAAATGGGAGAATGGAAATTGTACCCAAGAGTATCATCAAATCAAGGTGATTTTGAAATATGAGCAACAGATACTACTTATGATTTCTGCCAAGGAGAAAAATCTTGATAATGTAGAGATAACACCCCTTTATGTACCACTTTACATGTACAATAATCTAAAAATAAATCCAGCAGTGAAACTCAAATAGTCAAATACCACGAGACAACAGCTTTCAAAAGTCAGGCATAAAGAACCATGATAAAGACATATGCTACAAAATAAATGAAAAAAAATTGTTAAAATACTTTGTATTTGCCTATATGTTACCTAGGATTGTAAAATCATAGTATATGATTTAAAAGATCACATGATTTAAAATTATTTATGTAACTATTTTTTCATGAATACTCTCTGACCCTAGATGATTGAAAGTATTTAATATATTTTAATTAATGTATCAATGGTGGTCTAAATTATTAATCTGATTATCTCTCTCAGATAATAGAAAACTTCTGATCAACTTTAAAATTGGTGGTCACAGGAAGAACCTGGGGAGAAGCACGTGGTGATAAGGACTTTGTGAACCCCTCATAGTAGATGACAAATGAATCTTTCACCCTATTTACCTAGAACAATTCCTGATGGACAGGGATGCTGTCATTCACAGTCCATTACTTATGGTACACAAATATTTAAGGTTTGGAGGACGTGGGCTCAATTTATAAATTTTACAATGTTGAGAGAAGAGTAAGTGAGTCAATGAAGAGGAAAGATTGTTTTGTTTTGTTTTTTTAGTCAGGAGCTTTGGTGAATGTCTTTCTGTTATTATCTTTGCTCCCTTCACACTGTTCTCTTTCTTCTGGATTTCTGTTGTTGATGTTCATATTTTCCTATAAGTTTTTGGGAAAGTACCTCAAAGTCTGAAGGAAATGACAAATATAAAGCTGAAGAAGAATAAACAATAAACAGAAAATAAATATGGGAAATTTCCCAAAGTCCTTTTCTTCTTAGCAAATACATAGGCTCAGAGCAGAAGTAGCCAGAAAAGATGGACACAACAATAAACATGACTAGAGAAAATCATATGCACTAGTTAAGAATTCTGTTTTCTTACTAAAATGTGTTAGTCTTACTCAAGTACCCTATCAGTACACAGAGTGAGAAAGTAACCTCTTCCTCCCATCTCATTTTACAATTCTCTTTCAGATAGAGATCTGTAAATGGATTTAATTATAATATGGATTCCTTCTCATCTGTATGCTATACCAGCTCATTTGTGAGCCTATGCATTATTAAACATGTTGGGATAATTAGGAAGGCTACACTCTTAAAGTGCCACTTACTTAACCTAAATATAAACAACCAGTGCAATTCCCTTGTATTTCCAGACAACATTTCCTTCCAATGGTTAGAAGATTAAAATTGGAAAAATTAAAATACTTATTTTCCTCCTCTTATCCTATTTTCAGCCAACTAAGCTTCTAAAAAGCATATGTAGGAAACAGAAGAGAGGGTGAGTGGCTGTTACAAAAGCTTCTAAGACTACCCACTGCCTCTAAGTCTTCGTTTCAAGCTTAGGGTCTCCTCTTGTAGGAAGAGGCTCTCAGATACTCTGTCGCACTGGGAATTTATGATCTGCTCTTAGGAAGCACACTGGAAGTATGGACAGGCAGAGCCACCTGAATGGGTCCACTCTGATTCTCAGGCTGTATTTGGGTTTATGTAGAGACTGCAGAGAGGAATGTGTAGCTTCTGCAGGGAAGCAACACAAATTATTTTGTCCTCCTTTACTTTGGAGACCTCTGGCTAGTACCAGAGGCAACACTGAAATAGGTTAGACATTACTTAAATCAGCTTTATAATACTAGAGTAACATTTCCATTTCTTCACAAGAACCAAGTGATCAGGCAAAACTTTTTGTTCCTTAATCTATTTGTGACTGTTTAACAATGAAAATGCCAATGGGCACAAATTAACGAATATAAAGTTGGATCTTTTGACAGTAAGTCTCACACAGCCTGTAAGAGGGGAGGTTCTGCTAAAGGGATTTTAATTTATTTTATCCCCTTATAATTCATTAATGGCAACAATTTTTAATGGGATACTCTTCTAAAAGATACAGCTAATGTAGGAGATTTTTCTGTTTCTTGTTACACATTTTTGCCATAATTTTACATCTAAGATTCAAGTTCACTAAAGGCAGTGATATTGACATTTAATTCATAAAAGTCTCTCAACTTTGCATTCTAGACATGCATGATTGTGGCCTTACGTGAGTTCTGTGCAACAAACCAGCATATGGGTTGTGCATGACACTGCAGAGGACAACATACAAGGGAGAGAGTTTACTTTTCTTCCCCAGCCTTTTCCATGCAAACTCAGGCATTGGTCAGTCTGCTGAGCATTAGATACATCTAATGTTGCTTTTGATGGGAGAAAGAATATCAATTTCATTAATATTGTAAATAATATAATCAGTTGGGAACATAATGTGTCAACCATGCATTAGAAATATTTGCTTTTAAAACCTCTCCTAGCAATTACTCAATTGGTATTTATAAATTACAATCACACACACACAGATCAAGGAAGCTCACTGGAGCAATTACCTATGCATGAATGATTTCACCTTTCAGGACACTAATAAAACTAAGAGATCAAATAAAACTAGTTTATCTTTCAGTGTGGTGTGAAGATTGAGAGTTAGTCATCCTTATAAACTGGCATCAGTGGTCCAAGTTAAGGTTATGTGCCAATTACAATGATTTCTAATAAAGTAAAATAAGAAGAAAAAAATGAAAGAAGAAAAATGTAACATGAAAGAAAAGATGTACAATTTATGTTTGTTGATGACATCCATTGCTGAATGAGCCTAGACATTCTTAGACAAGTGTCAAAAAGACTGCTCACACTTTGTAGAAATAGATTCCTTAAATCACTGGAAGTTAGCACTCGGTCCCTTCTTGGAGCTACTGCTTAAAACTAGAATGTGAAGAGATTGTACTCCAAGAAAGCAGAAGCTCCACTATGTCACATAACGGATATGCTGACCATCTTTAAGGTTTCAGACACAGGCAGCTAGTTCCTATGAAAGACCAAATGCACAGACTTTTTTTCTGCATGTTACTTTGGGTTGGAGTGGGTGGGGTTTGGAGATGTAAAAGGAAAGGTGAGCTACAGGTATTGAATCATTCAGAAATGTACTGGGATGGTACAAATATCCTGTGAAAACTTTGCCAATTGCATGATCCAAATTCTTTGAGGCTTCCATTCCATCTGATTGCAAGTAATTTGTAATAAGGCATAAATGATTTTAAAATACATGATTATGTTGAAGCTCCCACCTGCCTAATAATTATCTCAAGTAGTGGCTATAACTGGATGGTAATAAGTGGTTTTGTTTCATTTTAGGTATACAATATAATGACATTCATCATTGGAAATTTGCACCTTTACATAGTCTCTCTTGGTTCTTAATTTTCCCCCTTCCCCTGACCTCCCTTCAACCCCTCCATCCCTCCCTATTTACAAAGACTTTGTTTCCATTTTTTCATTTTCTCATATTAATTCCATTCCCTTCTTTCCTTTCCCCTACCCCTCCCACTTCCCCTTCCCCTTTGCCCCTTTTCTTCCTATTTCACATTATCTATTATACCTTTTAGTCCTTATTTACACTTTCAATTTCTCACACTAGAGAAACTACTTGGTATTTACACATGTGTCCTATTTATTTCACTTAAGAGTATCACTTCAATGTGCATCCATTTAGCTATAAATGTCTCTAATTTCTCATTTTTTATGGCTGAGTAGTACTCCATTTTATTTAAAAAAAAAAAAACATTTTCTTTATCCAGTCTCCAGTTGATGGGCATTTGGGCTGTTTCCAAGTATTAGCTATTACAAATTGTGCTGCTATGAACATGGGTGCACATATATCACTGTGGTATGATTCTTTTAACTCTTTGGAGAAGATACCCATCAGGGGAATAGCTGGGTTAAATGGAACTTCCGGTCCTAGTTCTTTGAGGTATCTCCATACTGATTTCCACAGTGGTTGTACCAGTCTACACTCCTACCAGCAGTGGAGTAAGGTTTCTCTTTCCCCACACCCCCGCCAGCATTTGTTATTGGTTGATTTCATGATAGCAGCCATTCTTTCTGGAGTGAAGTGGAATCTCAGCGTTGTTTTCATTTGCATCTCTCGAATGACCAGTGATGTTGAACATTTTCTCATATGTTTATTTGCTATTTCTACTTCTTTGTGTGAGAAATGTCTGTTCATTTCAGATGCCCATTTTCAGATTGGGTCTTTAAATTTGGGAGGTCTGATTTTTTTAAGTTCTTTATTGATTCTGGGTAGTAGATCTTTGAGGAACAGCAGGTGAAAATTTTTTCCCACATTGTGGGTTGTCTCTTCACACTGTTGTTGGTTTCTCTTGCTGTGCAGAAGCTTTTTAATAAGAAGAGGTCCCACTTGTAGATTGTTTGTGCTAGTTCATGGGCAACTAAGGTGTTGTTCATAAAATTTTTTCCTACACCAATGTCTTCAAGAGTTCTACCTAACCTCTGTTCCAGCCTATTCAGCATTTTTATTTTAATATTTAGATCCTTAATCCATTTCAATTTTAGTTTAGTGTAATAAGTGTAATAAGTTTAGTGTAATAAGTGTTTTGAAAGACATGTCACCATTTTACTCTCATGCCCAACCAGTCATTATCTTTGCTCCCCTTCTGTTGTCTTCCGCTTTACTCCCAATTCTATGAGAAGCATAATGAATAAAAATAAATTATGCAATGAATTAGGTAAGTCTAATGGCTCAGCTCATTAGGTACAAAAAATGTTGAAGCAATTGATTATGAGGCATTTCTTCTGTTCACTCATCTTGCTTTAGCCATATTGAGAAGGTCATGACCTGCCTGATATGATCTCCCCAATCTTCCCAAAATGGCACATTGAAATTTCTCATTCATTTTCTGCCTCCTTTCATTCCCATCTTTTCTTCATTGCTCTATCTTCTTACCATCCTTCATTCTTTTCCACGCAATCTATCATTCCTTCAATTTATCTTGTTCAATTATTTGTGTAGTACAAAACACATTATATGAGTTGAACTGTTCTTGTTCATAGCTTTCATCTCTAGGATATGGCATGTAGAAGACAGGCAGTTCATAGATAGTGAATGAATGAGTTAACTTAGTATCCAGACACAGAAATAATCTAGAGCTAATTATTTACTGTGATCCTTGGGTAGTCCTAAAATCTTTGGGCCACTATAGTTCTACCAACATTCTTTTTTTTTTTTGGTACCAGGGATCAAATTCAGGACCTTGCACTTGCGAGGCAGGCACGGTGCCACTGAGCTAAATCTCCAGGCCAGTTTACCAACATTCTTAATGTAATATATTACATATGTCCCTCTCAGATGAGGACAGTTTTTAGTGTTGGATGTAGGAATACTTTTCTAAAAGAAAACAAATACAAATCTTAGCACTACTTAATGTACTTAGCTGGTTTTGACCCAAGATAACTGAAACCCTTCTCAGACAGAGATTTACCTTCTTTCCCATCTTGTAAAATCTCCTAATGTGTTTATTTATTTACACAATATCTTTACTGATGGGAGTCCTATCTTCACATTTTATCCATCTGGTTCATAACCTTAAAATTACTTAAAGCTATGCCCTTAAGAAAATTTGTTTAAAATAAAAATAATTACTTAATACTGCTTATATTTTGGAATTTTTTGAAAATGTAATCATGGTAGATAGCTACTACTCTGTTACAAATCTAAATGTGAAATTTCAGAAATCCTCTTTGCATTAAAAATGAATTAACTGTGTGATTATTAATTGTGCATATTCCAATCCCTTTGTGCTGTACTGCCTGTTTCTTGAATCTCATTTGAATCCTTTGGCTAAGTAATGTGTCAAGGGGGGTACAAGCCTGAATGCCTAAGTTATTTAAAAGGCAGGACAGCACTTCCAGATTAGAATACCAATGAGTGGGGTTAAAAAGGCTCTACTGTAGTTGGAGGGCAGCTCTCAGACTGAGAAGTACCTGAAAAGGACCTCTATGGACTAATTTTCAGAATCACATTGTAATGTAGGCTCATGTCAATCATCAGAACAGACAGCTTCATCCCATGATATAAACTAGTTATACATGCAAGAGCTGCCAGAGGATCTTCATTAAAAAGACTTAGCATTAAAGGGAGGAGGTTGTTTTATTATAACACTTCAAACACAGTTTTTTGTTTTATATGTTCTCAGAATTCTTTTTTGTTCTTTGCTACAATATCAAAAAAAGTACCACAGAAGAAGGAAAACATTAAATATTCCATTTTTTAATAGGAATCAAGGAAGCCTTCTGGTTTAAGGCATTAAAATCATATACATTTTTTCTAAATTTATTCATGGCTTTGAATAACAAAAAGAAATCTCTAGATGTAATAGGAGGGTGTTTTTAATCTTTTGTGGAAAGGGATTTGCAGGACTACTCAAGGTAAAATATCTACTGGCAAAGTATATCAGCTTTATACATATAAATTTGTATAAAACCTCTGGGCTCTCTACAAGCTTCCTGATGCCAGTTAGATATTCCAATTGATGTCATTAAAATTTAATATAATTGTGTTAAAAGGAAAACAGGAACAATATCTATGTAAGTAAATCATTGACACTGTAATCTAGTATTTAAAGAAAACCTAACAGGGCTTTAATAAAACAGATAGCGGCATCTTTTTACTCATATTCAAAAGCCTCATATTAAAACTAAATATATTTGCACATTGAGTAATCTCTTCAAGATATTCATCATTTATAATATTTATCTAAATCATCTCATTTCTAACCATGAAATATATAATGGCAAATCAGTTGGCAAATGAAATTAAAGCAAATACATAGTAAAATTAACTCTGTCTTCAAATGATAGGTTCTTATCAGTAGAATCCAGACAGGCAAAAATATTAGAAGTAGTAAACAAATTTAATAAAACTTCAGAATATAAAAATCAATCAACAAAAATCAATTATGTTTCTAAACAATAAAAATAGACTGAAAAGAAAATTAAGAAACATCTTATTTGTCCTTAACATCAAAAATCATCATACTCTGTAATGAACTTAACCAAGAAATTGTAAGACTTGTACAGTGAAAACTATAAAACAATGATGAAAATTTAAGCAAGATACAAGTGAATGGAAACATATTCTGTATTCATAGACTGAAAACTTAATATTTTTTAAATGGCCAAATTATCCAAAGCTGTGCAGAGATTAAATGTAATCTCAGTCAAAACTCCAATGATATTTTTGACAGAAACAGAAAAATATAATTCTAATATTTATTTAGAACCACAGAGGACTTTGAATAACTACTTATGCCTCAAAATAAAAAAATGAGGCTGGAGGTATCACATTATCTGATTTTAAAATACGCTACAAAGCTAAAATAAGCAAAACATTATGGTACTGGCATAGATAATGATATGTAGAGCAGTGGAACAGAATAGAGATCCCAGAAATAATCCTCTGACATTTACAACAGTGTCAATAATACACAATGTCTACTCAAAACATGTTAGGAAAACCAGATAGCTACATACCAAAGAATGAAACTGAAAATTTATCTTACACCACATACAAAAATAAATTCAAAATGTATATAGTCAGACTTGAAATCAAGACCTGAAACTAAAGACTCCTAGAAGAAAACATAGGAGAAAAATTTTTTTGACATTGGTCTTAGCAATGATTTCTTGGGCATGGCCTCAAAAGTACAGACAGAAAAACTAAAAGTACACAATGGGGAATACATCAAACTATAATGCTTCTGCATAATGAAGGAAAAATAAAACAATCTGTGAAATGGAAAAAATATTCATAAATCATATATATTTGTATATGATAAGAGTGTTAATAATCAAAATGTATAAACAACTCATATTACTAAATAGTAAAAAAAAAAAAAACTACAACAATCTGATATAAAAATAGACAAATGGGGCCAGGGATTTAGCTCAGTGGTGCCGCCACCTGCCTCACAAGCTCAAGGTTCTGAGTTTGATCCCCAGTACAAAAAAAAAAAAAAAAAAATAGACAGATGTATGCAAGATACAGCTCAGTGGTAGAGCACAGGGCTTTATAATCAATCCCAGCATCATCAATCAATCAGTCAATAAGATATTTATCCAAAGAATAAATTCAAATGATCAACAGCTATGTGGAAATGTGTTCAATATGACTAATCATATAAAAGTAAATAAAACCAACAATAAAAATGATATTCATCCCCAGTTCCTTGGCTGTTATTTTTAAAAAGCAAGAATAATAAGTGTTGACAAAAATATAGAAAAACTAGAATTCTAGTACTACTTCTATATTCCTATTTGCTTGTAGGAATTAAATGGTTCTGTCATGATGGAAAACATTATGGTACTTCATCAAAAATTTAAAATTACACTACCATATTATGTAGTAATCCTACTTGTTTGTATGTATCTAAAAGAATTGGAGTCCCTAGCTTGAGGAAATACCTTTACTCCTACGTTCATTGCAGTGTTATTCACAATAATGAAGATAGAGAAACAACATAGAGTTCCATCAGTGGATGAATGGGTAAGGAAAATGTGCTATATACATATAACAGAATATTGTTCCATCTTTAAAAAGGAAGAAATCCTACCATATATGACAATATGGATGAAATACATGGATAATATTCTAAATGAAATTAGCCAGTCATGAAAACACAAACAGTGCATGATTATATATATATATATGAGGTATCTGCACTGTGTGATTCCATGTATATGAGGTATCTAAAATAGTCCAAGTCATGAAAACAGAAGGTAGAATGGCAGTTGCCAGGAGCTGGGAACAGGAGAAAATGAGGATTTACTGTTCAATGGGATTAAAGTTTCAACTATGTATGAGCAGTAAGTTCTAAAGTTCTGGTATACAGCCTTGTGCCTATAATTTATAAAACTATATACTACACTTAACATTTTAAGAGAGTAGATCTCATTTTAAGTGTTCTTGCTACACTAAAACAAAACAAAAACAAACAAAATAATCTCCCAGTCTCTTGCTGGTTACAGAACACATAATCTCAAATTGGTCTCATGGTTTAAAAGAGTTCTCTATAGAGTATGTATATTTATTAACACATAACATAAATGATAATTTGCAACTTTCCTTTATGACACTACAATGCCATGTTATTTTTCAGTGTTTCTTATCAGGAGTCTACTTGGAAACCAAATCATTGAAATTACTTATGAAAGCCAGGGATCTCTCATGGTGGAGAAGTTCTCCCATCACCATGGGGAATAGAGCTTAATTAAAGGTCTTCTGGTGCTCAAAAACCAAGTTTTCATGACAAAAGAGCCTCTCTCTTCACTGTTTCACCCATGCAAGCAATTTTCATATGCATGATGACTCATTTCTTTCCATCATTCTCATATAAACCGTCCCCAAAATGCATATTTTCAATGCTTAACTAGTCATAGACTCATAGTTTTATTCATAACTCAGAGGACTGTAGCTGGTAATCAGCCAAAATTTGTGAAATATAGTAAATTATTTTTCATCTGGTCTCCACAGACCTATGAAGAGATTAAAAAACAGAGAGGAGTAAAGATATATGAAGTGCTTATACCTTTCTCTCTTCAGATTTCTCTACTTTGTAGTTTATATCACTGACTAGATTGCTGTTTCATCTGTGCCCGTAATATCTAACAAGTGACAGGAACTCAGTAAACACATTTTACCAAATAAATAAAAATATCACAGAAAGTATCATCTTCTACTGGAGTACAATTTTACTAGTAAGTTAAGAGAAAATTCGCTAGTAACAGGTGCATCTCAATTGTCCTGAATTTACTGTTCCTTTTTAAAAGACACAGGGAGAAAGAATGTTAAGTCATTGAATTCTGTTGTTCATTCAAAATGACCAAATACATAAATCATTACAAGGATTAAATTCCAATCCTAAATTAGATGGCTGGCATTCACAATTAAGAATTATGAGTTGGGATTCTCTAAAATTCAATTTTGTTTTCTCCAACTAGTTTATAGAAACATAGACAAATTTTAAGTTTACATATTACAGTTAGATTTTCACCTCTATTGGTCTTAAAGAAAATGTTTTTTAAAATCATCATGCCATACTTTCATATTTAAATAAATTTCAATAATTTTAACTTAAAGATTAACACTATTTATTGACATATTCTTAGATGTATTTTTGTCAATTTCCTCTTTATCCAAACCACTAAGGAAAACAGGGTTGAAAAACAATGTAATTTTTAATACTTAATAATTCTGTTCTATATCCTGTCATCATGTAAGCTCTACTGAAACTCGCTGAACTCTGATACATGGCTCTGATACCAAGATTCTGTTGTTAGGTATGCATATTTCTAGAAGGGCATGGTATTTCTATCATTAACATTATTGGTCAGACATTTTAAATAATAAATAGTTCAAGGACCATTGTCCTTATTGTATGAAATGAATAAAATCTCTTAAATCATGTGAACAAAAAAATACACTGATGCTGGGCATGGTGACACACGCCTGTAATCCCAGCACTTGGTAGGCGGAGGCAGAAGGATCACCACGAGTTTGAGGCCTACCTGGGCTACACAGTAAGTTCAGGGCCTCCCTGAACTACAAAGCAAGGCCTTGTCTCAAAAAACAAAAACAACAAGAAAAAAAAAATCCCTGAATACCAATACCTTAGCGTATGTGGCAGCATCCTTTAAGAAAATCTCAACGCATTTTTTTTTTTTTGTAAATTTACTTCATCTTGTTTCTGTAACAGCTTCGCATGAAATGCTGCAATGGAATAAAAACTGTACAAAGACTGAATGCACTCACTTCATGGTTATTTAAATGATAAAGCCAAAACTTGCTTAGGGAAAAATAAGGTAGCAGCATTTTATGAATCTTTGAAGTGATACTGCAAGCCCAATTCTAACTCTGTGTAGGTTTATGAAAAGAAGTCAGTGGATTCACAGAAGTTACACAAATGTATTGCAGTGCATGCCTGAATAAGTAAAGGTAAAAATTTCCCCTGGAGAAAAGATGGGCTTCAGTGCTTTTTTTCCTTAATATATCATGTCATACGTAAGTGTATTTTTGTGTTATTTTGCAGATTTATTTTTCATCTGCCACATATATTCCATTTCAGAAACACTTTCTTCATACTGATATTTAGTAGAGATGATTGACTAATTTTGAATACAATTACATTCTCCCTACAAAAGAAAAAAATGTGTATGCCTAAGTACATATATGTATATGTATATATGTATCCACATATATATGGATACATTCAGTTTTTAGTATAAACACATGATGCGTTTTCACATATAAAATGCATGTCTTTACATATTACAAAAATACATTTTAAATTAAATAATTTTGACATATTTAATGATAATAATGGTCAAAACAACAGCAATTTTTGTAAGTCAAAGTGTATAAGCAATAACAAAACATTCAGATTTATTCAAGTATATCCTTGTATCCTTTCTGTTAAAATATTACCAACTTCTTCACTGTCACAAATTAGAAAGGCAAAGGAAAACAGAGCACAGAAGTGGAGAGGGAGAGACACCGAGGCAACAAAACATAAGCACTGCTGACCTGAACTGACAATACTTCACTGAGCCTCCCAAAGCTTTAGATGATAGTATTCAAAAAAGGATTCCATGTAGCTACAGCAAAGACACCATCAACAGCCACTTCAGACATTTCAGATAGAGCTTCCCTCTGAGGATGGAAAGAAGTGATAAGTGGAAAGCTGCTGCAAGCATTAGGGCTTAGAAAGATTTCTTTACTTTATATATTGATGGCCAAGTTGAAAGAATGTGCATCAAGGTGAGGATCTTGCTGGTGAAACAAAAAAAACAAGGAAAGGCAGTCAATAAAAAGGTGGGTGGCAGTGCAGCTGTTAAATGGCTACCCTTGAAGTTAAATGGCATTTTGCAATTCATTGTGAAAGAAAGAACAAAAAACACTGAGACAGAACAAGAAGAATCTCAAAAGAATTCTCCATTTACAAATGTGCCTACCAAAAGAAAAAAAAAGCTAAACTAATAGAAAAAGTAGACTTCAGATCTGATTACACTTCATCCCAGCCTCCAGAAGTAAAGTGAAACATTGTTTAATCTTTACAGATATTTTTGGCATGTGTATAAAAAACAAAGTTGACAACAGTTAACTATTCTTAAATTCTAAGTATTTGGTATACAATCAATTTGTTCTTAAGTGAAAAGACACATTAAAATACTGATGAAGCTGTTTTAAAACTATTATCTTTAGAAATAGCTTTTCTACACTCAGGAGTAGATGCAGTGAAATGATGTTTCTGTAATTCTCCTCTTTGTTATAAATGATAAATGTAAACTCTGCCTTATATGCTTATTTTTCTTTACGGAAGGTGTGTATATGTATATATTTATTTGGAATATGTCAACACAATGCTATTCAAAAATATTTGTAAGTACCACTTTGTTTAAAAGAGGCTACATTTTTCAGTTTTTTTCTTTTCTTTCTTGTTTTTACTTTTTCAAGGTGACCAAATATTTTAGTATTTTAATCAATTTAGGGAAGGAGTATTATTAACCAACCAATGAAATTTATCTCTCTAAGCAAACATGGAATGAAGAAAACAATTATTATTCCCACTGTTATTTCATTGGAAAAACATGATCATCTTCTGCTTCTTTTTAGCAGCAAAATGCTATAAAATTTATCTCAAATATTCAAGTCAATTAGGACAATGCACTTTGAGCAGAATATTCTTTAAATTATAGCATTATGATTCCCCATAATTCTACTGGGATAGGGCTGCTATTTAAAGAAATTCTGTGGTTTGAGAGATGACGATATGACAAAGAAATGTACACAATCCTGAAGGGAACCAAAAGGACAGATGCCGCAGGCTATGTGAGCTTCTGTTAAATATGAGAACCAAGGGGCATGAACTTCAGCAAGAGAATGGCCTAGCACTAAAAAGTGCTTCAAACTCTTTTGCAGTTGCCCTTTGTGGAATAAACAGCCCAGAAAAAAATAACAAGCAACATACTCAGCAAGAAGGTGGAGAAGTGGTCCTGGACAATGCAGTGAGTGATTTAATGACTACAGGAGACTCAGTCTTCTATTTTTCAGGTTAGGAAATGAAGATCACCAATGTTCCTAAAACTTTGTCATTTTTATTATAGGAAAAAAAATGTGTATATAGTTTTAGAAGTTTAAAATCCTATTAGCAAAGGCCAAATGTTTCATCTATTAAAAATTTGTGGCTAAAGATATAGCTTTTAGAAATTATTAAGAAATCAAAATGTTTCTGTCTTGGAAAATTGCTTTAAGACACATATAATTGGTATATTTTTAATTAAAAACTTAGGCATTTCCTAAGTTTAATCCATTCATTTGCATGAATGTCTTTTTTTTAATAGTCTGTTATTCAATCATTTTTCTCTCAACAGATCTTCACAGAGCAAAGAATGTTAGGCTGCTCAGAAGCACAGGTATTATTACCTTGCCTTGTGAACTGCATAGGAAAGCATCAGGAATCAAAATGCATAGAACTGCTATAGCTGGAAAGAACCTTACCATTAACTCACCTTGTTTTGAAGATGCCAAAATGGAAATGTGAAGTATTTTATTTCTTGTTTCATGACCAGAGGACGCAGATTCCAAATTCATCCTTTTTGTTTTTATTAAATATGATCATACCTATAAAGTTCTTACTGCAAAGCCTGGCATGGAGATAGCACTTAATAATTGTTACTAAAGCTATATTAACAGACAGCAACAGATACAAATAGATACCCACATAGATGTACATAAATGAAAGTACACACAAACTTTGACAGACAGAGCAGAGGTACAGAAGAGGATTAATGAGTTGTGTGCTGTTTTTCATAAGTATTTAGACTTCCCATTCAACAATCAAGCAAATGCTCTTTTGGGTCATTCAACACTAACCCAGCTTGCAATTTACTCTCTCAAATTGGTCAGAGAAGAGTCTGTTTCAATGCCTACTTATTGTACACCCGACTAAGTGTTGCTCTGGAGAAGAGCCTATGTCTTTCATTTTTGTACACCAGCTTCCTTTCCTATAATAGATTTTCAGTAACAGGTACTCCCATAATGGATGAATAAATTTATATCACATAGACAATCATGAAATAACAGGAAAATCTTAACTCAGAAAACTCAAGTGTAAATGATCAGGATGTGCTTTTTCACAAATGAGGAAGTGGATATTACAACTCACTCCCTTAAAATGTTTTATCTACAATTATGGACATGGATAGGTTATTTATGATTATATTGAGGGCCAAAACATACCATGCAGTGCAAATGAACATGTTTGTGGCTAGGTTTTCCCTAGTCTCTTATTAGTTGTCAAGAGTGACCTAAAGGTTTTTAACCTTAAGGACAGAGCCTTTCATTTGCATAGTTTCGTCATGATCTCTGTCCTGACAGTTTGCCTTGACTGACCACCCCAGCTTGCCTGCCTAAGGGCATAGATAAGCATGAAAAAACAAAACAAATTTAAAAAGTCTACCTAATTAAACTAGTTTATACACTTTAACATGTCTGGAAATGGGTAGTATTGATAGCTGCAAACCATTTTTGATACTTTATTCAAAGAATCTTTTATTTTATTTTGTTTTCATTTATAAAATGTGCTTGCAGGAAGGAGGGAAGGAAAGAGGGTTATGAATTCAGCCTCTCTATTCCTTTGTGGTAGCTGTTAAGCCAGTGCATTAGTGAGGAGGGAAAAAGATAATATGGCCAGTAATTGGCAGGGCTGTCCAACTACACCTCTCCCCTCTCTCACCATTTGGCCCTGCCCAATTTATCTCTTCCACCCTATGATGCCTTGTCTCTCCACCAAACTTTTTAAAAGTTGCCCCCTGTACCTGGTGGCTAGTTATGTAAGGATTTTTCATCAAAGCTTCAACCTGCATGTTCTTCCACTTGTTAAACCAATATTAAAACAAGAAAGAGCCCTTAGTTTAAAGCATCCATGTTGCTAGTCCCCCAGCTGGATGGCCACTGCCAATGGTAAGTGGAGAGGAAAAAGTATAATTAAAACTTAACTTTCAAATAGAGCTCATAGTTTATACCCGGTAAGACGCTCCTCTCGCCACGTGAACTTTCAGGTGGCTGTTCTGAACAAAATAGGTGCTGATTCCTTTTATGCGAAACCCTTAAGATAACTTTAACATGATTCTTTGCAGTTTAATTTATCATAAATTCTGGCACCATTTATCACTAAATGCAAAATGATGAAGAAATGGCTCTATTAAATCTGAATAACTACTGAATTAAAAAGCTGTTAAATGAGTTGAAGCACAGGGTACTGTTAACAATATGGGGAAGTGTGTTTGGCTGCAATAAATTACTTTCACAATCCTCATTTGAAGAGCCTACCTTTAGAGAAATGCCTTGAAAATTTTAAATCTTGATTCCCTGACTAAATCCACATGTACTGCTAATACACTTTTAAATTGACTTCAAAGAAAATGTGAGAAAATGTCTGGTTTGAAATTCTTAGGTATCAAAACAAAATTCCTCTATGTAAAAATTGAGGAAAAGAAGATTTTAATATAGACATATAAAATATAATAACAGATTCCAGTTAAGATATATTTTATTTTCCCACCCTTAATCTTTCCAGAAATGGCTTTGCAATATTTTCATGCAATCTAGCACACTAATATTTCAACAACTGCTCTCTCAGGACAAGTATTTTAGCATAGCAAGGCATAGCAACTTAAAAAATAATAATATGGTAAATACTGGCTCAAACATCTAAAGGGATGGTTTTTATTCTATGAAATCAGTTAGCAATTATAAACAGGATAGTTAAAAGGAAGTCTCTATCACATAGCTTGTATGTATTTATACCCTGAATATCATAAACCAAAGTGGCTTAAATATAGGCATTTATAAATTTTAGAATGTGGTGTCTAAAATTTGTAGAGTTAAGACTTTAATCAAAAAAAATTTTCTAGGATCTGAACTAATAGAGCCCCATTTCCCAAGTATGTCCCCTTGCAGTGTTTTAGCAGATAGTGACAATGTTCTTAATCCTTACCCTCATGAGGGCACTTTGTAATGTCTTTAATTATCACCCTGGTATTGTGATTAGAAACAAAGACTTTTCAATAATAGTGTTCTATTGCATGTTTAGAGATATTTCAGTGTGAAATCTTTAATAAAGGGGATTTGTGAATGAACTTAATTAGCCCTGCTAAAAACACCCAGCCGATAACAATCTCATGTCCACAGAGGGGGCTATGCCGTGGTACAAGGGCCAAGTCCCTCAGAGAGGCTCCTCCATGAGAAGCAAAGGCACCATTGTTAAAGAAGGCAGAAGCTTTGTTTGTATGTTTAGAAAATACAATATCTTGTTTAAAGAAAGCAGTTTATTTACTCTTTTTCAAACCCAAACAGATTATGTTGTTTCACTGTACTTATAAAAATATCTCTGGACACAATGGTTATTTACACATACACAAAGGCATACTTTTACTTCCAAGATGACAGAGACATACCTTTCCCTTTATTTCTCTTTTTTTTAAAAGAAGCTATATAACTATATAAAATAGAAAATATACCAATAATGTCTACTTCTATGACATTAGTTCCTATTTTCTTCTCTTTTTGTTGTTATGTACCCCTCTTCATCTCCTATTCTGCTGGCCAACCCACCTCAGGAGGGACCTTGACAGTCTCTAGGTCATTATCTGGGGTACTGACAGAGATAAAGGTAAGTGACAGAAATAAGAAGATGGAATGCTGGGAGTAGAACACTTCTGAACAAAAAGGATAGTAGGTAATGCTTTGAGAGCTAGAGAAGAATTTAGTTAGACTTTGGGGATTGTTGGCTTATGTGATACTGGGATCATTGAATTAGATATTGAGTAATTTTCTGTCTTCCAGTTTGATTCTTCCTGAAAGTGCTTTCTGATTGGAGGTAGCCTTTAATTCTACAGAGCTCAGAAGCTTCAAGAAAGGGCTAGGTCATGGGAAGCTGTTGAGTTGGCTACTAAATTTAAAGCTTTTTGCTTGTTCTTTTGCTTTCTCAGATTTGCACTGCAGCTTTGCTGTTCTAGTTTATGGGGGACCAGGGTAGCAGGTAAGGATTCAGGGTTAATAATTGTCCAGGGTTTAAAATTTTGCATATATCAAAGATCTTGCTTAGACTGTGGTGACTAGTGTAGAGTATACTCTTCATCTAAATATATACATATGTATGTTCTGTATATGCATACTATATATTAGACAAGTGATAGATAATAGATGATAGATAGATAGATGGATGGATGGATAGATAGATAGATAGATAGATAGATAGATAGATAGAATGGACATTTGAGGAACCTAACTATGGACACCATCCAAACTAGAAACTTGAACATCATGACCTATTATTTCTTTTTGTAATCCTTTCAGTGGTTAAAAAAAAAAAAAAAAACTTCTAAAGATAAATCTTGAAGTCCCCCTGGTTATTCAATCAAACATTAAAAATATCTGTGAAGGAATATTGAAGATAGACTGAAGCTTAGTAGTCAGCTCATCTTAACATAGGCAAAGCATTCTGGATCATCCATGTGGCCCCAATATGATCATATGAGAGCTTGTAAATACAAGATCAAGGCAGAAGTCAGGCAGAGAGACGAGAAGAATCTAATGCATCATCTCTGGTTCAGAGACATAGAACCTACATGTAAGCCAGAAGAAGGCTGATGTCAACTCAGGGCAGATTCCAGATGACAGCCAGCAACAAACTAGGGACCTTAGTTTTTAATCCACCCAGAACTGAAGAGTCAACAGTCTAAATAAGCCTGGAAACAATTCTCAGCTAGAGCTTCTAAATCTTTGCTATCAGCCTTGTGAGACCCAGCTAAGCCCATTTGCTTTCTGAAATGTTCAGCTATGAGATCATAAGTAGGTGTGGTGCACCTGCTAAACTTGTGGTAATTTGTTATGGCAGCAATAGCAAACCAAAATACTCAGCAATCTGTTCTGACATTAACTCCTGTCTATTCTATCTCCTTAATTTATGGAATATTTCCTTCCTGTGCTCATTGAAACTCTACCATGTAACTCTTATAATGCCTTCCCCACATTAGATAATATCCCTTACAGTTTTACCCTCTTTATCTTCCTTTAGTCTCAACTTCTTTATTTTAGTACCATTGATACAATCTTTTAAAAAAACAAATATGTGGCTTTTCTACTGAGATGTTGATTTACTTGGGAAATTGTCTCTTCTCTCCTCTAAGGCTCAATTAAAATAATGTAAAATAAATATTTAAAGGAATAAACCCAAAACGTATTTAAACATAAGAGAAAGCAATCACATGTATGGATTAAAAATTCCAGACTTTTCTGGAAAGTGGAAAACAAACAGAGATTGGTGACTTATAAGCAAGACAAGATCCTGCAGAGGATACTGTAGCCAACTGGGCAAGTGGGTGAAGCCCACAATTCAGCAACACTGCAAAGAATCTTGGGATTTGAAAGGGCAAAGTAAGACTGAGGACAAAAATGAGCAAGGAGTTGAAATTTAAAGGTCTAAAGGAAAGTCAATAAACATAACAATTGAATTCCCACTTTTACCTCTGTGCATGGAGCTGCAACAGCCAAATGTTTAATTCTAAAGGAAAGAAAATCTAAGCGATAATAGGAACAAAACAAATGTGTTGCTTAAAGAAACGAACAAGTTATCCATAGAATGTAGGGGAGTTGGCATAGATCTTGAGAGCAAAGAGCAAAGGTATTTAGTGGAGAATGTACTCCTGAGAATGATGGTTGACTTGTGGACAACTTCCTATGGAGTGAAGTCTGCCAGTACATAAGAAGATTTGCTCTTATTTCATTCCTAAACATGAATAATCTACAAATGATCAATAATTGATGGAAGAAATAATTCTACCTTCAATATCTGCAATATGAAAGAGAAACATCAGAGGAAACAAAAATGATTCAATAAGCACAAGATAGTCTTTTAAACTCTAAATTGTACCATATATTTAAATTATTACAACCATTAGAAATAACTTGATTCTATAAAAAAAAGAAATTCTATAAAATAAGAAAGAGATTTTAAGGTCTAAAAATATGACTATGAAAGGAAAATCTCTTACAGAAGGAGTTGAGAAAAGTTAGTGGTTCAGGAAGTTGGACAACAACAGAAATCAGGAAATAAGAGGAAAAAATTATAATTATAGAGGATTAATCCAGTGATTCTATAATAATGGTATTACAATTTCCAAAAATTAGTAGTGGAAATAAGAAGTAATTAAATAACAATTAGTAAAGAATTTCCCAGAGCCAAATGATACAAGTAAAAAAGGTCCACTAAGTTTCAAGTGCAACTATGAAAAAAGAACTAAAACTAGATATCTTATCATGAGCTCTCCAATTCCAAAGTTAAAATTTTCATAAAACCTCCAGAGAAAGAAAATTAGTTTCTTAATGAGAATCAGGCCAAGATCAAAGTTATCATCTTCATCAGTGTATATCAAAACAAAGAAAATCTAAATATTCTGTGGGAAAATAGATTTTTAGCTTA
This sequence comes from Heterocephalus glaber, assembly GCF_000247695.1. The sequence continues at coordinate 1,243,074 of NW_004624732.1, read as the reverse complement.
GAATTCTATACCCAGCTAAATTACAATTCAAGTATGAGAATAGAATATATTTTCAGATATGAAAAAATTAACATAGTTTACCATATTCTTTCATTTAAAGTTATTTAAGATGTGTTCTATATAAATAAAAGTCAAAAATAAGAAAAAAGATAATACATCATTCAGGAAACAATAAATACAAATTAGGAGAAATATAAAGAGCAGTTCCAGTGTACAGGAATGCTTGGACCTAGAAAGAATTTAATCTAGATAGGAAATGAGGAAAGAAATTTTCTGAGGGAATTTCAGAGATATTATATTACTGTGAATCATTTAGAAGTACATAATTCGGCATTTAAAAAAACTTAAGCAAAAAAACCACAAAAACATAAGCATGCCAAAAATGCATGAAAATGAAAGGCATTAAGATACTCAAAGAAAAAAAAAGAAACTCAAAGCAAAAAAGTTGCTCAATAAAGAAATGTATCTGAATATTCTATAAATTATAATATAATAATGTAAATATCAGAAAACAATCAATGTCTGAAACTCAAGTCTTCACATTCTCTTTAAGGAAACTGGAAAAAAAAACAAAGGAAACCCAATTAAGAAGAAAATAAAGGAAATTGCAGTCTAATAAATGAATTAAAAATAATAAAAGATAAAATCAATTAGGTTTATAGAGTTATTTCAGAATATCAACATAATTTCTAAATCTGCTTCTGGACAGATTAGGAAATACAAGAATCCATAAATTACCAACAATAACAACAGATTCAACAGGACCAGCAGTGCTCTAATACTGAAACCAGAACAAGAGATTTCAAAAAAAAATAAAATTACGACAAACATCATTTGGGAACATAGATACAAAAATTCTTTGTAAGCTTTTAGCGAATCAAATATAACAATGTTACCAGACTGGATTTATCTCAGGAATGCCGTGATGGTTTAACATTCAAAATTTAAATCTATATATGAGGTGTGATTCAAACAAAAGTAAATGATTAAGTGTAAAAATTAATTACAGTAAAAGACATGTTGCCATTAATCCCCCTCAAAATACTCCCTCTTGTTTCAAATTCACTTATCTGAAGCAATTTTCAGTTCATACTTACGGCAATTTCTGTGAAATAAAAACAGTACAGTGTGTCTTCATTTACCTTAATCACTGGATCTGGCACCATAAAGCTACTGGCTATTCTCCCAAAGATAAAACAAAAATTTTTTATTCCTGTCAAAATTTGCCACCAAACTGTATATGAAATGAAACAACCTTACCCTGACAAAGAGTATCTATGAGAACACCTACAACTAGCATCCTGAAATGTGCATGCCTGTCTCTGTAAGATCCACACCAAGTCAAGGGTGTTCACTCTTGCCACTGCCATTTACTTCTCGTTAGCTTCACTTTGGATGCTCTAACAGCTGTTACAAGGCAAGGGAAAAAATGAGAAAAAAAATTAATCATATTAGAAAGGAAGTAATTTATCTTAGTTTTCAGATAACATGATTGTCAATGTGAAAAAGATGTATAGAACCTACATAAAGTCTTCTGAAACAATTAAGTTACATAAGTTGCAAGATGCGGATCCATTTACCAAAATCTTTCATATTTCTATATACTTTCAGTGAACATTAATGTTATGGTTTAGATCTGGAAGACTCCCCAGAAGTCTCTTTCATTCACAGGTGGGCCTTTTGGAAGGTGATTGGATGATCATGGGCTCCCTGTACTCATCAGTGGATTGATCCACTGATGAGTTCACAGCTGAACATGCTGCTAAGCGGTGGGGCCTGGTCAGAGCTTTGGGTAGTTAACTATATTCCCTTGCTGGAGCTTCCTTTCTCTTTCTGCTTCCTGGCTGCCATGGGTGAGCAGCTTTCCTTTCCCCAGTCATTCTGCCAGATCGTGTCTACCTTGGAGCAGGCCAACCATGGTCTAAATCCTCTAAGAACTGTGATTAATTAAACCTTTCTTCCTTTAAATTGTGACTGTCCGTTATTTTGTCCCAGAGATGGAAAAGTGACTAATACAATTGATTTGAAAGAAACCATTCAATAAAATAACTGCATAATTGCCACCCAGGAGAGTTGCTGGGCTGAGTGTATTGGTCTACACTCTCCAGTGTCCTAGCACAGAGAGAAAAGTCCAACCTCAGGTGCAAGAGGGCCATGTAGGGCAAGAGCAGAGGGAGCACTGTGTGACATATGCTTCCCTTTCATATTTATCTCTTTTCAGATTTATTCAACTGCATTGCTATTGTCCAATTTGTTAACTTTAGAAAGAATTAATGCTTAAAAGTTTAAATTCTGAAACTGTTCATGGGAATTTTGCTGTTAAAAGTTTTAGGTTTTGATAGCTTCATATTGCCTATAAGAAAGGTAATGATTTTTTAAACTTGACATTTCTCTATCTCCAAGATTTGGGGGATAGAACCAAGTGCAGCCATTCCAATAGCTCTTGTAGGACATAATTAACTCTTCTAGTTCATCTAGCTCTGATAGGGTTTATATCTAGATACCCCCCCCCCCCGTCATGCACTCATAGGCGAGGCTTTGGGGGGTGATTGGATCATGGGAGTGTGATACCTCTTGGTGCATTAGTTTACTCATGAGTTTATAGCTGCATGTGATGTTGGGAGGTGAAGCCTGGCTGGAGGAGGTGGTCACTGGGGGTATGTCCTGGTAGGGTCTCTCTCTCTCCTCCTTTGATATCTCTCTCTCTCTCTCTCTTTCTCTCTCTCTTCTCTTTCCTGCTGCCATGCCATGAGTGAGTCTCTGCCATGCCATGCTGCTGTGGAGCCATCTGACTACAGATTGAAAGCTCTACAAACTGTGAGCCAAAATAAACTTTTCCTCCTTTAAATTGTAGGTTTCTGTTATTGTGTCTCTGATATGCAAAAGAAGACAAGCTCCAAAACAATTATTATGTTGAATAGTTTTCTTTAAATCTTCAAGAAATAAAAAATCACATGAAATAGTACTGTCATAGTTGGAGCATCTTGCTGGAAATGACCTTATTCACATATATCACATGCATATGAGCAAGCAATTCCAACTTCAAAGTGGTTTAAACTATGAAAGTATGTAGTTCAGACTTCACAGTGTGCAAAACAGAAGTACAAATATAAGACTTAAGAAGATGAGAAGGGACAAAGGGGATGGAGGGAGACAAGAGGTCAGGGAGGGGAAGAAGAAATTAAAAAATGAGTGATATGTATATTACCACTTCCCCAAGACAGATATAATTTTATATATCACAAACATATACTAATAAAAAATATTAGTATTTTTATTAATAGTTGGAAAAAATGGGAAAGGAGATGGGAGAAGATGGGAAAACTATGAGCAACCAGCACCTTCTACTTAAGGAAATCAAAGTATACCATGACTGTTGAACTCAAAAAGACGTAAATGTGAAAAACTAAAGCCCCAAAAATGCAGCATAAGTAGAATATAGGAAAGAACGTGTGTGTGTGGGTGTGGTGATACATAGCAATTCTCAACCATTATGTAATCAATAATACCTAAGGTAGATCAATAGATCAATCCTGAAACAGATCAAAACTAAACAAATTATTTGAAGACATATAGTAGTCAACAAAAAAGGCAAAGAAACAAGATTCTCTCTGGGGAGTAGATTAGGTGGTGTAAATTAAATATCTAAATTAAATAAGAGGCAATATGAAATTACCTATAATCAAGTATGTTAGCAATAAATAAAATCTCTATAATGTAAACAGCAGATATTTTTCTTTGTTTTCCTTTTAGAATAAGCCTACAGATAATGCACTGAAGATTTGAGTATGTTTTCAATTACTGTACTATTTAAAGAACAATATTTATCACTCCTCTACACTTGTATCTAGATTTTTATTCTTTATTAACTGCTTTGGACCATAATGATAACCAGAATTGATTGTTTAATTCTGAATTTAAGAAAATAATTGCTCTCTTTCCCCCATCAATAGGTGTAATATTGAGAGACTCTTTCTCCTCTTTCTCCTCTTTATGCTGGATGTGTTAATGAAGATGCTACCTATTCTAATGACAACTTTTATCAGAAATAAAGTAGAATTTTATCATGTATTTGCTTCATAGAAAGAAGATACATATTAGAAAGAAATATTTTTGAAATATTGAAAAAAACATTTTAAAATCCAGTGAGAAATCACTGCTGATTAACTTTATTCCCCAACAACTTCTAGCCTGAAACTTTCCAAGGGGACCAATTGGGAAGCCCTATTTTGAGGGCAGGAACTCAATGTATGTAATAAAGTTTACCACGCAAGTAGGCCTATAATTATGCTTCAGTTTTTCAATCCGAATATTGGCATATTGGACAAGTGACCAAGGAGTACAAATCTCTAAATTGTTACAAGTAACCTTAAAATTAATTTGCCATTAAGATGAAGGGGGTTTTTAAACATGACACCTGGATTAATGTGATGACTTTTGTGCTGGAGACTCAAAAGAACATTAGCAAAAGCTCTATGCAAGGAGGGAGCTTATCAATACGATCTAGAAAGGTTTATTGGATGGTAGTACTAAGTTTGAAAGTTAGAAATACTAAGATAGAAAAACTAAGTTTGCTTTGTTAATACCATGGGAATATGGCAAAATTGCTTATTTAGAAAAGAACACTATGTGTTCTTTTTACTTGATCTTGGCCCAAAGGCTTTTAAGAAATTGCAGTATTTGTTTTTGTTGTTGTTGTTGTTTAAGGAGAACAATATACCTGTCTTATGATTTTTTAAATCTATAGTTAACATCTTTCAAAAAACAATTTTAAGAAAAGTATTGAAATTATAATTGCTGTAAAGGAAAAAAATTTTAAAAAGGAAATAGAGGAAAAGGACGAAAAAGGAAGTAAATATATCAAGTGGGAGTATACCAATAATATAACTTGCATTATTTGATTCTGAGCTCCCTGGAAGCAAGGGTAAAAGGGAAATGATTCTAACTCTAATTATCACATAAATACATTAAAAATTTAAAACAAATATTTTGTGTTATTTAATTCTAAAACAAATTTCTTGATTGTTTATAAAGTAATATTGACAGTTAATGTTTTAAATTACTATTATTTAAACACCCCATGTAATGGCATTCGGATGAAGATTTTTGGCAAATGTGGAAGAGTTCTTGATCTGGTTATTTCTTATTAATAACCTCAATAAAATTAAAGAGAAAACATTAAACTGCAGATAAGTCACAATGATATTAAAGATTAAGGTAATATACAATTCATATGTAGTTTTCCAGTAAGCTAACTATGCAGGGATAGAATTTAGAATAAGGATAATCAGTAGCAAATAAATGTTTAATGTCACTTTGCATGGTATTTATTGTATTTTTTAAAATCTCAGTGATGTGCAGTCATTTAAAATGTGTAAATTACATCTATGAATATTCTTAAGCATTTAGGGTATTTAAGGCATCACTGGCTCTGGGAGATATAAGTAGAAAACATAATTCATTACGGTGTTAAATCAGCACTGTGTGTATCTAGATCATACCAATCAGTACACCAGACAAGAGAGGCCAAAATAGCTTTGATGTTAGCTCAAGTCAGTAACACAGAAGGAGAAAAATCGGATCATACATCCCTGTGAACCATGCTGTACAACCTGAAGGCTATCTCCACCCTCAGGAGGAGGTGGGTAGCCTAGCCCTCTAAGCCAGCAGGGCTCAGGTCTTCATCTACTCTTCTCAGGGTTCTAGAGCCTCATTTAGGGGCCAATTAAGCACGAAAGTCTTCTAAAGAGTTTTATGTTCAGTGCTCAGCCTCTTGTCGTAAGTCTTAAAATGAAACTTTTAATTCATAACACTTCCAAATCTTCATAGGTATGTACTACTATCTTTATGAAGTAGCTAAATTATTTCATAGAATTCATGACATTCTTTTACATGATGAGACATGAGGATAAATGAGTTTTGAGATTTTAGAGATGGGGACCAACATTTCTGAGTTTCAGTGGAGACTAAAGTACAAGAATTAATTAGTAGATTATGAGATAGCAAAAACAATTTAATGGTAAAATATTGAGAGAACCCAAACTAATGTGAACTAATGTTGTGATAAACTAAGGTTGCAATAAACATATATATCAGATTTAAAGCCATTTATAAAGCTTTTTATATTTCCTTTTAATTTTATATCCTGCCAAAGATATATAGGATGTAAAATAGTCTGCTTCTCTTTCTCTTGGAATAGAGAGATTCAAATGGCATCACCCACGAGCCATTGAGTATAGAGAGTAGCAGGAAAGAAGGTCACATAAGGTAGAAGACACAATAAGTAAAGGGGTTTTCAGGGAGCTTTTTTCAGGAGTAGAGTGTCATCTAAGAAATCATTAATTAAATTTCATTATGGATGTCACCATAAGCAGTATGTGTAGACTATAAAGATTTTATTGCATGCTATCCAACTGATAGTTTTATGGTATTTGATTTGACATAAATATTTTAACGCCATTTTAATTTTTTGTTCTACTAATGTCAAAAATCATGTGAAACTTCCAAAGAATTTATGAGGTGCTTTCAGTTTTTTAAATTTTGTCTCCAATGTATAAAACAATACAGTACCTACCTAAGGCACTGATCACTGAGTTGTCACCAGTACCAATAATCTTCCATTTGAATGCTATGACAAGAGGTATGAAGATTAAAGGAATTTGAAAGGCTTAGGACCTGATTCCGGATGTTTTTTGAATCCTTAATAATGGAATTTAAATTGGTAAATGCACACTCTTCTCTCACTCTCTTTCTCAATCTTTTGATTTAATCAAAAGATAGACTGAATACCTAAGAGATTGAAGTGCAACAGGGTAAAAATAACCTGGAACCAAACCCCAGAGATATCTGAACAATGGGGAACAAAGAGTAGTTGAGCTGAGAAGGGAAGGTAGAGCTGAGGTAATGAAGAAATAAATTTCACAGAACGTGAGCTGTCAGATGTGAAAAGAGTAGAAGAAATTTGCCCAACAAACCGAATTTCCATTCCTTTCCTAGTTCAATTGTCTCTTTGGGCTTCACTGTAACATCAATAAAATGGGCATGATAAAGCTTTATCTGAAAATAATGGACTCAACTACCTCATAATTAGAATTCTTTTCAAGACCGTGAATAGTTCTGGCAGTCAGAATATAGGATTGATATACCTTGATAGGAAATTTAAAAATACTCAGTATTTATTTAAAGTTTTGAAAGAAATAATTCATAAATTTGAAATGAAAAACCATAGTGTACTAAATTGATATTATTCTATGAAAAATAAAAGAATCAAAAATATTGGACCTTATTAAAATTATCATAGATGAATAGGTTCCTTGTTACTACACAGCTATTAAAAATCATGCAGAGCATGTAACATTTTTATTGGCTTGGAATTTAGCCATTGCTCTTATTTTTAAATTTTAATGCCTGTGTTTTAACCCTTCTCATAAGGTCCAGAGAACTCCCATTTTCTCTTCTGTAACAACAGGATCATTCTATGTATAAAAAATTATGAGAGGTAGACTTGGCGAACTACATGGCTGCTGAAAGGTTGCCTTCCAATGATTTCATTATACCTTGATTTGGTATTATGGATAAAATTAAAGGACATGGGTCTTGGGCAGATCTTAAATTTAGAGTTATTATTGGGTGATGTAATCTTTCAATTCCATGTATTACAGAATATATGCTATATAATGCATATTAAAACTCATTATATAGAATTGGAAATTATATACTAGGAATGAGAAAAATGAGAATGTAGCCATGAGCATTATGCAACCATTATTTCAAATGCAGAAACTATTTCTAAACAAAGGTTTATGTAGAGATAAACACATGGGATTGGAAAATGACCTTAGGTAATCAGGGATTAATTACACTTACTAAGCCCCTACAATATTCCAGAAATTGTGCCAAGTGCTAAAATATAGAGATGAATAATATTTAACTCTTGCTTTCTTAGAATACACATCCTAACTAGAAAGATTGGAAACAAGAATGATGACATAATGATTTAGCTAAATGCCATGATAGGGCTTTTCACAAAACAGCATAGGGATGCAAATGTCACTTCTGCTTTCTTTAAGCATGAGTACAGGCAGACCTTTTAAGTGGCAGCCTTTCTGTTTCTAAGGGATTCTGCAAAGGAGTGGTCAGGGTGGGGCTGGTCCATAATCTCCCCCAGAAATGGATTCCAATATTAAATGTGTGCATGGAAGGGCTAGTTTTCTTTGTATTCCCTGCAGATCATTTTCTTTCTCAACAGGGAAGTTGATTCAATGATCTAATTAATAGCACATTTTCATGTTGGAGATGATAAGTACAATGGTTGCCAACTAAGAGATGTAATTTGGCAGCAATGCACAAGAGATCATGATCTTCAAATTATGTTACTTCTTTGAATTAGTGAGAAGACAATGGTAATAAATGAAGGTCTTGGTAGAAGGCCTAAATACTACCTTTAAGCTTGTAGAATTAAATGTATAATTTAGGTTGCTATTTTGTCTCACAGATACCAGAATTGGGTTAATTGAACAAATTATTTTCAAGGTTTCTACTGTAAATAAGATCTCGAGTTAAAGTAGTGGTCCAAAATCTACTAACTAGTTTGTAGTTAAAATCACCCTTAACTGTGAATTTATTTTAAAGTTTTGGAAAACATGTATCTGAGACTGCATACTAGTCACAAGATCTACTGAAAAAAATATTCTAGTATCTGCTCAGTGTCTCTTTTTCCTATTAATAAGCTTTCTTTTGTTCAAGTTCCTTTCCAAGAGGAAGGCTAAAATTTGTGAAATCGCACAGCAAACTGGGAATCACTTCTTTCTATGCTCAATTTGTTCCCACCATCCCACTGCCAAATGTAGCAGTCTCATTGGTTGATGTGTCACTTATGTTATAGTTAACGGCCTTGCCTTCATAATTGAGAACTTTTTCAGATTGAGAACTATTCAAATATCTTGAATAGTTCCAGGAAAATAATCTAAAACGCAATAATATATATCCTCTTTAATCACACATAATCCTATACTTGTACTAATAAAAAATACCAATTTGTAAGTGCTAGTGCTATAACTAGAATATCTTGCTTCCTCAGTCAAGACAGCTCTTGTACTTGTTGCATATTAACAATTCACATTTCATTTACGATTGCAATTATTGGGATGTTGTAATTATTATTTAATAAACAATGGAAGGTCCTAGCTCTTTAAGTATGTTAAAAGCTCTTTGAAGACAGGTATTATCCATTAGAATTGCACTATCTAGCCTAGATATTTACATATAGTCTATGCAAAAGTAAATATATTATTATAAAGATAGCAAAAAAGAAATTTAGATTATTATGAATCATTTCTTTTAAGAATCATGGGAGGTAGTGAAACAGGTCCAGATGTGTTAATTATAAACAAAACTGGGTCATTAATCTAAAGATCTCCAACCAATGATATTCATTAAGTTTCTAAACATCTTGCTGAAGTATAATTACCACACTTTATACAGAAGGGGGAGAGGCATAAAGCAATAATGGACTCAGCCCTACTCAAATATTTTCATTACACTGTAATAAAATGGAAATGAAGCATCCTGTCTGGACTGAAATGTTTACATCAGCTATTTTCACTTGTCTGTAAGTATTAGTTTATGAATAGCCCTGATAAAATGACATTTTCCCATGATTCTCATTTTTCCTTTCTAATAGTAGAGAACACTGTTTAAAAGCATGATCTGAATCAATCAGATTTAGATTTAAATTTCTATTTTGCTTACCGGATGTAAGACCCTGAGCAACTCACTAAACCTTCCTTCATCTGTAAAATGAGAAATATGTAACCTTCCCTGCCTCAAAAGATCACCATGAGATCAAAAGAGATCATGTGTAAAAAGCATCAGGAACACAGTACATGATCAAGAAATTAAGACTAGGAAGACCACACTGAACTTGTTGTCTTTGTGAGATTGTTTTTCTGTCTGAAATGCCTCAGTAGTTTGTTTTCAAAAAATATTTTAGAAAGCCCTAATTCTTCCTCAGATCCACAGAGTCAACACTGTCATATTCCTCAGTGGCTCACTTCCACTGATGATTCCTGAACTCCTCTGTGAGCATGTTAGGATTCTTTCATGTCTTTCTTGAAGTATAGGACCAACAATTGTAAATACTGTTTCAAGTGATACAGTACAAAGATTTTACACATTAAATGGTTTTATTTGTTTATAATGCTCTTCCTTATAGCCAACATTCTATTGGAATTCTTAACCACAGCAATGTATTAACTTTGATTTTTATGAGCTTCTTAAAAAACTATTGGGGATTATTATGAGCACGAAATATAATAAGTGATTTGATTTATTTTATTCTTGACTTTTACCTTGCATTTTTTCTTATGTAAATATTTTTACCATCTTGCTGTTTCCTTAGCCATTCTTACACGATTTTCCTGAAATTTCTCTCAATCAACTTGCTAGATTCCTACCTATTGAACAAAATCTTCCCATAAGATCATTTTAAGTCATTATATATGAATAATTTTAGATCTTAAATATAAGCAAAAATTCTTCACTAACTCCACAAGACCTTTAAATTCCAAAGCACAAAATGCTCAGGAAAACAGAGACAAGCTGTGATAGAGACCACATTTGCAGCCTGCCTATTTCATTTTTGTTTACATACAAATGGAATTTGGAAATGAACAGCCTTAGTAACTAGCAAACAGTTCCCAAACTAGGCTTAGTCAAGAGCTGGAGAACATAATATTATTAAAGGTTTCTAAATTAGCTTTGACTTTTCTCCACAGTGACCTCTACTTACCCTCTGCCCTTTACTTCTGGGGAAAGATAAATTTTGCTTTTCACATAACATTTTATTATTTGTAATAACAACAATATTGTCACAAAATATTAAGTCATAGTAGTGAGGGTTATTTTCATGTTTGGCCCTGTATCTTATTAGCAAGAAGAGAGAGAGAAAGGGTAGAGGGAGAGCACCAAACACTGACAACTGAAAAATTAATTTCTAATAATTATACTTTTTATTTTCAAAGGTCTTTACATTTTTTTAAAAAAGCTTTCCAAGGAATGATCTCAGGAGATTCCAAGCATGGACAACCTGGGTTTGAAAACTAGATCTACAACTTATGAATGGTGTGGCCCTGGGAATTTATTTAATGAAGTGCAGTTTCCTTGTCTGTGAATCGAATCTGCTGATAAATTTACTATATTGCTTAGGATTCTCTAGAGGAGCAGAATTGACATATGCAATTATGATAGGGGTTTTGACAGGAAGGCTTACAGAATCAGAAGAGGGAGGTCCACAATGGCCATCTGTGCCCTGGAGAGCTGGATGATCCAGCAGCTGCTCAATTCAAGAAGCTGGAAGCCAAAGAATAAAATGGATCAAGAATACACAGTCAGTCCAAGACCCAAGACCTGGAAGCTCCCTGCAGAGTTCCTGGTAAGAGCCTGTGTTGGAAGCCTGAAGAAACTGGAGTCTGATGTCCACAGAGGACAGCAGTATCCTTTAAAATTGTACCTGCTCAGGCAGAATGGAGCTTCCAAGTGCAGCAGCCTTCCTCTTTCTTCCAATTTTATTCCATCGAGGCTGCAAGCCCTCGGACTACGCTACCCGCAATCACAGCAAGTCTTCCTCCCTTACACTGCTGGCTCTCATGCCACTCATCCCTGAAAACAAACTACAGATACACCCAGATGTGGGCTTTACTAATATCTTAGGCATTTTCCACCCAGTCAAGTTGACATATCACAACTAACAGACACACGCACCTATCTCAAAGGTTTGTGAAGATAAAATGAGTTAATGCTTACAAATGCTCAGGACAGTGTCTGGCATGTATCAAAAGTGAAATGAGTGTTCAAAAATTCTGAAAGAAAAAAATTTTAACACTGTAAGGCAGATATTATTACCACTGCAGAGGCCAGACTCCATAGCTCAGGGAGATAAAAGGCTTGCCCAAGTTCATGGGCTTATTAAAGGTTACAAGTGACTAAAATCCAGGTTTTCTGCTTCAAGAGGAGCTCCTCTTTTTTCTTCATACATTGAATTCTGTAAATTAAGTTTTCAAATTATATATATATACGTATATATAATCACTTATCTCATTTATACATTATGCAGCCAGTAATTGCGATTCACAGAGTTTCCATATAATGAGGTACCTTCATCGAGCAGCCCTCCATAAACATTTTAGCAAATGGAAAATCACATATATTCAGTGCATTATAGACCTCACATCCGGGTTCTGAACCCACTTTATCAGTGACACTTAAAAACTGTTCTCAGACAAGATTCCCCTCTAATGAGAGCCTACAAGACAGTTAAAAGCCAGTATTATTATAGCTGTATCTTTTATGGCCTGGAAGAAAATGAAGACTGGATACTGAAGGTCACTGTAAAATAGTTCCAGAATAACCTCCACACATGAGCAATCCAACTCATTTTGTTGCTGTAGCAGTGCTAAGCGGTATATTCATTCTGGTCTTGTTTCAAAGCATGCACTTTGACTTTCCATGTGCCAAGCACTGTGTTAGTGGTTTTGGAAACAGGAAAGACAGATTGTATTATAAAATGTTCACAGACTAGTGATAGAGATGTATTTATATTTGCATTTGCACCTCTAGATTATTAGAAGTACAGTCTAAATTTCAAATTGCTAATGTTAGTCACTCACTCTAACAGTAGATGTATAGAGGAGTTAAGGGAAATTTATACATTTTCATTTCTATATCTCTCTTCTTTTTTACATTTCTAAAATAAAAGACCATGTGTTACTTTTATAATTTGAATATCTTAAAATGCAAATATAAGAGTAGAAAGGAAACTTAGTGCATGAAAGAAAAATGTGCAAAAGAAAATTAGAGAATGACTGAGACTGCAGGAAGAGGTCCATGTAAAAAATGGAAATAATGGTGATGAGGAAGTGTTGACTGTCCACACACACTGATATTCTGGGGAAGCTTCACTGAAACAGGATTCTTTTCTAGGTAAAGTTTGTAGGTATTTTAGCTATTTATCAGAAAGACACTTCAGCACTTGGGAGAAGTACAAAGAGCTGCAGAGGAACGAAACCAGGTGAAATGCACAGGGAATGGTCATAGTTTTTCCTTTAACATCTCAAAGAATGCAGTGCAGGATGTGGTGTTGAGGAATTGGTCTGTAGCACCCAAATTTTGATCAGCTCTAAAAAACTCGATAAGGATCTTACATCTTATATTTAAAAAAACTTTAAGCAGAGAGCTATCATTGGTAGATTTATGTTTTAGGCTGATCACTTTTGGATCACTTTCTAGATTCCATTCAAACCATCAAACAAGTTTTAAGTGATAGGCACTATTCTGTTACTAGGGACAGATCCAATAGCAAAACACAAAAGTCCAGAAACCAGCTCCTACAAGCTTACAAGTGCTCATTTTTATATTTTCAGGCCACCATTAAATCTTGGTAGCTTGAATTAGCAAAACTGGAGAACTTATACAATAGAAACTGGCCTATGATACCTATAATGCTTTGTCCTCCCCAAGAAAGAGTACTATTAAATGATTACCGGTATATCTTTGGAAAAATCCAGAACACATAGAGGTCATGTGTGATATAAATATGTAAATTACATCTGTTCCAATGTATATAAAAATATATGTAGCTCATGTTTTCTATAAAAAGCACAGAAGAGAAAAAAATAAAACAAGATGCAGTGATCGGAGCAAAGATTTAGGAGAAGAGAAAGCCTGTCCTCACAGGAACCTGTATGGTGTTGGGAGAGTAAGGCCGCCAGCACAACTGAGATGGATGAGAGGACTGGGCATTCAGGCGGTAATGCTGGGCAGAAGAAGGACCAGAATGAGAAGGGGAAATGCCCCACTTTGTAGGGCTGTTTCCTTTTAAGCCATGAGAGATGTCAAATAATTAGAGTTTAAATAGAGGTAATGGCAGGATCCATCTGCAACAATTGTCATTCGATGCTTCTCCTCCAGGTCCAAACTCTGTTTTCATGGCTTTGTAAATGATACCTGAAATTTGCAAAACTATATCAGACCTTTTGTCTGATTGTAGCTTTGTTTTACATTAATAAAGCTGTCCTTAAAAATGCTTGAACTTGATGATTTTTTTTTTTTACGTACAACCTGAATCTTATTACCTCTGAATTCTGTGAGTGAAAACTTGGCCAATAAATGAAATCAACACACTTTACCAGGCAAGCACCACTCCTTTATCCATTTGGCAGAGGGATCTGCCATTGCTTTATACACAACAGTCCAGATTCAAGTTCAGTAATATCTTCCCTGATTAAAGGGAGGAGGAAGCCATTTACATCCCCCTTGTGTGTTTCACAATATGAAACCCGTTAGTATTAAACTATGAAGAAAGCATAAAATCTATAGAATAGGTTTTACTTTTACATGTTCTCTCAGCAAATTTCAGTGGTATAAGTCTTTATTTACACACATTGATCTTTTAAGAGGTAAATTCTTAGCAGTCAGAGGCAGTATTTTCCTGATCTTGAGAACTACATAAGATTACCATTAGCAAGGAACTATTTAGTAAATATAATGCTAGTGGTGCTAATAGTGATTGAGTAAATGTCACAAATAGTGACAATTGTTTTACTCTGGTAAGTAGATGCATTTGTTCTCAGTCTCACAAAAGTACAAACTGAGTACATGGGTTTGTTCTCAGTCTCAAAAAGAATGAACTGAGGTAATGTTCAGAATCACAGTGAAAGCGAGCATTAGAACCAAGTAGCAAAAGCTGCTGTGCAGTCAACATACAGAACTAAAGAGAAGATAAAGAACATGTAATAATACAATAGCCACAGTCTACGGGACTTGCAGAGTGAATGAGGACGTTAGTTCTACTCCCCTTCAAGGCATAGTACTACAATAGAGACAAGAGTCCAATCTTAGAAAAAGAATGGCACTCAAATGTCCACTATGTGCTAGGTAAGCGTGAATGAAACAAAAGTTTTCAAGTCCTTGATCATGCACCAGTGTTGTGTGCATGTCACAGTGATAAAAATAATGCTATTTCTCAAAGACCTCATCTGTCTAGCCACTACATTTAGTAGTAAATTTATTCAAATATCTTAAACCATCATTCAGTTATGAAGATAATTCTTTAATAAATGTAAGACATTTCTCTAGGGGTACATATTTTTCATCTTATTTCTGAGAATGTATAGGTGAGCTGAATAAATCAGCATCATTTTATTTCAGTCAATAGTGTATTATTAACAAGCTGAATTTTCATTATTTATCATCTGGTTCATGGTCTCTCTGGTGTGAATACAAGCTCAGTGATTAAAATGTAGGGGTAGTAAATTTTTACAATACAGATCGTGTGTTCATATTCTTTGTGATTTCTGAACAACATAAAAACAGATGAAACAGTTAACAAATGTAATCTCAGGACTTCTTCAGATGCACATTATTGATAGTATACAACATCAATAGAATGAATATATGCCACTTTCTCTTCACTCTGTTGCAATTCCGTGATAGGTGTAGCAGCAATCAATACAATAAGACTCAGCACTTCTCCATCAAATTTGTTTTTGGTACATACATTGAAAACTAATACTTCTTAGTTGTCTAATATAGAAAAAAAATGTGTAATACAATAGTTTAACCATTCCAGCCATTTTGTAGATGCAATGTACTTTGTATTTATAAGACTATTTAGAAGACCCATATTTAAAATACACTTGTATCAATTATACAACCCTGCATTGATGTAATAGGATGATGTCTTTTGAAGACATCTAAATTTGTGTGAAAATATTGAAACAATGAAAGGTTTCATGCATTTGTGTAAAGTATTTCTTTAAAAGAACTTAGTAGATTTAAGCAGTAACTGAATTGCTTAATTAAAATGGTAAAACAAAATCAGAAAACTGAAAAAATCTTATATGAGAGTTTATTTTTCTAAAAATCTCTTTAAAAGAATTCATACATTGTCAAAGCTCAGTGAAAACTGGAAGCAATTTTTGATAAGATTTTCTAAGAAGAAAATCTGCCACTTGTAACCTATGTTTTTAAAATAGAACTCTTTCTGTGTCACTGTTTCTTTGCTTTCTGGTAGATTTTTCAGTTGACAAAAGCTAAAATGTCTCCAGAATACAGCCAGACTTCAAATAATTATAAAACCTTAATATTATGTAGTTACGCTCTCTATATATAAACAGCTTTGGCACTGTAATAGTTAAAACTCATCCATTTAATATCACTAATTATTTTCCTTCTTCAGTTTTGATGGGTTAGTTATAGCCTGAAATAAAAAACACTGTGGTAAGGACAACTGTACAGCAAGGTTAAGTGCCTTCTTGTCTTCAGTACCAATAATTACCTTTAAACAAAAAAAGGCTGTTTTCAGATTTGACAGTTAATTTACTAATGAGTATGTGAACCCAATTTATAATAAAGTAATATTGACCAGAAATAATCCTGCATTGGTACTCATCTGAATTATTTTATTGTTCATGTCCTCTATTAAATAAATTGGAAAGGATTAATTTTGCAAGATGGGATTGTCAGAGACAGCTGCATAAACTAGATGCATGTCAGCACTAAATTTAATTATTGATCACAATACAATAGTGCTGAGTGTTCCAATCCCCAAACAGCTTCCAGTAACTATCAGCAGATTCCAAATATAGAGAATGAAGTAAAAATTTGATTGTGGATAACTATATTTTTAATAAATAAATATTTCATCAATACTAAATAAAAATTTTATTTTACAGTACCACTTAGATCATTCACTGAACTATGGAGCAAATGAGTGATGAATGATGGTGATTCCCTTTAAGATACAAATTTTATTTTAATGGTCCAATGGATTCAATAGCCATGGGATAACTTGGATCCTATCATTCTAGTAAAAAAAAAATAAAACTTGTAAGGTGAAGAGCATTTGAAACCTGCAATTATGTTGTTGAAATGAACAGCATGGCATTTGACTAGGCTGGATTCATACCTGGAATTTGGGATCACACTCTCTCCTACACATTGTAGACTGGTACAATACACAGAGATCAGTATTGGGTTACAACTTGACCCATGACCATTTGATACAAGTTGAAAAATTGAAAGTTAAATTGATTAATTGCCTATAAAATATGTAATAAATCAGGTTTTTCCAAATAAAATTATGATCTCTATATATGAACTGGTTGGATCGTTGATCAAATTTGACTAATTACAATGGACATTACTTTAATTAATAAATCATTATGATATAATGAAAAATCTTCCTTAAATTTAGCAGTCAAACAGATTTATAGGTGGTCCTGCTAGAATTACTTAGAATGATCTATGTGAACTAAATTATATAATAAATTCTACCAAGAACATACATGTACTTTTACTTTAAAAACTACTCTCAATTAAAATTAATATTTTCAGTGAATACAATACTTTATTATGTAACCATAGAACTTGAATTTTAAATGAGAAAAAGATATATATTAGTATTGCTATTATAGTTTATATTACTTAGAATATTTCATGGTGAGAGTTCAAATAAAAACATAAAGCTATTTAATACTAAGTGAAATCTATGGGAGAGCAGAAGTCATTTTATTTTAAATCAGCAAAAGAAATAAAAGCCACAAAATTGCCCTGCTAAATAAGTCTTACAGGAAAAAAATTGCTTATCATTTTATCAAGAATTTATAGAGTGAAATTTGTACAAATGTTGATTAGATCATTTTGACTTATGCAACCCATTTCTAACTTGATATGAAACTTTTGAAATTAATATATTGCTTTAATTTTGATAAGCACCGGTAGAGAGAATGTTATCATTATTCTAATACATTTTTAACATGTATCTTGACAAATTTTCAATTTCCTCTGACCTTTGAACAATAGTTCTACACATAATTCTTTACTCTAAAATTCATCAGTTTGATTTGAAGTAGAATTTATTGTTCTCTACCTTGAATTTAAATATAGTTATTCATTTTTGTATTGCTATAGTAAATTAATAAATTTTTTAAAAGGCTTGAATTCTTTTCAGAACTTATTTATATGTAGCATAGTATACTAGAGTCCAGGCTTCTTCTATGGCCAAGCATGTGAGGGGTTATCTGTGAAATTTAAAAATTATCTTAATAAAATGGTTTAATTTTGGATATATATCATTAAAATTAAAAATGGTTTTAAGATTCAGTCAATTGTTAAGCTCTCAACAAAAAAAGTCATACTTTGAATAGCAAAGTATACACCATATATATTATGTTTATACAAATTATCAACAAGTTTCTAGACACCATAACACTGAAAAATATTAAGTATACTGAGTGACAATTAATTAAGTACAATTTCAATCCTACTTCAGATATTCAGAGGGGCGTAAAATGATATATTATTTTCTATAAGGTAGGATTATTTATATTAAAAGTGACAGAAAATCCAAATTAAACTAGCTGAAACATGGAAGGGTGTTTCTTGGCTCCTGTTAGTAAACCAAGAATAGGAGGAAACGGTCTTTGGACAAAGTTGAATAAAACCTTTAAGTCCATTTGTCTGCAAGTGTCTCAGCTTATCCCATCTCTGAATGTTAGCTTCATGCTCATGCTGTCTTCTCTCATAATTTCACAGTATTTGTTTCCTGCTACAAATCTAAGGTAGTGAAGGACGGGACTATAAATCAGTCACAGGCCAAGGCTGACTCAACAGCCTGTTTTCTTTTCCTCCCTCTCTCTCTACCTCTCTCCCTACCTCTCTCCCTCCCTCCCTTGCTTCTTCTTTTCCTTCTTTGCCTTCTTCTCCTTCTTCTTTTGAGACAAGATCTCTATGTAATTCAGGGTAGTCTTGAACTCATTATGTATCCAGACTGGCCTTGAACTCACAGCAGTCTTACTGCCTCAGCCTCCTATGTGCCACCATACCCAACTCAAAACTCAACTCGCTGTTTTCTTATGGCCCATGAGATAAAAATGGATTTTACATTTCTAAATTGTTGAGAAAAATATCCCAAGAAAAGTAATAATATGCAACACACAAAAAATTATATGAAATTCAAATTTGTAATGCCCATAAATGAATCTTTATTGGAACACAGCTATCCTCAATCATATGTGTACATTTGTGACTGCTTCTATGGAAGAATAGTGGGAAGAACTGAGCAGTTGTTGTAGGGATGGTATCAGTTTCTCAACAAACATTCTGAGTACAACCTTCATGGGCAACCATAAAATACCATGGAAAGGTGAATGCCACACATTGATTGTCTTATGACTGGATCTCTGCCACAATATAACTGAGGAAAAGGAATGGGACTGCTATAATCAGTTTAATCTATCTTTCCTATCAATACAGAAACCACAAGTTGCTTTTGGCTATTGAGTAAATTGATTGAGAAATTTAATTTTTTCATTTAATTTTTTGCCTTTTTTGAGA
>NW_004624732.1:1178018-1208606 GCF_000247695.1 Heterocephalus glaber | reverse complement strand
CAAAGAAACAGAGCTGAGGACCAGTGGAACAGATTAGAAGATGCAGAAACAACTCCAGACACACTCAGCCACCTCATCTTTGATAAAGGAGTCAAACACCCTCACTGGAGGAAAGATAGCCTCTTTAATAAATAGTGCTGGAAAAACTGGGTTTCAACTTGCCAAAGATTAAAACTAGACCTATATCTCTCACTGTGCACTAAACTAAAATCAAAATGTATTAAAGATCTAAAGATTAAAACAGAAACACTAAAATGGCTGGAAGAGAGGTTAGGTAGAACTCTTAAAGACATTGGTGTAGGAAAAGATTTTATGAGCAAAACCTCAGGTGCCTGTGAACTAGCACAAACTATCAACAAGTGGGATCTCTTCTTATTAAAAAGCTTCTACACAGCAAAAGAAACCACCAACACTGTGAAGAGACAACCCATAATGTGGGAAAGAATTTTTACCTGCTGTTTCTCAGACAAAGGTCTACTATCTAGAATCTATAAAGAACTTTAAAAAATCAGACCTCCCAAATTTTAAGACCCAATCCAAAAATGAGCATCTGAAATGAACATATTTCTCAGACAAAGAAGTAGAAGTAGCAAATAAATATGTGAAAAAAATGTTCAACATCACTGGTCATTTGAGAGATGCAGAAGAAAACAATGTTGAGATTCCACTTCACCCTAGAAAGAATGGTTGCTATCATGAAATCAACCAACAACTAACACTGGTGGGGCCGTGATGAAAGAGGAACCCTGCTCCACTGCTGGTGGGAGTGTCAACTGGTGCAACCACTGTGGAAATCAGTATGGAGATACCTCAAAGAACTAGGACTAGAAGTCCCATTTGACCCAGCTTATCCCCTGCTGGGTATTTTCCCCAAAGAATTAAAAGAATCATACCACAGTGACATATGTGCACCCATGTTCATAGCAGCACAATTTGTAATGGCTAAAACTTGGAAACAGCCTGATGGCCCATTAATTGGAGACTGGATAAAGAAAATGTGTGTGTGTGTTTTTTTATAAAATGGAGTACTATTCAACCATAAAGAATAAGAAACCAGAGACATTTATAGATAAATGAATGCAAATTGAGGTGATAGTCTTAAGTGAAATAAATAGGACACATATGTGTAAATACCGAATAGTTTCTCTGGTATGAGAAACTAAAAATGTAAATAAGGATCAAAGAATAATAGATAATATGAAATAGGAAGAAAAGGAGCAAAGGGGAAGGGGAATTGGGAGGGGTAGAGGAAAGGAAAGATAGAAATAGAATTAATATGAGAAAATGAAAAAATGGAAACAAAGTCTTTATAAATAGGGAGGGATGGAAGGGTTGAAGGGAGGGGAATAGGGAAAAAATAAGAACCAAGAGATATTATGTAAAGGTGTAAATTTCCAATGATGAATGTCATTATATTGTATACCTAAAATGTACCAATAAAATTAATTTTAAAAAATAAAATAAGATGTTTTGGATCCATTACTGTGGATTAATGCATTTGTCTTATTTATTCCTATTTATGTAATTTTCAGCATTTGTTAACATAAAAATGAAAGTCTGCCCCAACTTTCCTTTTAATTTCTTCTACTTCAAAAATTTCTGCTCTCTTCAATATTTCTCATTTTTCCCATTAGATTTTAAAAGTCAAAACACATACTTTCACCCATTATATTATTTATATTCACATATTCATCTTTAATACATTTCAATGCACTTCACTGTTATGTAAACACATTATTAACATAAATATAAAAGTTATATTGCTTTAACTTGGCTCAATCTTGCTCAGGAGCTACATGAAATTCCAATACAAATCAAGTATAATTCCCTGAACATGTCTTTGCTCTAAAAATTCTCGTATTTTACACAATGAAATCCATAGAGTAATTCCAGCCTTAAATGCAGTCTGATTTCAGATAACCATAGTCAGCTTCTAGAAACCACAAGCCCTGTAAAAAGCTCCTGAGCATCAGAGAAAGTGGTTGTCACAAAGATCATGTACTCTAGGTTAGGCATGGAATTATCCTCAGGATAGAACAAATTGATTTAGCGTGCAAGTTTGACTAAGGTAAACAGTAAAGGGTAAATAGTACAAATCCAAAAGAGTCAGTGGATAGATTAGAGATAAACATTTCTCAAGAAAAAGCTAGCAAAATAATAGGAGACCCAAAGGTCATTTTCACCTCCACATTCATCCCACGGGTACATATTGTACAGTAAGTGGTAAGCACTATTCCAAGTTCTTGTCATGTAACAACAGCCAAAACAAATGAAGCTCCTGGTCTCATGGGTCTTAAAGTCTACCTGGGAGAGGGCTGTTTAGATAGAAGTCCAAAAAATGAACAAAGTACTACATTCAGAGGCTGATGGTGATAAGCAGAAAAGAATGTGTTTATGTGTATTGAAAAGAATGAGGAGAGGATACTCTGACTAGGTGATATCTGCCAGAAAACAGTGAGGAAGGTATGGGGCATATAAGGGAGGAAGCTTTGAGGTAGAAACAGAGAAGTTCTGTGTGGTATACCTGAGGAACAGGAATGAGGCCAGCGTGGATGCATCACAATGGAAGATAGATGGATACCTGGTAGAAAAAATAGATCATAGGCAAAGCAAACATTCAGGTTGCATAGCACTTTATAGGCTGTGCCAAGATTTATTCTTCTTCCTTTTTTTTTTCTCAAATTCACGAGGAAGCTGTTGGAATTTTGTATGTATCTATAAGGTAATGTTCCCGGGACTCACTGTAAAATAGGTTTGCACAGTGTAAGGGAGTAATAAATATTTTTCCCCAAACACATTAGGCTAGACCAACTAAAGGAATAGATTTATTTTCTGAAATGAGGAAGATAGGAACTATTTTATGAGGGAAAATTAGGAAATTATTTAATGATCTATTATATTTAGAGGTATATTTGAGATATCCAAACTGAGATAATGAATGATGATTAGGATTAGATTAGATTACATTATATTAGATATTGATGTTAGGGATTAGAAATAGGGTTTTAAATAGGAATTTGACAGTTATCAGTTTATAAATAATATTGAAATATATAGGATGCATAATGTCACCCGGGCAAACAATACAAGCTGTGAAGAGGTCTAATGCATGAATGCTGAGATCTGGAAGAGAAAGTGGAACCAATCATGGAGATTTAATGAGAAGAACCCACATAATAGAAAAAGAAACCAAAATATGAGGTCTATGAGCCAAAAGAAGCTTGTTTCAAAGAGAAGGAAGTGATCAACAGTGATCAACTCTGTTACATGCTGTCACCAGGTCCAGTAAGATGAAAGATGAGACTGGACAACTAGATATAGCAACATCTCCATCATCATTAGCCTCAAAATTAGCAGCAAAAGAGTTTTAATAGTGAGTAAGCTATAGGTCTTAAGGGTTGTATATTTCACTAAACAGAAAGGAAGGGTCACTAAAGTAGACAGGGTTACAGAACAAATTAGTTGGCATTCCATTACAACAAAAATACTTGAGATAATCAACTTAAAACAAGGGAAAGATTTATTTTGCCTCACAGTTTCAGAGGTTTCAGTTCATGGTCACTTGGACCTGTTGCTTTCATCTGTGGTCCCAGATTAAATTATGGCAGTACTGTGTGGCAACAAAAGCTGTTTACCACATGGTGGCTAACCGATATGCAAAAGAGAAAAACAGCAAGGGGCCAGGATCCCAAGATCCCATTATCCCAATCACCAACTTTTCTCCTAAAGGTTCTATCAACTCCTAATAACTGCCGTAGGCTGGTGAGCAAGCTTTTACACCTGCATCTTTGGAGTACATTTAAGATCCAAACAATAGCATAAATTGAAATATTAATGCTATCTATAGTATATGCTATAACAAAAACCTAATCTTCAGTAATCATTGGGCTGTTTATTACAAAGAAAATATTTCAATGGTATATTTTAGAGTAGAGAGAATAGTGTGAAGTCAGGATTAACTGGCTGAACTACAAATCAGGGACATTTTTCTGTGCACATACATGGGCCTGCATGCACATATATTGCACACAGACACACACTCACACAGACATACACATACATAGAGTTATATCACCCAAGAAAGGAAAGCACTGTTAATATTCGTGAAGGGAGAGAAGATAATGTTTAATTTCCCAGTGTCTACTGCAAACCACAACAATATATTACATGTACTCCTTTCTATTAATTAAATATCTTAATTTAACTTTTGAAAAAGAGTCTTTTCTTTTTTTAAGATAATTCCAGAAATGTTAGGAAATGGAGAATATGTCAACTGGCAGTATTCTAGGAAATCAATTACTTGGGAGAATGCGTATAACAAATGCACTCTGATTCAGATGTTATACGTCTAAAATTAAGATTAGTATTTTTAAAAATGTGGTTGTCTGTCTCTTTAGCAACTCAGAGTGACAGGTGTCAGAAGAAATGCAGTAGAGAATGGAAGAGAAAACAGGAAAATACAGCAGTATGGGCCCATTTGATATTAAGCACAATGTGGTCCACTTAGTTCAATGGCCTCAAAGGTCTGCACTGTTTTGCTGTAAATTACAATGATTAATCCTTACTGTAATGGACCTGAGTCATCAGGAAATGCTTAAATTGGTTCAAGCGAATTCTCTTATCTGCACCATGTAATACAATTTTGAAAAGATGTTTATCATATGTGGGTAAAATAGAGTTTTGAGAGATTGGTTTCAGTTATTGGAGACATTCATTTACCTAGTCACCTAAGTCAGATAGAGATAGAAGGCTCTAAATAAACTTGATGAATTGCTGTAAATGATTTGAAAAAATGTTTGGTAAATAAATGTATTATTAATAAGCTATTATTTCATAAGTTAAATTGATTAAAAAACCAATTACTGGCTATAAGTTCACTGTATTTGGCCATAGGGAGAGAGACAAGTGAGACATATCTTCCCTCTTTTAGGAACACACATTCTAACAGTAAGAAAAGAGTCTGTCCTACTAGAAAATAGTCTATGTCATCCAGAATGGTCAGTTATTCAGAATGGATGAAAAGTTGTTGCTCACATGGTCATAATCAAAGCATTATTTGGGGAGAAAAGTGAATGTGCTTCTTAACGAATTGCTGTAAGTTCTTGCACAGAGAATGCATAAACAACATTTCTGATTTCTGTAGTGGTTTTCCAAATCAAACCTCTTATGAAAACTGAGTATAATGAATACTCATATTGCCTTGAATGGAATTTTGTACTTCAGCTACTTTTGTATGGAATTTTGTACTTCAGCTACTCCAAATGAGTAACTTAAATACATGTGTAATTTGTGTTGGATTTGAAGTAAAGTGCTATGACTATCACAAGAATCTGCCACATTCTCAAGCAGAATTTTTAACTACCTATTCAATGTATCTACTGGATTATCCTGTCACTTTGAATCTGAAGTAATTTCATACATCACATTTTAGACATACATAGAATGATGGTATAAATACTTATAAACTTCACACACTCAAAGTTTTTGAGTCAAGATCCAAATTTCTCACCATATTCTAAAATTTAAAAAATCTTATTGACTCCTTTTTTCTTATTAATGATAGCATAAATCTTTTAATAAATAGGCCTGAAACCTACACTCCTGCTAAATTTCCAAGTCTTAAACCACCAACTTGGTCAATTCGTTCCCCATTTCCCATCTATGGTGCCATATCTATCAGAATTTCTATGTGCTTGCAGTCCTGCAGCTTTTAAATTGTCACTCACCCCATAGTCAGAATGATCTAATGTATCACTACCATCATAAAGCACCTAGTACCTCCCCATCCACTGTCTGAAATCCACCATAGCATGGCATCCAAGGACTCAATGACCTGGACTTTTCTAGAACCTCTAAAGTAAATTAATCCCTTTTCCACTTAACTATGGGTGCCCTAGTAGCACCAAATTGTTAGTGGTTCTGTTAAATACTTTTCTTTCATTGCTGAGACAAAATAACCAACACCCAAAGTTAAGGGGAAAGGTTTTATTTGGCTTACAGTTCATAGATGTTTCAGTCCATAATCAAGCTTGTTCCAAGGCGAAGTGGCACACAGTAGTAAAGGTGGCATTGCAGAGGAGAAACAGCTCATGGCACCCACATGGTAGCAAAAGCATCAAGAGTTTAACAGTATCTTTTTGCTCTTTTATCTTATTCAGACTGCCAGGATTAGGGCAGTGCCAAACCAATCAGTTTACTGGTTTAGTAATCACATGCTCTTAATCCCAGCATCACACACTCTAGATTCAGCTACTGCATCTAGATTTGGGGGGACATCTAGACCCAAGCCATAACATTCTGCCCCTGCCCCCCCCAAAGACTCATGCACATCCCTTAATGCAAAAGGCATTTAGCCCATCTCTAAGAGTTACCAAAGTCCTAACAGTTTCACCATTGCTGAAAAGTCCAAGTCCCAAGTCTCCCCTGAGATTTAAAGCAAACTCTTAGCTGAAAGCCCCTGTACAAATGAAAAGAAAGTTAAACACTTCCAACATTTAATGGCACAAGATAGACATTTCCATTTCAATAGATACAGAGGGATACAAAGAAATGGGACCAAAGCAAGTCCAAAATCCATCTGGGCAAACATTAAGTCCCACAGTTCCACTTCCAGCATCCCTGGCAATCTGTGCCAAGTTGTGAACTCTGAAGAGTTTGGTTGGCTCTGCCCCTATGCCACTTCCAGTGGTTGTAGCTCCCAAGGCTTATTTCTTGGGCTTGCTCTGCTCCCTCCTTGTAGTTTTACTGAGACTATCCATGGTCCTGGCTTCTCCAAATTTCTGGGGTCTCTACTGTACCTTTGGCTTCAGACTCACAGCTTCACACACTGCTCTCTCAGGGGCACACTGCCTGACCTCCCAGGCCTTCTTCTGAAATCTGGGTGGAAGCCTTCCTGACCCCACAACTTTTCCATTCTGCATGCATCTAAAACTAGCACCACATAGATGATGCCAAGGCATGCTGCCAGCTGGAGCAGTGGTAACCAGCCTTCCCTCTCTTTTGGCTCTAGGAGTTGAGTGCCTGGATCACTGAGCTCTATGAGGAGCAAATTCTCTAGGCTACTGCCATTCTGGAACATGGTGCTCTGGGGCTTTCTTCTCAAAGCAATCTTTCACTTTTAGAATTTTGAGGCTGCAAAGGGTGGAGACTGTGGCTTCTTGTGAGGTCCTCAGGCCATCTTTTCTATTCTCCTGTTCTTTCTCAGCAATGAAAATCTCCTCTGCTTTATCTTTGCAGTCTACAGCTTTACCAGATCGTCCTTTCTGGCCAAACTCACAACATTTTAAATCATTCTACTGGGCTCTCTGCTCTTAAGTCTCAGTATAGGTCTGTCTAAAAACTCACAACAGTACCCATGCCACAGCCTCAACATTAGACAGCCTTGAAATTTTTTCTGTGAGATTAATTAGTCCATTGCCCTTAATCTCAGCTTGAGGCAAAATCGCTGGACATGAGCAAAATGCAGACAAACTTTCTACCAAGGCATAACTCACATTGTCTGGAGTCCAGCAGCCAATGCAGTCCTTCTTCCTAGCTGAAATCTCCTGAGCCTTGGTCTTTACTGGCTTTCTGCTCTTCTGAGCTCTGACCAGAATCTCCCATACAGAACAGCCTAAGGTGTTCTAGCTCTACTTCTTCAGCCAGCATCTCTGAACCTTTCTTAACAATTGCCTTTCCCATAAGCCAGTTCCAAAGGCTCTTGAGCCACATGGCCAGGTAATGTCACAGCAAGGACCCCACTTCTCTGGCACCAAATTTGTTGTACTCAAGGTTTGTTTTCAAGGGAAATAGATTAAATACAGGACACATAATTTAAAGGAATATTTTATAATAATTACCCAAAAAGTCAAATGAAGAGGAGTGCAAGAAATCTAACTGCACACTAAAGACCCAAAGAATCCAGCCAAAGGCCTGGATCTGACAGAAATGTTGTTCACAAGTCCAGCCAAAGGCCCAAAGTCCAAGCCAATGTCCTCCATGAGTCCAGCCAGTGTTCTAGAGCCCACAGCAATGTCTCATGCTTGTCCATATCAATGATCTGCACCCAGAAGGCCTGTAGGGCAGTGGTGGGAGACAGAAAACCTGCACCAGTGAGGTGAAGGATTTTTGTCACGAGGCTAAGGAATCTACACTGAAGCCAGGAAGTGATGATCATGGTGAAGATCAGAGTTCCCCTGATGGGAACATCAGTCATGTCCAGCAACAGTGAGGACCCGATTTCCTCCTCTGATGAGAACAGCCAAGTTCGCATTAGGAAAACCAACCACAGCAAGCTTCTTCTAGAAAATAAACAGCCCAAGATCTTCCCCTCTAGTTCTCTTATTCTGCCATTGGCAACAGTATTCAGATGGATCTTCCATGCCCAACCATGCTGATTCAGTTCAGCTGGGCTTTCCAAGTTGGCCATTAGTGAATCCACCACAATGGTCCTCTGTCTCACTTCGCCCTTTTATGTTTTGCCTTCTGGTCCCTCTGCCTGAGAAGTCATCCTCTTTATTGTATACTAGCTTGCCTTTATGCAGCATTTAGAGCTTGTTCTAGGCATCATTTCTTTCAGGAATTTTTCTTCAAATCTTCTATTCTCTGTATTCTCATTCATAGGATGAGCATCACTGAAGTTATGTTTATCTGCTTCTCTCTATCTGTACACTGCTTGGGAATAAAAGATGTCTTATGTATTGTTATTCCAGGAGCATTGTCAAGGAAGAGGGCACTTAGCAGGTATGAAATAAGTATTTGCTAGGTCATATTTTTTAAATTTTATTGGTACATTTTAAGTATACAATATAATGACATTCATTATTGGAAATTTTTACCTTTACATAACATATCTTGGTTCTTATTTTTCCCCATTCCCCTCCCCTCCCTTCAACCCCTCCATCCACCCTATTTACAAAGACATTGTTTCCATTTTTCATTATCTCATATTAATTCCATTTCCTTCTTTCCTTTCCCCTACCCTTCCCACTTCCCCTTTGGACCTTTTCTTTCTACTTCACATTATCTATTATACCTTTTGATCCTGATTTACACTTTAAATTTCTCATACCAGCAAAACTATTCAGTATTTACACGTGTCCTATTTATTTCACATAAGAGTATCACCTCAATGTGCATCTATTTAGCTATAAATATCTCTAATTTCTCATTCTTTATGGCTGAGTAGTACTCCATTTTATTAAAAAAAAAACAAAACATTTTCTTTATCCAGTCTCCAGTTGATGGGCCATTGGGCTGCTTCCAAGTTTTAGCTATTACAAAATGTGCTGCTATGAACATGGGTGCACATATGTCACTGTGGTATGATTCTTTTAATTCTTTGAGGAAGATACCTAGCAGGGGAATAGCTGGGTCAAATTGGACTTCCAGTCCTAGTTCTTTGAGGTATCTCCATACTGATTTCCATAGTGGTTGCACCAATCTACACTCCCACCAAGACTGGAAAAGGGTTCCTTTTCCCCTACAGCCATTCCAGCATTTGTTATTGGTTGATTTCTTGATAACAGCCATTCTTTCTGGGTGAGGTGGAATCTTAGCATTGTTTTCATCTGCATCTCTCAAAAGACCAGGGATCTTAAAGATTTTTTCATTGTTCAAGTTCTTTTAATGTCTAGTTCCTATTTTTCTTCCTCAATTTATTTTTTCCATCAAATTCCTTCCAAATATTCTAACTTTCAGCCCTTCAAAATCTTTGTATTTTCCTTCATCCTATGTTTTTTTATTTCTTTGGCTTAGATTGCTACTACTCTTCTCAGTGATTCTCTTCACATGATTGAGAAATATACAATGCACACTTCTGCCATCTGCATAAGGAAGCTCCCTAGATTTTCAAATTTATCCTATAACTGCTTTCAGTGATTTAAAGCATTGTTAGCCATTCTTCAAGTATGTACCTCAAATATTATCCCACTTACTTTTAAAAATCATTTTTCTTGCTGTAGAGTTTAGAAAGATATCTAAGAAGTTTTTGCTATAGTTTTGAATATTTTCACATGTCTTGTGTGTAGTAGCATTAACACACCTCTCTGCAGTGGAAAGTATGCAATCAGAGTAGCTTTTTCTGAAAGACAAGAGAGAAAAAGATAGGAAGACAATGCAAAGAGGAAGAGCTGAGAAGGAAAGAACTGGAGGAAAATGTCACTAA
The DNA here is from genome assembly GCF_000247695.1 of Heterocephalus glaber. The sequence goes on along the minus strand of NW_004624732.1, from coordinate 1,198,462 downwards.
ACAGGGATAATGTGTTCATTTGTAAAAGGTTAGAGATCAAAGCATAACATAATTTCAGGCAAAAAGTAGGGCAGAGGAGGAGAGTATCTACCACTTCTAAAAGTCTCACATGCTTTTGGACTTAGATTTACTAGCATTTTTCAAGTTTCACTAAACACTGGCAATAGTGCACTTATTTGTGCTCTAATACTATTCTTAAAAGAGTCTCAACTATGTTGTTATTTTTGTTTTATTCCTGAGCATATTGAAAAAAAAAATCATTAAAGAATAGCCAAAACATTCTAAAATAGAATGTATTCTCTTAAGAGGAAACTGAGGAGCTATGCAGCTTTGGCAAAAATGTCCTGGTACCTGCAATAACTTGGCTGAACTTATGATTGGCAAGTTCCCTATTCCTTCTGCAGTGCATCCCAAGCATGATATACTAACTGCTTGTCTGTGGTCTTGCATGGTTGCTTAACAAGAGATAGCCTTTTCTTTCCCAAAAGAAATTTTATTGCTACACTCATTTCTCCAGAGAACCCCCAATGCAGCAATATCTTCCCCCAAAGACTGCTGATTTTAAGGGAAATAAGATCTTTTCTGTGAGTGTCCATCAAGCTTCCAGTTCTCAGGGAGACATAAAAGTGGGATCTTTTGAGCTCTTGAGTAACTGGAAATTCTTCACACTATGTTATTGTTTCAGCAGCTCAAGCAAGGACTTTTATCCTTTGTCTGTTCTTTATTTCTCAAAGAACAGAAATAGAACTGCCAAAATGCCACAAGGGAAGCTATTCTCATTGTCAGGTCAAACTGTAGTTCCATTAATAATGTTAGTAGAAGTAAGAAATATCATACAATTATACCAATGATTGTCCTTGTTAGAATTTCACTCTCTTGATTTGAAAGAGCCATTTTTCCTATTAAAAGACAATTTTAATTTATTGTTGCTTTATTATTTCAAAAAAACTTGGAAATGGCATGCTTTCTTCCTGCCCAGTATTATCCTTAGATGATTGATTTAAATTCATCTTCTCTAATCCAAAATGTATTTTGAGCAATTCATAGACTCAGTTTAAAATCTAGTTGATATTCTCCTCTCTGGTTTATTCTTCAAGATCTGATTTGATAAGACCCTTACATCTTCACAGTACAGAGAACATATGGTAAAATAGATCAAACCTCTTTTTCATCCCCTTAACGTCCCAGAGAAGGAATCAGCAAGCTTTCTCTACAAGGGGCCAGATATGAAATATTTCAGGCTTTCAGGGCTTTACTGTCTCAGTTCAGCTATACAACTTTGCTATTGTTGTGTGAAAGCAGCCATAGACCATAAATATGTGACTAGATATGGCTATAATTCAATAAAATTGTTATTAATAAAAACAGGATGTAGGCTGGATTCCTGTTCTAGAGGAAATACCTTGTGAATTGATCAGAGAACACAGTTAGCATGAAGGAGAAAAAGCTAGCGATAGTTATTCGCTTGGGCAGTCAAGACATACAAGAGTCCTGCCCTCTATCCCTAAATTAGAATTAATCTTTTTGGTTCCAAAGTTTTTCTGTTTGGTACAGGATAAGCTTATGAAATAGAGTCCTGAAAACAGATGACTTAAGTTACATGGAAAATGTATGTGGTGTTTTCCAAATGTTATGGGTTGAATTGTGTCTCCCCAATATGTATATAGAAGTCCTAACCCTCCATACTGCTGAGTGTGATCTTATTTGGAAATAGCTTTTGCAAATGTATTAGTTAAGATGAAGTCATACTAGAGTAGCATGAGGTTCATCCAATATGACTGGTGTCATTATAAAAAAGAGAAAGACAATGCAACATACAGACAAATAGGGAGAACACTATGTAAAGAGAAAGGCGAGTTTTAGAAAATGCATCAGTTAGTTGAAGAATACCTATGGGTTACAAGGAGAGGAAAGAGGCAAAGAAGGATCCTCCCCTAGAAGATTTTAGGGAGCATGATTCTGTAAACACTTTGATTTGGGACTTCTGGACTCCAGAGGCATAAGACAATAAATTTCTGTTGTCTTAAACCCTCCAGTTTGTGTGGTACTTTGTTACTGCAGCACTGGGAGAGAAATACACTCAGTGATACCTCAGTGGTGAGACTGTCAGAAAAACCAGTCAGGACCTACCTACATTCTGGCCTCCAAACTCCTAATCCTTCTGCTATAGTTCATGATATGTATCTTATTTGATGACATTTTAATTATCTAAAATAAATAGATCTATAAAGAAAACAATTTTAGGGCCAGGGATTTAGCTCTGTGGTTCAGCCACCTGCCTTGCAAGCGCAAGGACCTGAGTTCGAACCCTGGTACCAAAAAAAGAATAAAATTTTATATTAAAAAATAGTTACCAAAATATTGGAAAAACAAATCTGTGACATAGTTATATATGCTTCTTTATTAGTAATCTAAACATCAAGAGTAAGTGATTGATTTCCAATATCTTCTAAAATTTCTCTATAAGGATTAGTAGACAGAATATTTTGTTTCATCTGCAACTGTAGTGTCGCATGAGACTATCTAGTCAGGTGCCCCAGTAGTCTTAGCTACTTGGCAGGCTGAGCAGGAGGATCATTTGAACCCAGGAGCTCAAGGCCAGCCTGGGCACAGAGCAAAATCCTCTCTCAAGACAAGAGAAGAGGAGACTCAAAGGGAGGGGAGGGGAAGGGCAGGATGGGGAAGTGTGGGAGAGGGACCAAAGGAGATGGGAAGAAAGTTAATTCTATAGATGAAAAAGGCCCAGATATTGTTGAGATTACAATGGTTTTTGCTCACATTCATAATTGAGATAAGTGTTAATTTTCAGTTAGAGGTTAGTAAAAATTAAGATGTAGTTGTCACCTTCCAAGTTTGTGACTCCCTTGGATTTTATCCACAGATCTTTTAGTTCTTGGACCTCAGGTAAAGAATCTTTCTCAGGATGTTCTCATCTGTGGTCAAAGACAGCTCTCCATAAATCCTGTGGTCTAGCTCTAGAAAAGGGAAGGTAGAAGCTGTCCCAGGAAGAGGGTTAGGGCTTTGGGTTTTATTTGTTGTCCCAGAACTTTCAGTATCCATTCTACATATCATTGGAATATACTTACTCACAGAACCACAATGAGCTTCAAAGGCAGCTGAAAATCTAGTCTGCAAGTGAACAGCTATATGCCTACTTTACACTATCAACTGAAAAAGGAAAATGTAGAGCTAGGTATGGTGGTACATTCCTATAATCCCAGAACTATGGAGGCTGAGGCAGGAGCCTCAGTTCACTGTCAGCCTGGGCTACCTTGTGAGTTCAAGGCCAGCTTGCACTACAAAGTGAGACCTTGTCTCAAAGAACCAAAAAAAACAAACTAACAAAAAAAGGAAAATGTAGAAAACAAATACTTGGCAAGATTATTTAGCAATCTCTGATCTAGAAACTTATTTTGTTTTGCATAGTATCCTCATTTCTAACTGATAATAAAGAGTGCAAAAATAAACTTTTTATTTTCTCTTTAAATTTAAGATACTGCTTCAAATAAAACACAGAAAGAACCAAGAAAAAGGACTAAGCAAGAATTGTGCTGCTTGTGGTAGGTTTTGGTTTATACCGAATTGGGCCCTTACAAAAAGAGAGAGGGTTAGAGGATATAAACAGAAATTTCACTATTGTTTTTATTTTTTTCATCAGATTTACCACACATGCATCTGTGCCTCTCTTCTATAATTGTTCCACATAGTATGGCAAAACTAACCTCTGCTGCTTGGGTTGCAAAGATGGGCAAACAGAACCCATACTAGCCTTACTCACTAGTTGGCTGAACATGGATCTCTTCAGAATTTGACCTATGGCAAAAACACTCTCAGTTATTAAGATCAGTAAATGTAATATAGTCCTACTGTCATAAGGAGAAAACCTGTCTATAAAAGCAGAAGTAAGCAAAACCTTGGCCAGGGATTTAGCTTAGTGGTGCTGTGGCCTGCCTCACAAGCACAAGGGCCTGAGTTCCATTGCTGGTACCAAAAAAAAAAAATGTAAGCAAAACCTTGAGGTGAAGAATCATATTTCTGATTTCATCATCGAAACTTTTAGGTCCAACAATGTATAAAATATACCCACTGTTCAGTTCCATAAACCAATGAATTCCCCATTAGGTAACTTCAATATAAGATATAGCTGCATTAAACTTAACAATCTTCTTTTTAATTACAATGGTTATTTTTATTCCATATTAAAATATTTTGACTGTGCAGATATGTGGACACTATCATCTGTCCAAACCATACATATAATCTATGACACTGATATGTTCTTCTCAATGCATTTCTTTACTTTTTCCACTCTTTTTGATTTTGAAATGCAATTGGCAAGGATTCCACATAATTCTGCTATTTGAAATATGCTAAGACTCTAGTTTACTTGGAAGATTAAAGCCAACATGTGAACCGTCTCTACTGGGTTTGACAAATTTATCCTGAACTTTGCGTGTGAACATCATCTACTTATGCAATGTACTTCCCTAAATCCTTAGTTTTTATTTGCCTCAATTTATTCAATATAAAAATTCTTTTTATTTCACTTAAGAGTATCACCTCAATGTGCATCCATTTAGCTATAAATGTCTCTAATTTCTCATTTTTGATGGCTGAGTAGCACTCCATTTTATAAAAAACCCCACATTTTATTTATCCAGTCTCCAGTTGATGGGCATTTGGGCTGCTTCCAAGTTTTAGCTATTACAAATTGTGCTGCTATGAACATGGGTGCACATATATCATTACGGTATGATTCTTTTAATTCTTTGAGGAAGAAACCCAGCAGGGGAATAGCTGGGTCAAATGGGACTTCCAGTCCTAGTTCTTTGAGGTATCTCCATACTGATTTCCACAGTGGTTGTACCAGTCTACACTCCCACCAGCAGTGGAGCAGTGTTCCTCTTTCCCCACAGCCCCGCCAGCATTTGTTATTGGTTGATTTCATGATAGCAGCCATTCTTTCTGGAGTGAGGTGGAATCTCAACATTGGTTTCATTTGCATCTCTCGAATGACCAGTGATGTTGAACATTTTTTCATGTATTTATTTGCTATTTCTACTTCTATGTCTGAGAAATGTCTGTTCATTTCATAGCCCATTTTTGGATTGGGTCTTTAAATTTGGGAGGTCTGATCTTTTTAAGTTCTTTATAGATTCGAGATAGTAGGTCTTTGTCTGAGGAACAGCAGGTGAAGATTTTTTTCCCACATTGTGGGTTGTCTCTTCATACTGCTGGTAATATAAATAGGACACACATGTATAAATACTGAAGTTTCTCTAGTGTGAGAAACTGAAAGTGTAAACAAGGACTAAAAGGTACAATAGATAATGTAAAATAGGAAGAAAAGGGTCAAAGGGGAAGGGGAAGTGGGAGGGGTAGGGGAAAGGAAATAAGGGAATTTAATTAATATGAGAAAATGAAGGGAGGGCAGGGGAAGGGGGAAAAATAAGAACCAAGAGAGATTATGTAAAGGTACAAATTTCCAATGATGAATGTCATTATATTGTATACCTAAAATGTACCAATGATTAAGAGTGAATAATTGATAATGCAAAATAGGAAGAAAAGGTCCAAAGGGGTAGGGGAAGTGGGAGGGGCAGGGGAAAGGAAAGAAGGGGAAGGAAAAACTATGAGAAATGGAAAAAATGGAAACAAAGTCTTTGTAAATAGGGAAGGGTGGAGGGGGTGAAGGGAGGGCTGGGAATGGGGAAAAAATAAGAACCAAGATGCATCATGTAAAGGTATAAGTTCCCAATGATAAATGTAAATGTGTTGTATACCTAAAATGCACCAATAAAAGAATTTTTTTTAAAAAGTTCTTTAACATTTTGTTTTATGCATTTTAAATAGTTTTAAATTCTTATTTTTAAACAAGATGAAAAGTAAATAAGTTATCTTTTTAACTAATGCAGTAGTGATTCAATTAATTACATAAATTATGTTTGTGTCAATAACATAATTGGAAATCATTCATGATCACATATTATGATCCCTGCAGGAGTCCATGCTTCTTTTATTAATTTATAACTTTTTTGGAGTTTTGTATTCCAAACAAAGTTGCTTGTATCTCATCAGAAGTTTACCACAGCAACAGTAAAAAAAAAAAGGCAACAGAATTTTGAATATTAATTCTTTATCCATGCAGTTTTGAAAGCTTGCTTATACTGGGTAGACATACACTTCAAATAATACAATAAGTTTTCATTTAGAGGATTAAAAATTTGAAGATGAGGACAATAGACTTGAAAACAATTTTTTTTTGGAAAAGCAAAACAAAGGTCACTGTCAGAATCATGGGAAATATGATAGCAAACTTTTCCGAATTGGTATCTAAACTATTAAAATCCCAGTGTTTTCCTTTCTTCATTATTTAATTATTTTTTCTTATTTATCTAAATAAGATACATCTGGTAAAATTGAAGGGGAGGAACTTTTTTTCTAAGTAGAACTTATATTTTCCATAGTATTTATTAAATGATTTTCCAGCTGACATTCAATTTTCCCCTTTCCCAGAATGTTTGATTCTATTCCAGTCACACTGACAGCAATACCAATAACAGCTTAACATTTACAAGATGTAAATGAAAACAGCAACTCATGCTCTAACTAGAGCTCAATATTTATTTAGATAGCCTCACAATCAGTTTGTGTATTTAATATTAAAACCAACAGTAGTCCAAAAATGAGTTAAGTTATATTAGACATATGAACTTGAATATAAAGTCTTTGACTGAATTTTTCACCTTTTCTCTGCTTTCATACAATGGGTGTCTTCAAACAATGGTTTCATGGAAAATACAACCAACTTATACTCTTCTTGAGCAGAGAAAAGATATACAACATAAACAAGAAAATCTTAGTAATTTCACCTCTCCCCAATTCATTTTTGTTAACTATGGGAAAAGAAAACTAATGGGAAAGAAAACACTTTTTGATAAAATATTTGTGGGCAGTATTACTGAATCATACTATTTTGTATGCCCAGCTAGCACAAACCACACTTTGTACCACTCTGGGTATTAAAGACAAATAATAACTATGTCTCAATTGAGACAGAACCAACCTCCAGTACTTCCACTTTTTATTGAATTAATTGCTATTAATTAAGCACTTTTTATGTGTCAGATTCAGGAGGTACCATGCAGACATGGTAGGTGAGGACACTGCCCTTGAGGATTTAGTTTCTTTATGGCAAAGCAACATTTAAAAAAAATTTAAGGTATGAGAAAAAATAGGGAATCATTTTTAATTTTTCAGGAAATCTAAGCTACTATAAATAGCTCTGAGGGAAAAAGACCAAATAAAATAATGAATAACTCAAAGTCTGAAGGATAATTTACAATGAAAAAAGAAGAAATATCAAACATTGACAGAAATAGCTGGAAAATATGCAAACCATAAGTGTGCTCTGTCTAATCTGTCTCAGATTTTCTTAATCAATCCTGGAATTTTTGCATTATCAAAAGTAACAAGTACACAATGTCCAGAAAAAGATTATATACTTTATGAGCAATCAGTCAATAGTAACAATGAGAAGATTATGACTAGTCAATCAGTATTAATGATAAGAACAGGAAAATGATGAGCTTAAGAATATTCTGTTACCCACTTTTACATTTTAGGAGCAAACTTCTTATGTGACTTAATTTGAAATAAGTTCCATATATTTAGATGAGTGAAATAGATGTCTTTTCTACTTCTAATAGCATTATTTCCTTACAAATCCATATAGAGATCCAAAAATTTTAAATAACTTCAGAACACAAAATTCAATATTGAAACACTCAAATTTCTACTACTGAATGAACTAATAAGCAGTTGAAAAATGCCAGTGTCCTTCTCCTTAAACTGCACTGTTGTCTCCAGAAAGCAGCCACAATTACTCGTTGGACTATTTCAATGAGATAGGATAGAAGTAATGAAATCACTCTACTTCTTCATAATTCAATAATATAATACATAGCAGAAGAATTTACAATGCAATTCACACATTTAAAGATACATTTTGACTTTTATTAAATATATGTTATATATTACCAGAAGGAGAAGCTAACAGTTTGATAACATTAAACTGAATAAAAGCCTAAAGTAATCGAGCAAAAAAGCAAATTTCAAACTCTGTTCCTCATTTTAATAGGATCACTTAAAAAGTTTAAATTTCCTGTTCTCATTGTGGTTCTAAGTTACAACAAGATCTAAAATCATAAAGTAAAAGCAGGGAGAAAATTATTTTCAAATTCTCTCACACTGGAGAAAACATATACAATGGGTGGTATGAAGAAATGACCTTTATCTGAAAAAGTAACCTGAATGTATTTTATCCTCATTTTGAGTATTCCACCAAGAAAGAAAATTATGTGAGAGAAAATCATTCAAATAAAAGTTAAATGAGGCAAAATGTCATTTTATTTAAGTTGTAATGCTACAGCAATAAATTAATGCAATATAATGTTATAAAAGTGCAGAAAAGATTCTTTTTTATATTTCTGTTTCTATGACAATTATTAAGAAGCATGTAGTAACTGCTTGCTATACCACAAGATACTCCGGTATCATCATCTATAAGACCTCCAGATTTAACCTGACCTCCTCAGAATAGATATCCACGTTGCAGTATGTTAGGGGACCTTTTTTGATACCACTTTGATAATTCTTTGCAAACCTCCATTAGAAACAGAGAAAAGCCACTTCAAGAGTGTGCACTTACAGCTTACTGTTTACCTATACACTCATAAGATCAAAACCCCTGGTCTTACTGTTTTTGTTAACAAGGAGCAGTAAAAGTCTTCCCACATACTGAGTTTTGGTTTCCATTTTACAATCTGAGATGACAGACGGCACAAAAATGATGAGAAAACTGTAGGGAGGCTTCCAGAAGATTGATTCTCTCATCAGCTGATTCTTTTCTAGTTAGTCTTTTATTGACTACAAAGGTATAGCCAATGCAGAAAAGGAAAACCAGACTGCCCTGTTTAATCCTGAGGGCATTGGCAAAAGGTGATCACTTTTTGAGAAAACAGAGGCCTACAAGGAAATCAGCACACTCTATGAGCCGTTAAGCTGATTTAAACACACAAGGGATGCCTGGGGTTGAGCGCAAGATCTCTGAGGTGTGAGATGAGAATGAAACATTCCACAGACTAATATTACTGAGCTTTAGTAGCAGGAGGTACAGTTGATCAGTCAGGAACCTGTCATTTGGAGAATAGGCCAATATATCTGAGAGACATGAAAAATCCTTCATTTTTTTCCTCTCCTCACGAAGAGTAAAAATACTGCAGTTTAAAACTTTTTGACAATTATCAACTACAAGTTATCACAGTTTAAGCACCTCAAGGAAGTGGCTGAAACCAAAAGGGTTACATTTTCTGATGTTTGTCTACCACTGCTAACTATAGTCACAGTGGCTGAATCAGATATTTTGTTCTGATTCAAGTCATCTGGAATGAAACCTTTACATGTTGTCAGCATAATTGCCATCCAGCCAACCCAGAAAAATCCATGTGGGATTCTCCTAGCCAGAGAGACAAGAAAAGATGCACATTCCCCTTCTTGTTGTGCTGATTTTGTGGTTTGGATGTTATTTTACTTAAACAATTTCAGGGGAAAATCTTCAACTTGACAATATCCACTTGCTGTTTGGAGGCACAGAGTGAGGGTAAATGTTAAAGCCTGGTATCACCTTTTATTTGTAAGGGCCATAATCATGTCATCTCCATTTGCTAATTTCCACAGACAATTCAGCACCCATTGAAGACTGTAGTTATAAATTACACAAAGCAATAATATCAAATACTACCATGTTTTACAGGCTATTTTCATTACAACCAACTCGGCACTAGAAAAATTTAGAAAAGATAAAATGAATTTTGTGACATACTTAATTTCAAACATGATGCACTGAACTGAGAAATTACTCAGTTTGATTTGTATTATGTATGGGGTCATATTGTGTACGTACTAGGGATCCAATCCAGGGATTCTTTACCATTGAGCTACATTCCCTACAACCTGCCCCTCACCTTTCAAATTTTTCTCTTTGAAATAGGTCTCACTATGTTGCCCAAGATACCCTTGAACTTGTGATCTTCCTGACTCAGACTCCCTAGTAGCATGTGCCACTCTACCTGACAGCAATTTAGCTTTTATTACAATGCATTAACCATAGAAATCCTATACATATCAATGTCTTCAAGTATTTAAAATACTTTTCATTTAAAAAATAATTTTGATTGAACTTTCAATAGTTTTCTCAGTCATTTTTTCCATGTCATCATTTCATACCTAAGAGCAAGCTTCATAAGATAAACATGAAATTATTTAGTTCATCTCAAGTTTATTGTCAAAATTAATACTTCTAATGAACTTACAAACTCACGATAGTTTTCCTCTAATAGAACAATTATATCTAATGTTGATGTTCTAAACATAAGTTATCAAGCCTTGATAAACTTCACTGAACATCTTTTTCTAGGTAATTCAATACATAAACTCAACACTGCAATACCAAAATATTTTTGAATGCCCACAAATGGTCTGTGATTTCCTTAGTTCCAAGAGACCAGGTCATAGTTTTTGCTCATGTTATTCTCATTTGGTTTTTTCTGTGGGGTTTTTTTTTTTGTAGTCAATAATTGAAGAGTTAAAGGAAATTGGCTTCATCAACTCATCTATCTTCCTCTTTCCTAGAATACTATCAACAGTAGAGTCCAAGGGCCAGGCATGGTGGCACACAGGCCTATAAGCCCAGTACTCTGGGAGGCTTAGGAGGGAGGATCTCAGGTTGGAGCCCAGCCTGGGCAACTAAATGACTGAGTGGACCATAAGTGAGAAGGTCCTAGATGCAATCCTCAGTACTGAAAAACCAACCCAGGAAAAAACTATATACCAGAAATAACTTTGCAGAGGATGAATTGTTGTTATCTTTTTAATCTATTAAACTGTTCAGATTTTGTAAAAGACAAATTTATAAAATAATGCTTTCTCATTGCTTCTTGGCTCTTTGGTTTAAACTTTGCATAATACACAAATGCTCTCATGTATAAACTCAAATCATGAAATTATTATCTCTGATCACAGTCTCCTGTCCTTTTCCTTCTCCCACCACATTACAGATATTGTTTTCACACTGTACCTCATCCATTAGTATCTGCCTCCTGTAAAACTTATCAGTCCCATTTGGCCTCATTTCTCTCCCTATCTCTGGTTATCCATCATTAAGATCTGTTCCTTACCATGCTAACAATGATTTTTCCAGGCTTTTTGGAACATCAAAAAATGTCCAGTCAGCACACAAACATACACCAGAATGACAGAACAGCATTCACTGAGGCAAACTCAAGGAGGCTGAATTGGTGGTAGGTGGTCCAGCACAACGTGGGGCTGGGATCCAAGATTTGTCATTGCTCAGGTTCTAGTGCCTGAAGTATTAGAACATACCTGGTTCCATGGAACATTTTAAGAAGCCAATGTCTTCCCTGGGTAGCTAGTTGTAGCGTGTAACTTGTAGAAACTTTAACTCTTACATCTGTTAAATTGATGCATGTTTGGCTTTTTTTCTCTACCTGTGTCCATAAAATTTGGTTCTAAGAATATACTTTTGGTCCATACATTGCAACTTAGCCTAAGTATACATACTCTTGTAACCAAGCAACTGAGTCCCAGTAGATCATAGCTGCCCAACATTAGGCAGTCACTGATTACTAACTATTCAGACAATATGCATTAGGAAAAGCAGCATTAAATCATATTTGTACAGGCATACATCAACTACAGTCAATCAAGTTGTTTCTGTATATCATTTACTTTTTTGGCTATAAAGATTATGTAGACAAGTAGTCTGGCAGGTATTCTGTACCAACTTTAGTCGTGAATTCTACCCAAATCTAGAAACTTTTCTTGCCAGTGAATTTAATTCACTGGAGAGTTAAGACATACCAAAGATTAAAAGTCAAAATAAATAGATATTCTAGTAGTATATTTTCACATCCTAATTTTTATATTCACTGTGGTTTATGTTTTCTCCAACCCTAGATAAATGGTGCCATGTTTATCTCATCTTTTTATTCCCTCTCTGCCAGGCATTGCTGTGAAATTCACTAAACTGTGTCCATTTACTATAATATCAGATTGGCACTTTACTGCCCTTATTTAATTTCTATGCTATTTTCTACATCAATCACAAGCCTATCTTCTTTTTTCAGGCTCTACATTTCTTCCAATATTCTCACCCAGAAAATACTTTGTCACAATAATTACAGAGTCTTACAAAATGAACAATTTTAATATTTCTATTATTACCTGAAATTATTTCTTCATAGTCATTATTTTTCTTGGGTTTTTTTCTTGCTCTATTAGAAAGCACAATCTTCTCCCTCTCTTGTTCTAGTCTATTAGCTATCTCTCATATATTTCAGGTCTTCAATTTCTCATTTATACATTTCTCCTCCACCCCTAACATGTTTCAATGAATCAAAATGTAATGCAGTAAAATAGCTCTATTGGTCCTCCATCTATGTTTGTTCCTTCTTGTTCCTTTAATTCCAACTGCTCAAAAGAAGCATCTTGCTAGAAGTGATGGTGCATAGTGATAGTCCCACCTGTTTGAGAGGCTGAAGTGGGAAGATTGCAAGTTTAAGGTCAGCCTAGGCAATTTAGTGAGACCTTATCTGAAAATAGAAATTTAAAAAGATCTGGGAGTATAGTTCAGTGGTAGAGCTCTTGACCAGCGTGTGTAAAGTCTTAGGTTCAATCTCCAATACTACACACACACACACACACACACACACAGGGAGTCTTTTACTCTGCCTTAGACTTTTACCCATTCATTTATCTCTTAATTCTTATTAACCAGGTTTCCTCCACTGAAAATGCTTTTTCTTAGATCTACAAAATCAGTTGTTACTAATTAGGATGAAATCTGTTAAGAGCTTTACTAATAAGAGAGGTAACCTATATAATAAATGGTGTTGGAAAAACTGGATTTCAACCTGCCAAAGATTAAAACTAGACCAATACCTAACACCATGCACTAAATTAAGATTGAAGTGGATTAAAGATTTAAATGTTAGGACAGAAACACTAAATTTTCTGGAAGATAAATTAGGTAGAAATCTTGAAGATTTTGGTATAGGAAAAGACTTTATGAACAAAACCTCAATAGCACGGGAACTAGCACAAAGAATCAACACCTGGGATCTCATCTTATTAAAAAGTTTCGGCACTGCAACACAAACCACCAACAGAGCTAAGAGACAACCTACAATGTGGGAAAAAAAATTCAGAAACTGTACCTTAGACAAAGGACTACTATGTAGAATATATAAAGAACTAAAAAAATAAGACCCCCCCAAATCTAAAATGATAGACACTTCTCAGATAAAATAGAAATGACAAATAAATATATGAAAGATGGAAATTAAAATGCTGAGATTCCATCTCAGTTCAGAAAGAATGGCTACTATTAAGAAATCATCTAATAACAAATGCTGGTGGGGGTGTGGTGAGAAAGGAACCCTTCTCCATTGTTGGTGGGAGTGCAGACTGGTGCAACCACTGTGGAAATCAGTATGGAGATACCTCAAAGAACTAGGGCTGGAGGTCCCATTTGACCCAGCTATTCCCGTGCTGGGTGTCTTCCCCAAAGAATTAAAAGAATCATACCACAGCGATATATGTGCACCCATGTTTATAGCGGCATGGTTTGTAATAGCTAAAGCTGGGAAACAGCCCAAGTGCCCAACAACTGAAAACTGGATAAAGAAAATGTGGTTTTTTTATAAAATGGAGTACTACTCAGCCATAAAGAATGAGAAACTAGAGTCATTTATAGCTAAATGGATGCATATTGAGGCTGTACTCTTAAGTGAAATAAATAGGACACACATGTATAAATACCGAATAGTTTCTCTAGTGTGAGAAACTGAAAGGGTAATTAAAGATACACACTGATGAAATGGTCTAATAACATATTTCTCGGATTCGTATTTCCATCACATGTCATATGGTTGTATTGAAATTTAAATTAGGGAGAAGTTTGGCTTATGTGGAGTCTGCTAACTAACTGGAGATTTTTCCAGATCATTATTTGTTCAGCGTTGGTTTTGGAGATCTTTCTGAAACAAGTCACATCCTCTGGTGTCTTGTTGGTGCTTGAGATGCTTTTTTAAGTTATATGGAAAAATGTTTAAGTGCGTTTCAGTTTTGTTTTGCTTGAGTTCTACAGGGTTTAAATATTATTCTGGTTTTTTCCCCTTTGCATTGTTCTTCTTTGAATGGTTTTAATTTTCTGTATATATGTGTGTTTGATAATAAAGTTTTTTTTTTAAAAAAGCGAGGTCATTCTTTTTAAATGTAGTCAAATCTTCAATCTCTTCTTACCTCTGATTTTTCTTGATTTATTAGCTAAACCTCAGATCAGAGCAATTCTTCCATTTCTAAATACAAAGTTCTTGTAAATACAAAGAGGAAGAGGGGTAGAAGGGAGGGGAGGGGAATGGAAAAAAGAAGAATTAAGATATATCATGGACAGGTACAAATTTCATAGGATGAATGTGATCATTATGGATATCTAAACTATATCAATAAACTTAATGATAAAAAATTATTTGGATTAAAGATAAATATATTCTCACTGCCTAACTAAATGTAATAGTAAAGAATAAAATGCCTAACAAATGTACTTTTGGGGGTCTTTTTCGGTATGGGGGATCAAACTCAGGACCTTGCACTTGTGAGGCAGGTGCAGCACCACTGTGCTAAATTCCCAGCCCTAACAAATGTAGACATACAATGGAATTGATGAACAAAATAATAATAAATTTGTCTATCTATGGCACCAAAAATATATTTCAATATACCCTTGGTCAAATAGGAAAAAAATAAGTAGCAGTGTACAAATTTTATTTATCTGTCTCCAAAGATAGAAAAATTCCACGTAAGACTACACAATTGTAAATGACATTTAACAGATATCACATATGAAAATGCCTTCAATGCACTATTTCCAATTTTCTCAGACAACTTGGAAGTAAACCATCAAAATAAGTGCTCATAACTTGCCCTAGGATGGCCAAGCTTTAAAGAAAAACAGTGTTTTCTGATTTAACTTATAACTATTGATTCACAAGGGAAAAGTTGCAATCAAATATGTATTTTCAAAATCACACATCATATCCTAAAAAGCATCAAGATACATCTAAAGAGTGTTTAAAGAAAGAAAAAATGAGAATAAAACTATCATAACTCATATGCAATCATACCTATCACAGATCACGCCATCATCTTAAAATATAAATATTTTGCTACCTTAATACATACTTGTTAAAATTCTCTTTAAAGTTAATCCTGAGAAGAAACCTACCAGATGCTATTTTTATACACTATTCAGGGTTGTTTTCTGTCTCTTTTCAAGTACTAACCTTCTCATTTAAAGAATTTGATCACCTAGGGTATCACACAAACATAATTACTGGTTTATGGCATTAAGCTTTCTTTTCATGCCTGCTCAGTACAGCTGGCACTAAACCACAGTTCCATACCAAGGAAACTACCAGCTGTAGGATTCTGTGGTACAACCCACAGGAGAGATTTTAATATAGCCCTTATTTTCAACAGTTATACTGGAATTACTAAACAGGTGGCTTGAGGATCTCCACATTTTTATTCATGTTTACACATTCTTTTGCAAACCTGGGTATGCATTAGATTAACGTTTAGTTGCCATAGCACATAACTAAGTCAAATTTGCAACATTTTTAGAATAAATCACTCCATGAAGCTTCAAACCTAGGCTATTAAATAGCTTGTAACATTCTGAGCCTTTTGGTTCTAAGTGGATTAATTTTCCCCACTAATATTTGAGCTGACCAGATATATTTTTGCAGAATAATGCTTATATTAACTTTATAAGAAGAGATATAGTTCAATAAAAAGATTTTAGCAATATAAAAACTCTAAATAATTTTAAAAAGTCTAAAGAAATACTGCAAATCCAAAGACATACAAGAAATTTAAAAGTAACAAAAATGAGAGGAAATGTATCAGACAAATATCAACAAAAAATCTGGATAAATATCTTAATATCTGATAACATTAAACTTAATGCAAAACAATATTATTTTTAAAAGGGGAAAACACGCTGTGCATTATAGCATTATGAACATACTAGCATATACAGAGTTAACTATATAGCAGTATATCAAGCAACTAAAAGAACTACAAAAAGAATCCATAATACATGGAGACTTTTAGGCACATAAAGTACATACAAATAAAACTACCAAAAAATTATATTCAGAGAGTATTAAAGGTTTGAAACAATAAGCCTGAGCCAATAGATTACATATAAAACATGCTCGGAGAGAAATAATACATATTATTTTGGGGCACATATAGAACATTGATGAAAATAGATGACATATTTAGGAATGAAAGGAGCAATAATACACTGCAAAGAACAATATCATGATCAAGATACTTGTCGACAATCAACACAATTTTAAATTAATACCAGAAATATAACTTTAATTTTGTTTATAGTTACAAATTAAATCACAAACTTTAATTATTATTTAATCTCAAAATAAAATGATAAGAATTATCAGGAAATATTTCAGACCCTAATGACAATGAAAATTGTACACATCCAAGTAGGAGAGTCAGACTGAAGCAGTAGATAGAGGGAGATTTATAGTTTAAGTATTGTGTTAGTTACTTTTCTCTTGTCGCTTTGCTACCTTCTGACTGCCATAAACTTTCTTCTCTGTCAAGCCACCCTACCTTGGATCCAGTCAATTCTGGACTGAAACCTCTACCAACTGCAAGCCAAATAAACCTTTTCCCCTTCAACTTTGGATGTCAGGTATTTTGCCTCAGCAAAGAGAGAAAAGTAACAACAAAATTGGTACTAGGAGTGGGGGCATTGCTGTGATGTTACCTGGTCATGTGATTTAAACTTAAAACCCTTGAGAATCAATTTGGAAAGGTTTTGAAGAACTGACCAAAGAGGCAGCCCTGGTACACTATAAATTATATGGAGACTAGGGTCAGAGCCTGGAAAATAAGAGCACTGATGGAAATGCTGCCAGTTAGGATGAGGCTCAGGAGGCTTCTGTTTAGTACTGCATTGATTGCTGGATACCAGGCCGTGTATGTTGTGCTTTGGCAGGAAGTTGGTCTACATTTTGCTTGTGTTTAGAGACATTGCAAGGGTGACAGAAAAATTTCAATACAGTATAGTGTTGGGATAGTAGCATGGTCACTGTTGAAGGCTTTTGGCAGGATCTATGTTGGACTTTAAGAGTGGAGAGCCAGCAGAGTGACTTGAAGCCAGAGGAGAGGCTCCCATGCAGATACAGATTTCAAGGATGAAATGGAGGAGAATGTGATTGTTGAGAAGGAACAGAACAATGGAAACATGACCTGAGACCTTTCATCAGAAGGGAAGGGTGTATTTGGAATGCAGGAGATCCCTTGGGATGTCTTTTAGTGTTGCTGTACCTGTTGTTAAAATTAACAGACAGCAAGGATTATTATTTTAATAAGTCTCTCCTATTATGATTTTAAAGTAGTAATAGGATGTTGATGTATGTAAGACTTTTTTAAGTCTTGTTAAATTATGTATATAAATGGAAACACAAAGAGTTTTAAAATTTGAAGCAATATGTAGAGATGAGTGCAATAAGAATTGTATCTATGTAATTATTATATTAATATAAATCTGAAGAGATCAAAATATGTTAACTTTTCACAAATCTGCCACTAGAGATTATAGTTTAAGGAAATGTGTCTGGTTATCAAGTAGACCAGGGGTGGACTGTGGTGGACTTTTTAATGGTCAACTTGGAATGCCCAGTTGAACTGAATCAGCATGGTTTGGATGTGGAAGATCCACCTAAGGTTTGTTGCCAATGGCATAAAAAGAGAACTGGAGAGGAAAATCTTGGGCTCTTGATTTTCTAGGAGAAGATTGTTGAGTTTGGTTTCCTGATGGGAACTTGGCTTCTCTTATTGGAGGAGGAGCTCGGTGTATCGCAGTTGCTGGGAATGCCTGCCATTCTCATCAGAGGAGCTCTGATCTTCACCATGAGCGTCACTTCCTGGCTCCAGTATAGAGCCTCAGCCTAGTATAGCTCCACCGCAGCCTGGTGGCACAAATCCTTCATCCCACTATTGAAGGTTTTCTGGCTTCCATCACTGGCCTTTGGGCCTTCCAGATGCAGATCCTCAATACAGTCAAGTATGAGACATTTCCTTGGCCTCTAGGCCACTTGCTGGACTCATGGAGTACATTGTCTTGGACTTTAGGCCTTCAGCTAGACTTGTGTGGGACATTGCTTTTAGATCCAGGCCCTTGGCTGGATTCTTTGGGTCTCTACTGTGGGGCTAATCTCTTGCACTCCTCTGCATTTGACCACAACAGAAATAAAGGAAATGCTTGATTAAAGACATTGAAAATTAGCATGGTGTATAAAAACAAAGTAAAATGAACAATAAAGATAAGAGAAAATACATAAAATTGAGATTAAAAAGTACCAAAACTAGCTGATATTGAGAATATTAGTAAGAAAGAATTTGTAGGGGTTGATCAAAAAAAAAGAAGAAAATGTGAACAAATAGTGCAGTATATAACAGGGAAATAAGACACAAAAGAAGCTTTAAATTTTAAGGATTAGGATAACTTTATTAAAAATTTTTGAACCTATGTGATTTTGATATGTTCATTCTAGAAAAATGTAAAATAACAAAACTGAGAGAAGAACAAAAGAAAACACTTGAATAGGCCACTAATTATTACAGAGGTTTAAATGCTAGCTAAACTCTTTCTCCAAAAATTTGTCTAAATGAATTTTTATGTCAATTCTACCAATTTTGAAATGAATACCTAATTCTTATCTCATAGTCTTTGCTTTTTATTCTGTTAAGAAAATTAAAATAAGACAAAAAGGTAACCAGCTCATTTAGAGGGCCTACTTACTGACAAGGCAATGTGAACATGAAATCATTTAACTTATAAACAAGTAAGAGAAACATCTGTAAAAAATATTAGCTAACTGCAAATCAAAAAAAAATGTAATGATCAAGCAGAGTATATTTCAGAAAAGCAAGGATGTTTCAGTATCCAAGATGAAAGTATCAATGAATTTCACATTAAGAAAAGGAAAACATGATATTTTTTTCAAATAATGATTTTAGAAATGTTTACAATGTGAGGACAGGGCAAAACTTTCTTTAAAACTAGGTAAATATTACCCATGACTGCTTAACATATTTTCAAAACCTTCATAGCTTAGAACAATCTTTACTATAATTTCTGTGCATCAAAAAATAATGTGGATTAGCTTGCTAGTTCTGCACCAGAGTTTCTCAAAGATGTTGACTGATTAAACCACCTCAAAGTTCCATCAAGGGAGGATCTGCTTCCAAGTTCACCTCACATACATGTCAAAAGGCCTCAGAAGAAGGCTCCTGAGCTTATTTACTTAATTTTTGACTCAGCACAGAAAGCCCACTTCCCACCTCACTCAAATGACCTCTCCACAGGATTTCCTCATGTCATAATACAGTACATAGTTGATTTCTGAGGGACAAATGAAAGAATTCACCCTAGAGACCTTAATCATAAAAGTGATATCCCATTATTTCCACCATAATGTATTAATTAAA
Organism: Heterocephalus glaber; assembly: GCF_000247695.1. The sequence goes on along the minus strand of NW_004624732.1, from coordinate 1,178,794 downwards.
AGTGAGTAAACAAACTGACTCAAGAAAAGGAGCACAGTAGGACATAAATACAGTGTTACCAGCTATTCCTCTGCTGGGTATATTCCCAAAAGAATTAAAGAATCATACCACAGTAATATATGCTCACCCATGTTTATAGCAGCACAGTTTGTAATAGCTAAAACTTGGAAACAGCCCAGTTGCCCATCAATTGGAGACTGGATAAAGAAGATGTGAGTTTTTTTAATAAAATGAAGCACTACTCAGCCATAAAGAATGAGAAACTAGAGACATTCATAGCTAAGTGGTTGCACACTGAGGTCACACTCTTAAATGAAATAAATAGGACACACATGTGTAAATACCAAATAGTTTCTCTGATGTGGAAAACTAAAAGTGAAATAAGGATCAAAATGTATAATTGATATTGTGAAATAGGAAGAAAAGGTCTAAAGGAGTAGGGGAAGTGGGAAGGGTAGAGAAAAGGAAAGAAGGGAATGGAATTAATATGAGAAAATGAAAAAATGGAAACAAAGTCTTTGTAAATAGGGAGTGATGGAGGGGTTGCAGGGAGGGAAAGGGAATGGGGAAAAATGCTTTTTCTGCATCTATGGAGATAATCATATGGTTTTTGTCCTTGGCTCTATTGATATAGTATATTACATTAATTGATTTTCATATTAATTCCCTGGGATGAATCCCACTTGATCAGGGTGTATGATCTTCTTGATGATCTTCTGCATTCTGTTTGCCAGTATCTCATTAAGGATTTTTGCATCTATGTTCATTAGTGAGAT
>NW_004624732.1:1127596-1155731 GCF_000247695.1 Heterocephalus glaber | reverse complement strand
ATATGAAAAAATGTTCAACATCACTGGTCATTCGAGAGTTGCAGATGAAAACAACACTTGGATTCCACCTCACCCCAGAAAGAATAGCTGCTATTAAGAAATCAACCAATAACAAGTGTTGGCGGGGGTGTGGTGAGAAAGGAACCCTTCTCCATTGTTGGTGGGAGTGCAGACTGGTGCAACCACTGTGGAATTTAGTATGGAGATACCTCAAAGAACTAGGGTTAGAGGTCCTATGTGACCCAGCTATCTCCCTGCCAAGTATCTTCCCAAAAGAATTAAAAGAATCTTGCTATAGTGATATATCTGAACCCATGTTTATAGGGGCACAGTTTGTAATAGGTGAAGCTTGGAAACAGCCCAAGTGCCCATAAACTGGAAACTGGATAAAGAAGATGTGGATTTTTTTAAAAAATGGAGTACTACTCAGTCATAAAGAATGAGAAACTAGAGACATTTATAGCTAAATGGATGTGAGGCCATACTCTTAAGTGAAATAAATAGGACACACATGTGTAAATACCAAATAGTTTCTTTAGTGTGAGAAACTGAAAGTGTAAATAAGGATTAAAATTATTATTATTATTATTAAAATGGTAATTTGAAATAGGAAAAGGTCCAAAGGTGTAAGGGTGGTGGGAGTGGAAGGGGAAAGGGAAAAAGGGAAAGGAAAAATTATGAGAAAAGAAACAAAATGCAAACAAAATCAATGTAAATAGGGAAGGGTGGAGGGGGTGAAGGGCATACATGTAATGGAGAAAAAATGAGAACTAAGATACATCATGTACAGGTACAAGCACCCAATGATAAATGTAAATGTATTGTATACCTAAAAATGTACCAATGAAAGAATTTTTTAAAAAACTCTTCTGCATAGGAAAAGAAACAACAAAGTGAAAATACAAATTACAGAATGGGAGAAAAAAATGCCAGTGATTCCTCAGACAGAGGACTCCTATCTAGAATATGTGAAGTACTCAAGGAAAAAAAAAACATGACTCCTCCAAAATTAAACGCAATCAAAAAAAGGGCAAACAAAATGAAAACACACTTCACAGAAGTATAAATAACCAATAAACACCTGAAGAGGTGCTCAACATTGCTGGCCATTAAAGAAATTCAAATTAAAACAACGCTGAGATTCCATCTCACCCCAGAAAGAATGGCCATCATTAAGAAATCAAATAATAACAAATCCTGGAGATACCGTGGAGAAAAGGAACCCTTCTACATTGATGGTGGGAATGTAAATTGGAAGAGCCACATGGAAAACAGCATGGAGAGTCCTCAGAAAATTGAAACTAGAAATTCCATTTGACCCAGCTATTGCCTTTCTAGGCATCTTCCTGAAAGAGTTACAGACATCATATTACAGTGATACATGCATACCCATATTTATAGAGACACAATTCATAATATCTAAATCTTGGAAGCAGCCTATATATCCATCAACAGATGAATGAATAAAGAAAATGTGGTATTTATACACAATATATTATTATTTTACCTTAAAAACAGAAAAACTTGAGTCATTTGTAGGAAAATGGGTGCACCTTGAGACCATGTTAAATAAAATAAATCAGACACACATGCTCAAATATCACATAGTTTCTTCTATATGAGAAACCCAGATTAAAAGCAAAGAGCAAAATAAAAGACAGATATGTAATAGAAAGTAGAGAGATTGATTTTTCTCATAGGGGAAAGGGATTAAGAGATGAAGAAAGGGGAAGGGAGGAATAAGTGATGAATAAAAGGAATTGGAATATGTTATGTACATGTATCAACTCCACACAAGGAATGTAAATGTTATGTACTGCAAACATGTACTAGTAAGCTAAAATAATTTCCTTATTACCTTTAATACCTGTACTAAGGTTTCTTCTCTCATCATGAATAATGATAATTTGTCTTTACTCTTTTATCTTTTTTATTCTGCTGCTCTAGGTGTTTACAAATTTACTGATCTCAGAGGACTAAGTTTTGCTTTTATTTCAATGAAACAGTCTAGAATAAGAGAATTCTTGGGGAGTGGTCTATATATTCATGCTACTTAAAGCCTTCTTACTGGATTAAACCACTTGGAAAAGGTGTACACATAATAAAGATACAAAGAAAAGTCATAGGTATTCCACATTTAAGAAGGGGGAGTGAAAGAGAAATCTGCAAATGATAATTGTTTTAAAAATCACAAGAGAGTTAAGTCAAAAACAGTATTAGTGTGTTGTCTTGGAAGCTATATGAAGAAAGATTTTAAAGTCTGTCTTTTCTTTAAATGACAATTTTAAAGTAAAATAGAAAGATAATTGTTAAACATGTTGCTTTAGGTCAATAAGGATAAAAGCTGAAAAGTGACATAGATTCAGCAATGTGCAAGTCTTTTATGACTCCGAGAAGAGTATATTTAATACTTTTCCTTTCTAATAAAATTAAGTAATGTTCCATGGAACAAGGTAGATGATTCTCAAAATCATTGTTTTGAAGGAAAGAAGCCAGGCCAATAATAGTAATAATTTAATTAATGATGAATGAACAAACAAATTGGGGTATGTTTGTTCAGTGGAGCACCTCTGTTTGTTCAGGGGAGACAATAAAATAAGCTAATGTATGTGCAATAAGATACATTAATCTGAGAGTGATTGAAGGAAGAAAAAAGCAAAAAAATCCACACTATAGTGTGCATCAATAGAAATGTCCTAGAAAATACAATTAGAAATCCTAGAAAATGTGAACTCAGTTGAAACATAGAACAGATTATTGCTGGCTTAGCCATGGGACATGAGGATGGTAGGAAAGACAGATCAGAATGTAGTACAAAGGAGACTTAGGGATGACAGAAATGTTCATTGTCTTGTAAGTGGTGATGATCTCATCATCACATAAATATATCAAAACTGAACAAATTATGCACTTAATATATTTTCGGATTGTTTTACCTCACTTGCATTCAATGATAAAAATATAACAAATGATTCAAACTTCTATTATACTGGCAAATATAATTGAAAGTTTTTATAGCATCAACATAAAATGAACAAAAACAATCAGTGGAAGATTTGTAGTATAGAAAGGAATATATTTTATGAAAATAAATCTCAACATAAAAACCTAGAATTTTATTGAACAGAGAAAACTATACATAGTAAAAGTCATAGAAGTCAAGTTAGAACAACCAAAGAATCTCCTTTGGCTAGTTCTGCTGTTCTACAAAATATTCTAGAACCTAACCTGCTCAGGAAAAGAAAAGTAGCATTGATTGTGAGGTAAAATAGAAAAATCTTTCAACTTGAAAAAATGTTTTGTAAAGTATATACTCATACATGTTTATAAATCTTCCAAATGCATTTCTCTCTCTGAAATATGTATGATCCATCCACACTCTCTCCCTTCTGCTAGCCTATCCCATAACTCAACATATTTCACCTGGCCATAGTCAAAGTCTTCTTTATGGCCCTCACTCTTCTCTTCTTCCAATTCCAAGGATGTCATTAGTTCACAAGTCCTGTTTTATTTTCCTATATTCAAAATTGGCATAATGCACTAATTTTAAAGAGCAAATGGAAGAGTCTATACATTTACACCTAAGCAATAGATCAATATATGGGTAGATAAATAGATATTGATATACATTCAGTAACAATTATTCAACTTAAACATATGAACAGTATTTAATTCACAGGAAATTTAACCACTGTTTTCTTGCAGGCTATTAGAACACTTATACACAGGCGATTGAACTATGGATTTTCGCTGTACTTCTTAACCAGGATTGCTTTTTCTGCTTAATAGCCAAAACTCTCTTCTCATCTGGATTCTCCTCTGAACTCTTTTTCCAGAATAGAGTAACATTTGGAAACATGGATTACACACAAATGTAAATCTGTACAAAACTTTATGATATATTTTCTACTAGAAATGTTGCTACCCTCCTGTTGACACTAAAACTTGACCTCTCTTAAGTCATTTTTACAAGTACTTTTGAAGCAGACGTCTGCCATTGAATAGATTTTAGGCAATGTATATACCAATAGAAATAAAGACTTAGGAGGGACTCAGTTCTGGCACATTTCTCTTCAGTGTGGCTAGTATCTATAAATAACTTCAGGTGGCGAGTATCTGTAAATACTAACCTTTTATTTTAGTTTTCAGTTGTGTTCCAAACTGAGTCATGACTAGGTGCTTCTTATTCTGTTGATAATTTCTGTTTAAAAGAACCAGAACATTATAGTCATCTCTTTCATCCCCCTATATTTATTTGTATAGAATATATTGATTTTTGATATAGAATAAACCAAATTTTGTCACCAACCATTAGTGCCCACAGGACATAATGCAATGCTTTTAGGGTCATTTCTCCCAAGTGTTGATGTGAAACTTTCCTGCTGGCATTTTCTTAAAGGGAATACAGAAATTAGATTTGCTATAATGCCTGCGCACTCACCCACCCACCCACACACACACACGTATCCACAGCACACATTGTTAAATCCCAGCCAACAGTGAGAATCAAATGCACGTGTAATCAAACCAATAAAATTGCTTTAGACTGCAGTTCAGTAAAGAAGTAAAATTCTTGACCAGGAACTTTTAAAAAGTCTTTCCTTAAAAGTAATCTAAAATATAAAACTGTAATTAGTTGCTACTGTTCCTATTATTCTTTCTTTCATGGCCAGAATACTGTTACTCTAAACGTTTCTGTTTGTTTCGTGATAAATCTGACACTTCAAATTGTCAACTTGCTGGAGGAGACCATCTGTGCTCCAGTGTTGGCATTCGTCATTGAAATCTAATATATTTGTCATATTAGTAACATTTCACCCAATAAATCCATGAAGAGAGAATCTGGTTATAGGATGTCATTAACAAACTGCTACTTGAGACTCAAACAAAAGCACCTGCTATCCAATCTTAAGATCTGTAAGATTCCCTAAAAATACTCATGATACTATTTTGTACTGCAGTCTACATTCACACAATATTTATTTGCCAAAAGCCCTGTCTGCCTAACGATATTTTGGCTAGCTGGAAATGCCATTATCTTATGCTAATGATAAATCACCACAGTAAGTAATAATTAATTATTCAAAAACATATGACTCCTTGGTAAGGCACCTAGTAGAATGGGGTCAATGTAACTTACAAGTTAGTGTAAACCACAGTAGTCCTGTGTAACAGTTTATTTTAGAACTGAGTTTCACTGAGGTTTGGCTATTGTGAAAACATTTCTGCTTTTGGTTTTTGCATGTGCTATGTATTAGTAGCGCAGAAAAATATTTTGCAACAGTTTTGTCCTATATAAAATCTAGTTTTTAGTGATTAAATATTTCTTTGTGTAGATTTAATTGAAGTTATTCACTTCAGTAAAGAGATTAATTCACATTGATTAAAAATATATGATATTACATGACATCACAAAACAATGGTCTTTATAAGCTCTTTTTAAATTTTCATTTCTCCAAAGGCAATAATTTTCAAGCCATTGCCTTGTTAAGTTGAATATATACAATTCTTAATTTTTAAAGAAAATTTTCTACAAATTATTAGTTGATATTTCCAATGTGGAAGACGATAATTTAGCCATCTGTCAAATATCACCTACCTATAACCCCAACCACAAAAATTCATATATCCAAAATTATTGCTACCTCTGAAATATATGGATCCATCATCTCACTATTTCTATATCATACTATTAATTAGAATGAAATTCTGTGATTATCTTATTATGATTATGTAAACACCACTTCTAGATAAACCATGTACTACTAGATCAAATAACATTTTGGGGGGAGGATATAATTTTTTATTGCATTAAAGATAATATATATCTTGCTTTTACATTTTGGTGGTCTTTTTCCATTAATTTAGTACCAAGCTCACTCAGAGTTGTTTATATTTTCTCTCAGCATGCTCAAATACCCCTGGGCCCTACCATGGTCTCATCTTGGAGACAAGTGTCCTGGAGTCTTAGACCTGCTTTCTACATTTGGAGCTCTCTACACTCCTCCACTATAATCCAGGGTGAAGATCTATATTTCCTTCGGATCAGAGCCACTGTTTCCTGAATGTGTTATTTATTCCTTCCTGCGATACTGACTTTTTAGGCTCCCGGGAAAGAATACATAGGATAAATTTTATGATAACTCACAAATCTGTAAATGTTTTTGTCCACTTTATACAGAATTAAGAGTAGGAATATAAAATTCAAAACTTGGACAGAAAACTTAAAAGAAAATGTGTCATTTTATTTTTAAAATGTAAATGATTTATGTCATTGCCATTTGACTTCCAATGTCAAAAATACATGTCCATGAACATCTGCAATACTGTTCTGTACTTGTAACTTCTTTCATTATTTACATTTTTTCTCAAAAGGATTTTTTGATTGTCTCATTTAGTCCCAAGTTTTAATATTTTATGTATGATACTTTAAGGTGCGTTAACGTTTTTCCATGTATAAAGAAACATACGGGCTTCAATCATGTGACATTTGTAATCATTTCTTTGTTTTTATTCCATCCATTTCCTTTGATCTCTCTTAACACATGTGCCATTTGATTTTTGAAGTATCTAGTCTTACACTACAAGTGCTTTTTCTGTATGTTTTGGTCTCTGTCTCTTGTGTCTAATGATTTCTAGTCAAATTTCAAGATGGGCTACCTAAAAGCTAATTGGAAAGTTCTACACTACCAAATGGTCATTGTTAACTTGGAACCTCACTGTAGGTTAGCTGACAAGGCTGCTTCCTTAGGGAAACTTGAATGTTGATGACTTCAGATTTTTCTCTTTGTCTTTTCCAATTACTGAGATTACAATTAGCCCATCTCCTGCACAGAGGATACAGTCCTTTTTGTCAGCATTTGATGCTACAAACTGGGGAAGAAAATTGGCTTTTCAACAGCAAAAAAACCCAATTTTTAAAAAATTATTTGAAATGATCAGTGTTACATAGAAACCAAATTCAAATAAATAGATTTTTATGTAATAACAAAAAGCATTGAGGTCTTTAAAAATGTATTTGTAATTTTTATCTTAGTAAACCTACCTTTTAAAGTTTAATTAAAGGAAATAATTTTTAAAACATTCCAAAGGTTTGTGTGCACTTAATTTTATTTTATTTTAAAAACTAGAAAACAATCCAATGTTCAAAAATAGGGTTGGGGCCTGAGGATGTAGGTCAAGGGTAGAACATTTGCCTAACTTGCATGAGGCCCTAGCTTTGAGCCCAGCACTGCAAAAACAAGAAATGTAGATATATATACAAATATAGATATAGATGGAGATATATATATATAAAATCTATTAACATTTTAATTCTATTATGTAATATATTATATACACATACAAGGCATATATTGTTATTTTAAATAGATATCAACTTTATTTTTCATGGCTCTTTCTTGACTTTTCAATATAAGAAAATCCCTTAAAAATAAGAAAAAAATTAAAGATAATGAAAAAAGAAAGAGAAGAAGGAAGAGACAGAAGAAGAAAGGAAGGAAGAGAAGAACAGAAGGGAAGGCAGGAACAAATGGAGGACAGAGGAAAGAAATAATCACTTTCATTTCTTATAATCTTGGTTGTAAGACAATGCCAAAATTTCAATTCTATCCTTTATTTACACCCAGAGAATTCAGCATTTTAATCGATTTGGTGGAAATCTCTTAATGTTTTAAGCAGCCAAGAATATGAAAGACATCAATGAATAGCCAATGAGGTTTTTAGGAGGGAATATACAGTCCCTTCCCCCCTTAGCTAATGTTATCTTTTATCAAAAATATTGTAAATGTGAAGTTCAGAGGAACAGAATCTCAAAGCCATAAAAATAATGTAAATTTAGCTCGAAGGCCATCTCAATGCCCTTTTCCAAGGCTCTAGTCTTTGAATAAGCAGTCAGGCACAGTGCTGAAGTTTTTTCGGCTTTGTGAAAAGCAGTAGTAACCTGGCACACACCAGAACAGTGCAGTCAGAAAGTCTGAGAAGTTTCTTTTGTTACATAGAACAAAGAAATGAGCTACACAATTTAAAACCATCAGGGTTTCTAGAATAAGTGAAACTTTTTTATTTGTTTCAGAAATGTTTAAAAATTTCTTAAATGTTTTACATTTAAGAAATTTACAAAAAAGGTCTACATTCATCATATCTCCGGGAAAAAAAAAAACTTATTTGAAGAAAACTACTTAAAATCAAATGGAATAACCAACCCATGACCCTTAGAGAGTTAATGTGACAAAGTATAGATGTTATATATACAAGTATAATAAAGTACAATATTAACATACATAATAAAGCTATACACAGAGAGCTTTTCTAATTTTAAATGGTAATTTCTTTGGGTGATTACATGAACAACAAACATGTTAAAATCATTTTAGTTCTCAACCTCCTCCAAGCACTATTTTATGATTCCAATACAAAAGAAAAGTAGGAGTACATTATATATTCTCTGTACAATTTCAATAATAATGATCATTTTAAACTATTAAGTGTGACTTTCCCTCTGAGTTTTTTATTTGTACTGTTTTTTTGAATTGTTAGTTTGTAGAACTTGACTTTTACTCTGCTAACTTCCTTTCTGGGAAGTACATTACAATCACCATTAATATGTAATTCTAAATGCAATATAAATAAAATATTAAACACTTCTTCTAAGATGCCATAGATACACCTCTACTATATGAGACTAGTTTCACTGGAAGTTAAACTATACTTTCTGAAATTTATTAGTCATGAATCCCAATTATTGAAGAAATGTGATAAAACTATTAACAAGAATATTAGTTCGTAACTTTAAAAACTAAAGTCATTACCTTCTAGATATTAAGTAGGAATACAAATTTAATAAGGTGTGTGGTATAGTCTGCTCTTTTTGCTTACTCAGTAACCCTTCTCTTTCTTCTGGTAATAATAATTTGTTATTTTGTGGGGAACTTACACTTCCTAATTTTATGTAGTCCTGCTGATATTGTCAATAATTCAGCATTTTGTACCAAGATTTGAATAAAATTGACTAATGACAACATTGAACCTTGTGCCATGCCTAAGATATTATCTGTCCTGTGCTGTTTAGACCACTTTTGAAATTAATTACCTACAATATATTTTTTGTACTATACTTAATGTAAAAATTCCAATAAAGAAAGGGTCTTGGTACAGATGAATCCAAAAGTCAAGTAAGAAGTAAAGAACAGTTGTTTAAACAAAGGTACAAAACCAAAAACGTCAAAGTTAATTTATGTAAATTAAAAAGGATAAATGAATTAACCATAATCTGAGTAGTATCATTTTTTACAAGACACTCATAGCAATAAATATGGGTCAGTGAAAATGATCGAGGAAGCCATAATCTAAACACTGAATGTTTTTGAAAACTTAAATGAAAAAAAAGTATTTTGCATTCTATTTGCATTTGCATTCATTAGGATTGTTCCTCTCCACCTGTTATGGTTTGTCTAGATATCCTCCCAAAGCCTCACCTGCTCACAAGCAGGGCTTTTGAAAGGTGATGGAATCACAATCATGGGGGCGCTAAAGTTAGAACAAAGTTAGGTGGTGAGGTCTGGTGGGAACAGGGGAGTCACTGAAAGCCTGGCCTGAAAGGATATCTTCTCTCCTTCACTCTCGGCTATGTGATGCCATGACATGAACAGCTTTCATTCTTAGGCCCTTACTGGCTTGGAACTGGCTGCCTTATGGACTGTAACCTCTACAAACTGTGAGCCAAAAGAAATTTTTCTCTCTACGAATTGTGGGGGTCTGGCATTGTGTTTCAGCAATACAGAAGGGACTAAAACATCAGCTCTTGGAGACGAAAGTATAATAAAAATCACATCAATTTCCACAATAAATGTTAAGAAGATAAAATTGAAATCCCAAATTAAAAAAAAAAAATTTAGAATAAACACACATGAAAAGTACACAATCCAATTATATACTACTTCTAGATGGTGGGAAGCTCTAACATAAAAGGATACTCAAAATTTAAAAATCAGATTTTCTCTCCTTAAAAGTACCAGAAAGAAAAGGAGAGAAGGAATAAGCAAGAAAAAAGTTATAAAAAGGTTAAAGAAGAAAGAAGGAAAATATAAAGATAGAATGAAAACAAAAAAGGCAAGTATTAATATCAAGAAATTAATTCATGAAAGGATATTAAATTAGAATGAGAAATTTTGACTAAAAGTTTATTTTGGGCTGGGGATTGAATTCAATGGTAGAGTGCTTTTCTAGACTGCATGAACCCAGGGTTCAATCCTCAGCACTGTCAAAAAAAATTTATTTCCAAAATGAATATGCACTATTTATGTTCATTAATAGCTGACTAACTAAACATTTAAATGTATAAAGGGAAAATGTCCAGAAATACAGGAGGTAACTAATCGGGCCAAAGTTCTTTTGGCAGATCAAATAGTGAGAAAAATAAATGATACATAAAAATGAATGCTTTATAAAAATAAATTAGTGATATACACAACATTTTTAAACTACAGTTATACATTTGAAACTTTATGTCTTCAGAACCCAAAATTTATTTTTCTAACATTCTACTAAGTATTTATTAAAATAATAAAGTTATTATGTCCAATATTTCCAAATATTATTTTCTTAAAAATAGATCCATAAGAAAAATAGATTTATTAGAATTAGAAAAATAGATTTTGAAAAGATTCTGAAAGATCTATTTTTCTAATTCTAATAAATTTTATTTTTTTCTTTGATCCTCTAGGGAGTTACTCTGGTGATGAATAGACGTGGTTTTAGAGAGGTTCTTTATATTTTGAAACATCAAAAAATGTTCAGTGTTTCACTAATTTGAGTCCCTTGCTATATGCTTATGTAGAATGCCTTTACTAAGATTGTACAAGTTCTTTCTTATTCCTAGATTTCTACATATTTGTATAATATTTTAGTATATGTGCTGCCGAAGCGAGCATGACATATTTGTATAATAAATAAATGCTATTTTATGTTTTAAAATTTCTGCTTCTTCTATGATTATGGCAATGTATTTTATCTTTTACTCTATGAATATATGGGTTGTGTGTATTGATTTCCTGTTGTTTATGACAATATATTTTATCTTTTAATCTATGAATATATGAGTTGTGTGTATTGATTTCCTATTGTTAAGCACTTTTTCTTCCTGGAGTTTACTCAACTAGATCTTGATATACTTTTCTCTCAATAGATTATTGAATTTGGTTAGCTAGTATATATTGAAGATTTTGAAATTTTTTATCAAAATGTCTTACTTTTGATGTTAATACAAAGTTATGCAAAGAATAGTAGAAGATTACCATGAATAATTTCATACAATACATTTTAAAACTTAGGTACAGTGATAAATGTCTTGGAAAATGCAACTTATGAAAGCTGGCACAAGAAGAAATATAAGTGGACCTATAGCTGGGCAAAATTGAACTTCTTGTTTTTAAAACCATTCAAAAAGAGGCCTTTAAATGCGAGTGGATTTGTAGGAGAATTTTGCCAAAGTTTAAAGTGTGCAATTCAGTGTAATTACACTTTCTTTTGGTAAAGGAGAGGACACTTAGAAACTTGACTTAGGAGCTAAGTTTAAATCTAACCATGACAAAAACATTACAAAAGAAAGAAAGAAAGAAAATTACTGAGAAATAATTTCCTGAATGTAGATGGAAGAAATATTTGAAAATATTAGCAAAAAATCTAGGAATATGTAAAAATTATATGCTATGCTCTCATAGGGTTTATTCTAAGGCAAGGCTAATTTAAATAGTTCAAATAGCCTATCAATTTTGTCACTGTGTTAATATAATATAAAAGAATATGTGCTACTTAAATATCCAATAATATCAGAATGGTTAAATATAATATGGTTAAAAGAGAAATAATATAATATTATATAATTTTATAAATCTAAATATTGATCGAAATGCATTTGAAAAATAAAATTCTTGCAGAAGATAAAATTAGCACACACACAGGAAGACTACAGAAACAGTAAACATATCCCTGTTCTCCCGGAGTTAGTAGGGAGGGAAAGATAAAGAGGTAGAGCATAGATTTTTGGGAAACTGAAACCAATCTGTACAACAATATAATTGTACATAAATGTAATTGTGCACTTGTCAAAACCCATAGAATATGCAATACTAAGAGCACCTTAATGCAACTATGGACTTTTGGAGATGAGGATATGTCAGTCTAGGCTCATGGATTTAGCAAATGTACTATGTTGGTTCAAAATGTCCATAGTGGGGGAAGCTAAGTAGGAGCAGGTGCTCTAGAGAAAATCTCTATACTGCTCAGATTTGTTGTGAACTTTAAACTTCTCTAAATCATAGTCATTTTTTTAAATGTATGCTACAAATATATATATATATGTATATAAACATGTGTGAGAGAAATAAAAATGTTCACAATAATTATTTCTCTATTTAAAATTTTAAAATGCTTTTTATAGTTTTCTGCATTTTTCAAAATCATCATAATTGTTATGTTTGGAGAACAAAAATAATAGAAAGTTACTTGAGAATAAAACTATCATATATGTGAAATTATTTTGTGCTTTTATAGAAGGATTATCAAAGCTAGCGTGGGAGCATCCAAAATTAAACAGGTACTTTTTAATGTTTAAAAGATCCTTTAAAAAATCTGAGTCACATAGGTCTATGACATTCTTTTGGAGAATGATAGTGAATATTAATCTTTAAAATATTTTCCTCTTGTGGGACATTTGTGGGATATTGTGGGATATTTATGGTCAAATATTGAAATATGAAAGTCCTCTGTATTATATAAAGCTTTTCATTGGCCCTGTTTAAGAGGCAATTATTCATTTCACTTGCTCACATGATAAACATATTACAAAATAAAAGTTAAAAACATCAATGATCTGATTGGTTTGGCATAAAGTTTTCACTCCATTCACATACAGTACATGAATATGGCATTCCAAGTTACACAATAGAATTTGGCCAAGTGTATCAATCTTGAAATCCTTACTTCATCTGGTTACTTTGAAAATTAAATGAGATAATGCATTTGCAAGTGCTGAGAAAACTTCACAGCACTGGTGGCAGGTGAATGTTAGCTACCTAAACAATGCCCACCATGGAAATAATAGTACCACTCAAAAGTCATGTTAAATTTAATTGGAGAAATAGAATTATATACTTAAAAAATATACATCTGCAAAATGCACAGATAAACAAAATATTCTGATAGAGTTGCCTCTAATCAGCAAAGTCAAAAATATGTGATATGCTGTACAAAAAAGAAATTCATGAGCATGAAGATGCTAAATAGTCCACTTTAGGTGAAATAGCCATTTGTTGCTTCTCTTCTATCATTTTATTAAAAAGTCTGAATTTTAATCTTGAAAAATTTGTTTTGAAAGATCAAGTAGAAACTAAAAAATATGTAAGAATAGATTGGTACATACTGGGACAAATACTGTTGAGAATCTAATACCTGATAAAGAATCTTATTTCTTCATAGTTTTCAGAATAGTAGAGTGGTACCTCAGTTCACAAACTTAATTCATTTGACGATTCTGGAAACAATGACCACATCCATGTTCATATGGGAAAGATGGCCATTGTATTGTCTGTCACCCAATGCAGAGTTCATAAAAACAAACATTTTTCCAAATTATTCACAAACAGAAGTGTTCATAAACCAAGGTACTACTGTTTCCATAAGCAGATTTATCTTGGCAGTTTTAAATATATGTGTGTATGTGTCATATGCAATGGTATTACAAGTTCGCATATTTTATTTAGTTCAATATATGTGGTTATATTTAAAAATCTGGCCAAGAAACTTCACAAGGCCTTCTGATTTCCCTAACAGGTAACTTTGATAATGAAACTCATAAACGCTTTCTAAAATCTATTAAAAGTCAAGTATTTGATATCTTTTTATTAAAGTCACATGAAAACGAAAACATTTGAAGTTTTTGGTGGGTCTCAGCTGACTGAAGTTTAGATATCATTAGAAGAGCTAATGAAATTTTCATGTTAGCTAATTCAAATATGCATCATCATTTTGGCAAAAATCATCCCCTATATGAACAGTGACAATCAATCTCATACACCACACACTGAGGCTATCCCAGCTAAATCAAATGTTTGTTTTTTTAAAAAAATAAAGATGAGAGGAAAGAAAGAAGGGAGTGACAAAGTAAGGAAGGGAGGAAGGAAGGAAGGTAGGAGGGAAGGAAGGAAAGAAGGGAGGGAGGGAGGGAAGGAGGGAGGGAGGGAGGGAAGCAGTCTAATGGAAACATGCTATGAAGAGCTGGATCTGTGCCCTCAATCATCTGCCTAGTGACTATGCCATATGTTAGCCACTTTACTTAAGATGTTTGGGGCACAGAATTCATTAGAGATGAAGTAGACAGGATAATTATAGGAAATTGAAATCAATTCAATACAGAATTTTAAATCCCATTAATCCTTTAAAATATCCAGCTGCCATGGGGTAAACTCTTAGAATGATTACCACCTTATAGGAGAAAAAGGCTTCCTTTTTAAGGGACCTCTCTTTAAAGGTGAAAATATCATCCACTGATACTCTTATATGAAAATACATTAACTCTAAATATTCTCAAATTTTAAAAGATGTTGGCTGAACTTGAAATTAAATAGAAAATTAAATCCATACATTTATATCACAAGTGACTATTTTCTTTGACATCTATGGTAGCCTAGCTCGTTTTTCCTCACCTACATGGCAGTAATTATAATTTAGTAACCAAAGTTGAACATTTCACAACACTAATACTCATGTCTACCATGGATAGTATTGCCACGGGAGTCATTTCCTTCTTTGTTTCTGTAAGAAAGAGACAATAATACTTATCTTCCTCACAGGAGTGCTGTTAATATTAAACACTAAAGCTGCTGATTTCCAAGGGCTGAGTTTTATTGTGAATATAATCAAAAGATCTTTTCCATCAAGAAGACAACCCTAAATTTTTCATCTTGCAAATCTGAAACTAAAGTCACTTCTTATTCACTTGTGATTGTCAATATTCTCTCATGACAGTATAGCTTTTTCTCAAGCTATTAAAAAAATCAGTACATGTCAAAAGGCAACAACATCTCTTACAATAAAAAGGGTGAAAATAGTATTGTCTGGTTGAAAGGAGCCTCTGCATACTTGTGGTGGATTCTTCAATCTTCAAAGGAGGTCATTCATATAAATTCAGTAAAGACAGTAATGTGTGAATCTGATACTACCCTGACCCCATCTACCTCAGAAAGCAACTCTAACATTTCAAACAGTAAAACTCAGACCAAAAGGTACCTCTCCTGCTGCCAAACAGATAGATAGCCTATATCTGAACTCAATTTACAAAACAGGGACATCACTATATGTTAGCCACTTTAATAGATTCAAGTTTATTTTCAGAATATACATCTACCTGCAGCAGAGAATAAAGCAATTCAAGACTAAGGGGGAAAAAAGTGCTGACAGGCCAATAAGACAAAGAAAAGAAGGCATCAATTAACCTACAGTGATAGACCCTTACCAAAAAAAAGAAAGAATCGTGAATTCATTTATTCATCTTCGAATACTGTTTCTCTGGGACTATTTCTCCTTCAAAAATGTCTAGATGAGGTAGACATCTTCATGCACTGCATGTTTTACAAAGCTGTCAGTGGTTCGGATATAGTCACCTCAAGGTCTAATCCTATTATATTAGATGAAAAGAAAACAAGATGCTCACCAGACTAGGCCTTCTTAAGGAACATCAAGGAATATATAAAGTACTTTAGGTGTTTGGCCCCTAAGTGTTGCTAGAACCGTAACGGGCTGCAAACAGTCTATGAATCTAGAGATGGCAGTAAACAGCATTGCTTTCAGTTTATGAGCTGTTAAGCCTGTTTCGAAAACTAGCTCCTGGTGACTGACAGTTAAAACATTGGGTCATCTGCTAGTTCCTGTGTTATGTGCCAAGTGGCACAAGGCTATGAAAAATAATGGTATGAAGGGGAAAATCTTACAACAAATGCTCTTCCTGTGCAGCCACCTACAGGAGAGATGCACAAAGGTGTAGAAATAGTTCAAAGCTATAAACGTCTCCAAATCTGAAGTCTCAGACTACAGCAACCAAAGTAAATAACCATATATAAAAAACAATTTCCAGTGACAACCCAACAGTGTCAATATTATGGTGTTATCTAGGGCAGTTTAGGCAGAGAAACTTAGGAAAGATTGAAAAAACTTTATTTTAAATGATTTACATTCAAAATTGTGACAGTCTACATTAATTAACTTGGTGTTTATAAAGATTCATTCTGAATATTGGTAAATTGGCACAAAATATATGTTTATGACTATGAATATCTCCATATGTGATCTATGTTATAAACATGTACCATATAATCTGAACTTTCAAGCTGTTGATTAAGCAGAGAGCACACTCTAAATTTTCTCACTCAAAAGTAATTGAAATACTTGCTAACATACAAATAAATTAATAAAGAGAAGTATGTTTCTAAGTTCCAAAGCCAGAGAAGTAATTCGCAGAAGTAGCAAGCCAATTTCAAAAGCTAAACAATGTCAGGATTATACAGAGGCCATAGAGCTCAGGGTTCCAATGCAGCTACAGAGCAAAAGCCATGTCAAGGCATGGAGACAGAAGTGGGGAAGGTACACCTGTGTGCAAACCAGGCCTAGAAGTTACAGCTGATTTAATCACAAAACCTGGCTATGGGGAGAAAAATCTCACTAAGCAGAAAGCAGAGTTTGCATTTTGAGGCCACTAAACCCAAATTTATGGTCTTCATGAAATACAAACCTACTTAAAAGCAAAATAAGCTGGGAGTGCTGGCCCGTGCCTAAACCCCATCTATTTGGGAGGAGGCTGAGGCAGAAGAATCACAACTTTTCAGCTGGTCTTGGCAATCTAGAGATAATCTCTCAAAATAAAAGAAGATTGATTTTTTAAAATATTGAAGTGTTGAGGATAGAATTCAGTAATAGAACACTTACCTAGCACACAGGAGGCCTTCAGTTCAATCCCTATCACCAAAAAAAAAAAGGAGAAGGAGAACAAGACAAAGCAATCAACAAATACTACCAAAAGAAGAAGTGAAGACTTCCTATGAACCTACTAAGAACTAAAAATCATGTATTGAACAAGATAGAAACACACATCATTGAAAAAGAACAGGGAGTCCATAAATAAACTCACACTACTAGAATTAACTGATAAATTGAACATCATCAAAATTAGGAACTTATAAGGCTGAAGGTGTAGTTAGTGTTAGAGAACTTGCCTAGCACGTTTGAGGCCCTGGGTTCAATCCTTAAAACTGGGCGCGGGGGCCGGGGCGGGGGGCGCGCAGAGAGAAAACACCTATATACCATTAAGAGAACAAAAAGAGCATTTTTCACTTACCCCAGCTACTTGTTTCACAGGCTAAATTTAAATGACTGTAGCCAAGCTGTGCACAAGCAAGCTTCCCACACTCCTGAAGAGGAAGAATTCAGAGAACGTGGTCACCATTTCCCCAGCTCATTCATAAAGTGACCAGTCCTCAATGGCTAATCCAAGAAGACAGGAGGCTGCTTTCCAGGCCCATAAAATTGGTTATAAAGAGAATATCACTCCAAGAGCAGCCTGTCACTATCCTCATCCTTTGATACAAAGTTCAGAGAATTTATCCAAGGATAGAGACACAGCCCAATAAAACAGAGCACTCCACGCTCTCCGCAAAAGAACAGACCTTATTTGAAATACAGAGTGGAAAAATTCAAACTTCTCAAAAACAATATTGGATGACAAAGACTTCTGAGCATGGTAGTTTCTTGAAGGCAATCAACTAGACCATAGTCCAATTAAATTATCAGAGAGAAGTAAGTAAAAAGACAGTTAAGAAGAGCTATTTAAGCTGGGTGTGGTGGAGTACATCTGTGATCTCAGCAGTAGAGAGGCTGGGAGAGAAAGAGAACAGCAAGTTCAAGGACAGCCTGAACTACAGAGCAAGGGGGAAAAAAGCCATTTTACAGAAGAGACCTGAAAGATTGGCCTCAAAAAAATGACCACTGAAAGGGAGTTTAAATTTAGTTTTGGATTAGATTCTGGAGCAATTAATTCTCAAGTCACTGCTAACAAACAATAGCAAATTCAGCTCACAATTAGTGAGGTTTAACAAGTAGGTATAATACCAAAAGTGGCCATAGCTCAACTTAGTGATTGAGGGTCATCCCTGAATAAATGTGCACACCCCTAAGTGACCTCACAGATTTCTTGAGTAAGAAAAAAGACATCCCTAAAATAGAACGGACACATCTATAAACAACTAAGAAAGAAGAAACAACAAGAGCCCTGGTAGCTCAATAGGAATAAGTATCCAGAGTTGCCACAACATAGTAGTATTTTAAAATGCCTTTTTAAGAAAAAATGGGGACATCAGGACAAAAATGTGGATAGTATAACTCACACTGTGAAAATACAACAGGCAAAAGTAACTGCCAGTACAATGACCTAGAAATTGGACTTAATGGACAAAAGCTTCAATGCACTCATTTTAAATATGTTCAAAGGATTAACAGATTACACAGGGAAGGAAACAGAATCATGATGACAAAGACTCATCAAATAGAGAATATAATTTTTTTAACAAAATGAATATGAAGTCTAAAATTGAAAAGCACTATCACTGAAATGAAAACTTTTCTACAGGGGGTTAATGTAAGATTTGAATGGAAAAAAAATTAGCAAACTTGAAGATACGTCAACAGAGATTGTACCAGTCAAAGAAGAGAGAGAAAAACAATAAATAAAAATAAACAGAACCACAAAGTCATATAGGACACATATAGGACATATATACACAAACTCACGACCAGATGGGAAATTATAAATCAGAAAGTCATATGAATATAGACATGAAATTCCTCAGAAAAATACTAGCAAACAAAATCTAGTAATGCATAAAAGATATTACATATCATGACTATGTGAAGTTGATTCTGGCAATGTGAGACTACTTTAACACCAGAAAATCAATTAAGGCAATACCATATCAATAGCATAAAAGACAAAGCCTTATGATTATCTCAAAAGTTACAGGAGAAGTGTTTTAAAAATCCAACATTCCATTCAAGATAAAGGCACTCAACAAAGGAATAAAGAGAACTGCTTAAACATAATGAAGAAAAACTACAAAAACTGCATAAACAAGGATTTAGCTCAGTGGTTTTGCTGTCTGCTGCACAAGTGCAAGGACCCGAGTTCGATCCCTAGTACAAAAAAAAAAAACAAGATACAAAATAACAGTGAAATTTTTTAACCTCCTTTGGGCATATCAAGAATATCGGCTTTGACCAGTTTTACTCGATATTGAATTGGTATTAGTAGTTGGGGAAATTAGGCATGAAAATGAAACACAAATATCCATGCTGGATTTTAAAAAGCAGAACTGTATCTACATATTACATGATTTTTTGTAAAAGAAAAATTATAAACAATCTTCTAAAAGCTATAAAAAATCATAAACTCAGCAAATTATCAAGATACAAAATAGAAAAATCAATTATATTTCTATACACCTGCAAGTAACCACCTAAAAATAAAATTAAAGAAAATTTTATTTACAACAGTATCAAAAATAATAAAACATTTAAGAATAAATGTATTATAATAACTTCATATAAAACTTATGAAAACTACAAAATAATTTTAATGAAATTAAAAATCTAAAATGAAAAGCCACGGTATGTTCATTCTCAAAAAGCTTAGTATCATAAAGATGAAAATATTTTCCAAATTTATCTATAAATTTAATATAATTCCAGTTTGCTTTGCAAGCAAATTGGTAAGCTCATCCTGAAATTCATATATAAACACAAGGAACTCAAAATAGCTAAAACTATCACAAAAGAGAGAACAATGTTGAAGGGAGTTTAAGAAACACATTCAGATTTTCCAACTTACTAAAAATGTCCAGTAATCAAGACAATACAGTAAGCACTTCAAAGAGTTATGTAATGCAGTATAGTCTAAGGGTTAATCACTAAAATAAAATTGAGAATACAAAAAATCAACCCTAAAATTTGCAATCTACTGATTTCAATGAGGTGCCAAGATATTTTAGCTGGGAAGCATATTATTTTCAACAGAAGTACTGGGATATCTAAAGAATGAAGAATGTACAAAAAGATGAATCTGAACCTTGCATCACATTATTAAAACATAACTAAAAATGGATCATAGAGATAAACATAAAAGCTAAAATTATAATATATTTAGTGGGAAATACAAGCCTAAGTCATAAAGAAAGTAGAATTGGCAATTTTTTGCTTTGTTATGTTGTTGCGCTCTTGCTGCTGCTGCTGCTGCTCCTGCTTCTGCTGCTGCTCCTGTTGTTGTTGTTGTTGTTACTGCTGCTATTGTTTTAAGTTCTGTTTATTTTTTCTTTGAAATAGAATCTTGCTATGGTGCCCAAGCTAAGCTGGTCTTGAACTCCTGGACTGAAGTAATCCTCCTACCTCAGCCTCTCAAATGAAGAGACTACAGTCATCACCCCCCATTGCTTTGGAATGTTTTTGAAAATATAACACCAAAAGGGCCAGGAACAGACATAATTTTAAAGTGAAAAAACAAGCCATAAAATAGGAAAACATATTTGCAAGTCACAAATTTAATGCCCCTGTATGAAACAAAATATAATACTCTTACAATTCAAAAATAATAAATTTTCAAAATAGACAGAGTCTGAATAGATATTTATCCAAAGAAGTTGTACAAATAATGAATAAAAGTATGGAAAATGCTCAACATTATTAGTCACCTTTAAAATGCAAATCAATATAATGGAATATTATTTTACAGTAAAAGGAATGAATTACATATATATGTTACAAAGTGGATGAACCTTGAAAATATTATGCTAACTGAAATAAGCCAGGCACAAATGATGACATATTATATGATTTCATTTTTTTGAAATGTCCAGAACACACAAATCTGTAGAGAAAAGAGTAAAGTAGTTGCTGCCTAAGGGCAAGACATTTAAGAGAAATGGTGAGTGACTGCTAAAGGGTATGGAGATTCTTTTTTGATATGGTGATAATATTTCAAAATAGTGTAGATATTTTCATACGTGTGCATATGCCAAAACCCACTGAATTCTACATTTTAAAAAGGTGAATTTATGACATATGAATTAGGTCTCAATAGTTTTAATCCACTGAAAAAAGATTTAAACACTTTTCACCATTCCTACCTTGAAAAATGCACCTCACAACTATAGGAATTTTTAAAACTATGTAATGTAATGACTTTTATATGACTGAGGAGCACAACACAGAAGAGATGACAAAGCTACAGTATTGTTATGTTTTTCTGAGTTTTCTGATGTGCAACAATATTGAACACATATAAACACGTACAAGTGAATACATGTGTAATTCATAAATTTTTATGTTTTTATTCCATAAAAGTATAATTTTTATCTTCATTTTGATATTATATTTTTATCTTTTTGTGTTTTAATTATCTTTTTTATGCAACATGTAACTGGTTGTATTTTTAATGCATTTTTTTCAACTGAGATATTATAAACATTTGCATATGAAGTAAGAGCATCACATTAAAAACTAAGCTAAAGTCTAGGGAAGATTCTTGCCATATATATAATGAGTATAATTCAAAAGCTCCACAGATTAAAAAGAAATAGTCAAATACTCTGATGGGAAAATTAGCAAAGTACATCAACAGGTAACATAATGAAGGTGTAATTCAAATGACCAGCAAACAAAAATTGAGTAGGTGCACTAATAATCAGGGAAATTTGAGATAAATTCTTGATGAAATGCCACTGCACAACTGTCAGTGTGGCATCTATGTTTTTACAAAGTCTGTTAATACACAGTGCTGCTGAGATTATGGAGAAACAAGAAGATATAGGAGGAGTGATTATGTGATCACAAAAAAGTGAATGTTTAAATTTTTAAAAATTTTTATCTATCCCCTTCAGTATACTCCCCTTCACTTTGAACACACTTATCCCACCCATTATTCTTGCCACTTTCTGAAGCAGGTCTAAGTTTTTCATGAGTGTCTTTAGTTGCACTACCATGGTTGCCTGAATTTCCTGAATTGATTCATTATGTTCACCTTTCATGGCCATGTGGAATGAGTATGGGGAAGAGGCAGAAGTTGTGCCATGCCAGATACAGTGAAAAAGGTGGCTGTGGACACACAGTAATGTTTTCACAATCTTGCTTTTCTATTGAATGGTTTTCCACAGCAGTATTCACTGCCTATTTGATCACACTTCAGAAAGACACTCATGAGAGAGGACTTCCATAATTGCTTCAGAAAATAGTAATAAAGGTGAAATAAGTGTATTGAAAGACAAGGGGAGGTTTTTTAAGGAGGTTTAATGACAGTGTTTCTTCTATTATAATTTTTTAATTTAAATGCACACCATATGTTTTGATCAGACCTTGTGTACAGTGCTGGTAGAATTTGAATTGCTGTAATTACTTTAGAAACTATTGTGAAACTATTAAAGAAATTTGTGGAGGTGCAGAGAAATTTATAGAAGAAATTAATTCTACTTCATGTTACCCATCCTAGTGAAATTCAAAGGCACTCCTGAGAAAACATAGCACCAGATTTTCACTATAAAATTTGCATAAAACCTGAAATAAAGCAATTGCCCATCACATGGAAGTAGATAAACAGCAGGTAAGTAAATGGAATACAATAAAATAGTTGAAATTTTGAAGTACATCAACACATATGCATTTATAAATCTCAAAAAATATTGTTGAAAATGAGAGAAAAATAAATTCCAAATGGTCATATGATACTATTTATGAACATTTTAAAAACGTCTAAAACTGTATGTTGTTTGAAGACATACATATGTTAGAAAAATATAAAATTAAATAAACAGTTTAAGATTGATTGCATTTAGGAATGAATAAGGATCAGAATTTAAGGTTGTGTTTTGGGAGTTAGCTGAACACAAAATTTCACTAATTTTTTGAGGGAGAAGAACACTTCAAGAAAATATACTGAATCAAGAGCAAATTTTAGATCTGAATGTAGTGTGCATGGAATTAAAGGTTACTGTTTTATTTTCTTTTGAAACTCTGAAATATTTTATAACTAAATTTTGAAAATAAAATCTTTTGGAGCTAGGATTTTTCAAAATATAGTGCCCATATAAAACACATCAAATTTTCAGATAACCTAGAAGAAATAACTGTAGGTTTTTATTCTAGTCTGAGCTGGGTGTGGTGGTTCACATCTGTAATCCCAGCATGTGGGGACCAGGACAGGAGGATCACTCCAAGTTCAAGATGGACTACATAGTGAGTTCAAGGCCAGTCTAAACTACATAGCAAGTCCCTGTCTCAAAAAATGGAACAAAAAAATCTAGTCGGACCTAAAAGTTTATAGAGTACAAATAAATTAATTTCATTTCTAAATTTCCTACTTATCTCACTGTTACTTCAGAGTCAGCTGAAATTTCCATTTCATTGATGTCTAATTGTGCAAATATGCAATTAAACATTTAAACAAATAAAACTGAACAAAAGCAAAATTTTAGGTTTCTCTAAAATGAGCTAATTATCTTTCCACTGAGTTCCTAATAGAATTCTGTACATCCTTAATCATCATAAGTATATAATGCAGTATAAATATAAAGAAAAATATTTTTATAAGAAGTAAATTTATGGCCCAAGTTGTCTTCTTCCTTCACCTTTTGTCTTCTGGTCACTTTGTACTTTGGGGTGAAGTAGAAAAATGAACAGCATTGAGATCCCAAATTAAAACAGCATTAATAGGGGGAACTTTCAAAAGTATCCACTTCAGCATATATTCAAATCCTATCTGAATTTAAATATGATTGTTTCTATACCTAGAAGCCCATGCAAAATCTACTCCTGCATCGAATATTCAGACTATTAATGAATTAAGATTTTTATTTTTATTTGATTGAGTTACCTGGAACAGAGCCACATCCATTTTCCAATGCATAGGCGGAGACGTGTACTTACTCTCCATGCACGTTTTCAGTAGGGCATTTCCAGATCTCTGTGCAAAGCTGCTGAGAGTGCAGAAACTACAGGAGTTTCTGCAGAGTAATCAGGAACAGGCCAGAGGAGTGCATCCTTTGGAAGACATCAGGAGACATGGCTTCAACAGACAGTGCATGCTTTCATATACTCAGGAGCATGAACTGTTGTAAAACTTTGTCAGGCAAGTACTCTTGGGCCTTACAGCACTTAGCCAAATGCAGCAGGATTCTGAATCAGCAACAATGTTAGAAAAGTAAACTTTTTTTCCTGATTTGGGCTCTGGTGTCAAAGTCTGGACAGTCCTCTAGGATTAGGCCAGAAAATTCAGTGGCATATGTCTCAGCTAATTCTGATCTTTCAAATACCTCACAAAGTTATGGAGCAATGTCTGTAGAATTCTAACCTCTCAAGGACGCATGCATAGGAAAGCAGATGGCTGGCAACAGGCTGTTTAATCCCAAATCAAATATCAGAATCAGCACTTCAGGATGACTGCTTATATAGACACTTTTGTCAGATAATGTGGCTGAAAGCTACATTTTCAACACAATAAGCTCCATAAAAGGCTGTGATACATTGATTGATCAATGGCAAATTCTTTAAGCTCATACAGCAACCAGTGAGCTGACAGTATAATAGACACCATCCCCAACTAATATGAATTTACATTACAAGATAATAAGACATTAAGCTTTTGGGATCTAAAGCCTTATTTATCATTTATTTTCATTTGTTCATAGAGAATATAGGAAACAAGCCTTACAGTGAAGTTTAATGATGGAATATTCGTTCTTGATTTAACATAATTGAGACTAGTTTCTGTGAAGACAGCAGTGAGAATGCTTCCAAATTAGCCACTCCTGGGATAAATCATCTACATAAATCCTCCTGTGGGGAAAACAAACCACTAACAGTGCTGTTCCTTATGGGTAAGTCTTTCCTTTGGTTTCTGGCATGGTGGTTGCTGTTTGATGGAAATTCTACCTTTTTCCACTTTAAAGACATTTCAGCTAAATCCCCGGCCCTATCAGAGTTTGCTTTCTCTTTCAAGATAAACCTCTGAAATGTAAATAAAGAGAAATGATAGCATAAAATGACTTTCCCCAAAATAGCTGCGTATTTTACTAAAGAAAATGTAGGATTCTATGGTCAAGTAATTTTGAGAAACATTCTTTTAAAAGTGCTAAGTAAAATTCATGGTTTCGCAGGATGTCTCATTACTTAAACAAACTGATATGAATGTGATTCTATAAAAGAAGATATTATAGTTACAATATGCAGCATTTCCCAAGATTATTGGAGCACAGAATTGTGTGCATGTGTGTAAAATAGGGAGTTCAATGAACGGCACTTTTGAAAACATTGATGATCATTTGTACCCTTAACAAATAGTGGCTTCTGTTTTTTTTTCTATGTTCATTTTGAAGTTAAGCTGGTTTAGACATGTTACTAGGTACACGGACTTTATAGCAAGCTACTAGTTGAGATGGAAGAAGAAAGATATGGAAGCAAGAATGTGGAAGATTGCAATAGTTGAAGCAGAAATAAAAGAAAGTAGATTGAGGTCTTGGTGGTAGGAACCAGAAAAGAAGAAACTGGCTTTTCAAACATTATAAAGGACAGAAATGGCGGGACATAGAAAGGTCCTAGACACAGGTAGAAAGAGAGATAATCAAAGATGGATTCAAGGTCGTAACCCTGGGTGATAGGAGACTTGTCGTGCTGCTAGCAATAATGGAAAATAGAATGAAAAAAATGATAAGACTGGCCTATTATTATGGCATTTTTAACTGTAGGGGCACAATGAAGTAAGTTTTTATAAGTCAAGTAAAAAAAATTTAAAATCAAGTAGGAATTTATAAAATGTAAAAATATTTAATCATTTATCATTCAGGTGCCAAAATACCCTCTAAGATATGATTTTATTTTTAGTGAATGCTTGTATAAGTAATTATTTTTATTAACTTCAGGATAATGTACTTTTGTTTTATCTCTACAACATTCTTTGGCATTTTTCTGTTCACAATAACATAAAGACTCACACACATTATGTATAATATATATCAAAGGTATATATGGTTATAATCACATATGTCTAAATGTAAATATGTGCCTTTGATATACAATGTAAATATGTGCTTTTGATATACAAAAAATATGTACTGACCTACAAATGCAAATTTCCCTAGACAGAAAAGCAAAGGTGGTCTTGGAAAAAAATCTGAGAATTTAACATTGTCAGAGTTCTGATTCAATTTGCTAGTCTAATACAGATCAGAATGACAAATAAAAAGTCTATTTGCTTGAAGAGCCTTGGAGGTTTTTCAATACAATTGAAATGCTGTCCTCAACTCAAGTACTTTTCATATATCAGACAAGTGGCAAATTTAACAAAGCCCACATTAATGTTTTGTATCTCTATTCTAAGCAAAATTCTTCAGTAAGTAAACCAGTATTCAACAATAGCAAATGGAGACAATGAAAAAGCCTTGTTTCATAATATATTGATAAATAAACCATCTTAAAAGAAGCAAATAGTGTTGTTGAACACTGAAAGGCTAAACAATTATAAAAAAGAGACTGTTAAGTACCTTTATTTATTTTCTATGACACACAAAAGAATGTTGGCATACATACATTTTATAAACTGTGGGTCTTTTTGTGAAAATAATTTAATATTCAAACACTTGAAGAACAAATCCAAAATATTTCTACTGGAGCAATTTTTAACAATATCCAGAGCAGTGATTACCAGACAATATAAAGAAAATGAAGGCAAACTAACAGCCTTTCATTGAAATAGTTTCAGAGAATCTACTCAAATGAGGAAACTCCATTTCATGCTAGAAATTGCATCTCTGTGGTGTCTTTAATAACCAAATTTGCATAAGTAATTTATAATTTGGCTGAAGACAGAAAATTTCACCTTGCTCTAGAATAATGGTTAAGAACATGGCCTATTATTAAGCTTACATACATTGGTTTACATTCTTGCTGCATACCATATTAGCTGCATACCATATTAGCAGCATGAATTTGGCCATGTTCTTTACTCTGTGTTCCCTTAGTTCCAAAGCAGAGGGTAATTCAGACGAGTGTAATAAATGAAAAAATTTAACTCAGTGCCTGTCATATGATTAAAATTCAATTAGCATACTGGCAAATAGAATGCAGAAGATCATCAAGAAGATCATAAACCCCGACCAAGTGGGATTCATCCCAGGGATGCAGAGAAGCTTCAACATACACAAATCAATAAGTATAATACATTATATCAATAGAACCGAGGACAAAAACCATATGATCATCTCAATAGATGCAAAGAAAAGCATTTGACAAAATCCAACATGCATTTATGATAAAAACCCTACCAAAAATTGGAATAGATAGTCTCTACCTCAAACTGATAAAAGCCATCTATGAAAAACCAACAGCCAATATCATACTAAATGGTCAGAAACTGAAATCCTTCACACTAAAATCAGGAACAAGAAAGGATGTCCACTATCACTACTCCTGTTCAATATATTTTTGGAAACATTAGCCACGGCAATTAGACAAGAGAAAGAAATAAAAGGAGTAAGATAGGAAATGAAGAAGTCAAATTGTCATTATTTACAAATGACATGATACTCTATATAGTAGACCCCAAGAATACCACCAAAAGTCTTCTAGACTTACTAACCAAATTTAGTATGGTACCTGGATACAAGGTCAACACACAAAAATCAATAGCTTTCCTCTACATGAACAACAGACTCACTGGGATAGAAATAGGGCAAACAATTCCTTTCACAATAACATCCAAAAAACTGAAATACCTAGGGATCAACCTAACAAAAGAAATCAAAGAACTCTTCTCTGAAAACTATAGCACTCTGAAAACAGAGATTGAAGATGATATCAGAAAATGGACAGACATCCCCTGCTCCTGGGTAGGAAGGATCAACATAGTGAAAAATGTCATGCTTTCAAAACTGCTATATAGATTCAATGCAATCTCAATTGAAATCCCAGCAGCATACTTCATGGACCTTGAGAAAACAATCCAAAAGTTCATTTGGAACAAGAAGGGACCCAGAATAGCAAAAGCAATTCTAGGTAA
>NW_004624732.1:1112055-1126243 GCF_000247695.1 Heterocephalus glaber | reverse complement strand
GGCAGGGGAAGGGGGAAAAATAAGAACCAAGAGAGATTATGTGAAGGTGCAAATTTCCAATGATGAATGTCATTATATTGTATACCTAAAATGTACCAATAGATAAATAAGTAAAATTCAATTAGCATTACATATTTTATTATAATTATTGTTATAAATATTATCTAAAATATTTTCCCACTTGTCTGCTACTCAAAAAGTTTTTAATCTCTGTCAGGTTCAACATTTGCATCCTTAAAATGAGACTATAGCTATATACAATAAAATTTTTCATTCTCAAACTTTCAACTAAGACTTCATAAGTACAAAGAATAGGAGTAAAATGTCAATGTTAAACTAGATGATACTAGCATACTTGTCTGTTTTCTGATGTGATTTCAGGAGTTGTAAGTAGAATTATATAGTTTCTGTTTTATGGTTTGTGTTTTTAGAGGCAAAAGTGGCAGCTTTAGCCAACCAACCAGAGACTGTTGATAATGCTCTTTTGTTTCTGTTTAGGAAAAGAATAAGGAAATATATACATATATATTCATTATACTAAATATATCATGTCATTTCATGTTCTCAATACCTCTCTCCGTCCCCTTATACTAAGACCTAGACACTTCCCCCTTACTACTAAGATTTGAATACTGCCTCTTACACTTTGCCAATGGGTCATCTAGGGCAAGTTATTTAACCTCTCTTAAGATAGGGAAATGGGAAGAGTGTCCAGAAGCAATAAATTATCAACATATTAAAATATCTGACACAGAGCACATGCTCAAGGTCATTACACCAGTTAGTGTTAGAGTAGGAGTCCAACAAGCTCAAAATCTGCATTCTCAATATGTCTGGCTAATATTAGGAAATCTCTTAGCTTTGCTATCTTTTACCTCTATCAGTTCTATGGGCTTCAATTACTTCATGTATCTGTGGAAGGGATTTTATCATCAAACGTGGTAAATTCACGGTATTTCCCACCTAATGCTGTCTCCTATATACTTCAGGCCTTATTGAAAATATTAATAAGGAGTATAAATCTCTTTTGCTGACATTAACTGGGTCTAGAATGTTTGCTGGCTCAGTTTACTAGGTAGTCTCTAAAAACTAATTCAGCAAATATTTATTGAGTGCAAATCTCTAGTATTCTCTTTTATATTGTGTGTGTGTGTGTGTGTGTGTGTGTGTGTGTGATACTGGGTATTAGCTGTATTCCCAGGCCTTTTGTTATTTTATATTTTGAGATGGGGTCTCACTAAGTGTCTAAATTGCTCGGACTAACCTTGAACTTCCAATCCTCCTGAGTCTGTCTCTCAGAGTGTTAGGATTACAAGTGTGCATCACCACTCCTAGCAAAATTATATTTTATAACATTTTAAGATTTACAGAAAAAAATACAAATACAATACACAATATGTCCATACAACACATACTTGGTTTTCTATATGATTACAATTAATGATTGAATATTGATATATTATTACTCACTAAAATCTGTAATTTTATTCATATTTTCCTGTATTTTTATCTAATGTCCTTTTTCTATACCAAGAATCAATCTAGGATACCACTTTACATCTAGTTGTCATGCTTTCTTAGTTCGAACTGGCTACAAGAGTTTCTCAGACTCTCTTTGCAATGACCTAGAGAGTTTTGAAGAGTTCTGGTCAGGTATTTAGCAGAATATACCTGAATTAGGATTTGTCTGATGTTTTTCTTATGACTGGATCAGCATTTAATGTTTGAGGAAGAAACATCATGCAGGTAAACTGGCATTTCCATGGCATCATATCAAGAATACGTATTATCAACATGATTTATTGCTGTTGATATTAATCTTGATTACCTGGCTGAGGTAGTGTTTGTCAAGTTTCTCTACTGTAAAAATATTCTTCTATTAGTTTTCCCATCTATTCTTTGAAGTGAAGAAATTTTATAGGAGTGAGGAGTTATGCTTCACTTCCTTGAGGGCAATCATTTCATCCATAAATAGTTGAAATTTTACTGCATAGAAAATTTGGCTATTGACCTCTATTTTTTAATTCAATCATTTATTTGTATCAATATGAAGTCTACTTATGGTTAGACTCATAGTATAATAATACTTTGGCTTATAGTCCAATACTATTTTATTTTGTTGCTGAAATTGGAAAAATTTTGGTCTTCAGGAACACTTTCAGTCTATTCCTGTACAACTTTGACACACACATATCTGTCTAGGGTTTTTTGTTTGTTTGTTTAGGTTAGGTTTTAGTAGTTCTAATTTTGACACTTTCTTTCTTTCAATATAAAAGTCTCCAGACTCAATATGTATATATCATGGCCCCGTTGAAAAATCAACCATTCCTCCATAAACCTAAATTCATTTCATTGGAGATTAGTGTTAAAAACGTAGAACTGGATGCTAGATATAATCATAGATACTTAGCTCCATTGAATTTAGGCCCTCTCAGCCAACAGAGCAAGAAATAAATATGTGTTCTCCTGCAAGGTGTGCATAACTGCTTGCCACAGGGCTGGGGAATGGAGATAGGTAGCTACTACAGTGTTAAGAGCTACAATTGACCAAAATTAAGCAGAATGTATTATCCAAGCCTTCCCCTTGGAAGTTGCAATATCTTTAACAGAGCTCAAATAGTTACAGGTCAATTCTGCCAGTGCAGTTGCTGTCTGCATTTGGACACAGATTCATGGTGCCTTCCACTCTACCATCTTCACAGGATCCTCTTCAAATTTAGACTTCTGTCAATTTTGGTTTTGGAATTTCCACATAGACAATCGAATCATTTTCAAATAGAGACAGATTCATGACGTTCTTACTATATACATTCTTTTTCCTTTTCTTTTCTTATTGCACTAATAAGACTTCCTATACAGTGTTGACTAGGACTGGCAATAGAAGCCATATTGTCTTATTCTTGTTTTTAGGGAGTTAACATACTGTATCTCACTATTTAAATATAATGCTAGAAATGGCTTTTTCTTAGATGTTCTTGTGACAACTTTAAAAAGTTCTTTTCCAACTTTTCCATTTATAACTTTGTTATAAATGAATAATGGATTTTACATTGGGCCATTTAAAATTTTTTTTACAATTTAATAAATAGTTTTCTTGATGATTGCAGATAATGTAAGGTTTATGGTAATATTCAGAAACATCACAGTAATGGTAGTTTTTTTGGATTGGTTGTAATCTTTAATATTTATAAGGTGTTATTTGTATGAAACTTCTAGAAAAGAATAGGGCTACATCTCTGCATTCATCATTTTCAAAATTGTTAAAAACCTTAGCATATTTTCCCCAAATAAACTTTCTTCCTTATGTCCCAAGGCCCCCAACTCACTCACATTTACCTCAGTGACTGTACTTTTGGTGATAACATCTGTGTTGGTTACTTTTCTCTCATTGTTGAGACAAAATACCCAAAGTCAGAAGGAGAAGGGTTTATTTGGCTTACAGTTCGTAGAAGTTTCAGTCCATAATCAGCTGGCTCCAAGGCAGAGTGGTGTGGCAGACAGGCATAGCAGAGGAAAATCAGTTCATGGTGGCCAGAAGGTAACAAAAGCAACAAGAGACCTTAATAGTGTCTCCCTGCTCCTTTTATCTTATTCAGACTATTTAGGGCAGGTAGTACTCACACTCTTAATCCTAGTGCCCTCCAGCCTAGCTCCAATATGAATCAATCACACATTCTAGATTCAGCCAACTCCAAAATAGCTTATGATCACATGAGGTTTGGGAGGACATCTAGACCTAAACCATAACAACATCCAAAGTCGTATATAAAAGAGATGGGTAATTCTTTTTAACATCAAGTGTTTGGCAGGCAAAAGGTAGCTTTCAGTTCAGAATGTGTTCTATGGGCCTTCTTCAAAAGTAAGCCCATTTCGGGCCAGGGATTTAGCTCAGCCTGCCTCGCAAGCGTAAGGTCCCAAGTTCAATCCCTGATACAAAAAAAAAAAAAAAAAATAAGACCATTGGCCTAATGAATCTCACGTATGTACGTGGTTTTCTTGTAAAGCCATCTCCAGCACAGCAAGCTTTATTAACCAACCCCACCTACACTTTATTTCTCTCTCTCTTTCTCATTTGAATAATTTTTCATTTTTCTGTTTCTCCCTGGCCATGTACTCTGCACAAGGAACTACTGCTTTTCACTTCTTCTCTTTTCATTTTTGTCTAATCATATTAATAAATATTTTGCCCAGTACTATTTTTCCCTGTCCAACAGGTACTTCTTCTTGCAGAATCTTTTCATCTTTCTTTCCTTTGGAGTTTCTCTTTTCATGCATCATGATAGTCTTTTCCATTTGTATTTTCTCAGGATGGTACTATTTATGGCAGAGCTTGATCCTCAGGCCAATCTTTTTTTACTTTTTGCCTTCTTTGAATGTTCATGAGTCTCTCAACTTTCTGAATTTCTTTCCTTCTCTCTTTTTTTTCATGATAGTCCAAATTTTATCCATACCTCTTATGGTGTAACTAAATATATTAATTTTGTGGCATAGTGGCAGCCACAGAACCACCAGGTGCAGCCACCAGGATGTGAAGAAGCTCTCCAGTTTTGGATCTCAGAGATCCAGAAGCTAATGCCATCCAGCCTGAAACAGGGAAAGGAGTAATAATTTTTTCAAAAGCCTCTTCATCAATTTCTATAATTATATTGGTTTTAATCCTTTTCTTCCCTAACTCATTGTTGTTATAGATTAACATACTCATTTCAAATGTTGAATCAATCTTCAAAAGTTGAGTAAATCCAAGTTAATCATAATATATCATTTTTATTACACAAAGTTAAATTTTATTTACTCATATTTTGATAAAATTTCACATCTGAATATATGAGTGGTAATGCTATACAATTTCCT
This sequence comes from Heterocephalus glaber, assembly GCF_000247695.1. Next base: position 1,121,392 of record NW_004624732.1, on the reverse strand, counting down.
TATCTTTCTCTGGTTTTGGTATTAGAATATTCCTAACCTAAATGAATAAGATAGGAAGGGTGCATTCTGTTTCTATATTCTTGAGGATATTATAACAAGTTGATATAAATTGTCTTAAATACTTTTTAGAAATTCCTTTGAAATTTTTGGACCTGTATAGCATGTTTATTTTTGGAGTAATATTATTAAATACTGAACTTAATTTCTTTAGTATACACAGACCTATTTAGCTTGTCTATTTATTTTGTGGTACTGAAAGTAGGAAATTGGTCCATTTCATCTAATTATCAATTCAGTAAATTTAGAGTTGTTCAACATATTGCTTTATTGCTCTTTAGTGTACATAGAATCAGCTATAATAACAACACTTCCATTTACAATCTTGTAAATTGTGTCTATACTTTTTTTATGTTCATGGAGTTGGCCCTAAATTCAGTCCTTTTTTTTCTTCCAAATATTTGCAAAGAAAGAGTCTTTGGTTTTGTTGACTAAATTGATTAATTTTTTTTTTTGTTTTCAGTGATTACTGGTTTATATTTTCATTATTTTGTTTCATTTATTTGACTTAGGCTTCAATTATTCTTCTTATTCTAGTATGCTAAGAAAGAAATTTAGGTAATTGATTAATCCTAGATTTTTCTCTGGTTATTTACTTTTTAAATGTTAGTATCGATATATTTAAAATAGGCTTTTTTATAGGCAGTATTGAAGGATTTCTTTTACTCACTCTGACAATCTCGATCTTTTAATTCACTTATTTAGACCATTTACATATAAAGCGATTATTGATATAGCTAGTTTAATATATGCATTGTTTGAAACTTTCTCTTCATTGCATTTTTTTCTTATTTTTCTTCTGATTTTCTGCCTTCTTTTTTTGTTTTGTTTTGTTTTGTTGTTGTTGTTGTTGTTGTTGTTGTTACTGGGGATAGAACTCAGGTCCTTGCACTCACAAGGTAAGCGGCAGAACCACTGAGCTAAATCCCCCGCCATGCCTTCTCTGGTTTTAACTGAACATTTTAACTCAACATTTAAATGTCATATTTCTCTCTTATCATATGAATTATGTTTTTTTAAATTCTTTTAACAGCCCAAAGTTTCTAATATATATTCTTAATTATTAAGTCCCCCTTCAAGTAATACTCTAAGACATCAAATGAAGTATAGGCACCTTGTAACACTATATCTGTAATCCTTGTCTCTCATTCTTTAGGACTGTGCTGTCACTCATTTCACTTATGGGCATGATACAATCCCCCAATATGTCATTTATAATCTTACTTTAAATAATTCACTTTACATTCAATTAAGAACAAGAGACATAAGTTTTTACTACATTTATTTATTCATTTTTTGACACTATGTGGAACTGAGTTTCTGATTTATGTCAATTTCCTTTTGCCTGAAGAACTTTTAACATTTCTTGCATAACATTGCTTCTGGAGATGATAAATTTCTTCAGTTTGTACTCATTAGAAAGAATCTTGCATCTAATTACTTCTTTTTATTTAAGTTTATTGGTACATTTTAGGTATACAAAATGATGGCATACATCATTGGAAATTTGTAACTTTACATGATGTATCTTGGTTCTTATTTTTTCCCCATCTAATTTACTTTTGAAGGTCAAATTTATTGAGTGTAAAAGGTTTTCTCTTTCATCACTTTAAATATTTCAATTTACTTGTTCTTTTTTATATGGTTCTAAGTTATTTATAATTATTATCCTTGTCCCTCTGTAGATAAAATGTATTTTCCACTATGGCTCCTTTTAAGGTTTTTTTCTTTGTTTTCTTTTGTGTTCTATAGTTTGAATACAGTATGTTTAAGGTTTTTTTAGGGGCAGAGGGCATATTTCTGTTGTTTTGTGTTCTCTAAACTTTCTGAATCTATAGTTTATGTCCAACATCAATTTTACAAAATTCTTGGCCGTATTTCTACTTTGTTCCTTCTTTATTCTCCTTCTGGTATTCCAATTGCATGCATTATTTAAAAAAAAATAATTCCACAGTTCTTGAAGGTTCTGTTCTTTCTTCTTCATTCTTTGATCAACCATTATCTGGCCTACTCCATGATCCATTAAAGGCACATTTCAATTCTATTACACTTTTTTGTCTATAGCATGTCTTTTCTGTATTTCTTGCTCTCTCTCTCGCTCTCTCTCTCGCTCTTTCTCTCTCTCTTCACTATTTTTACACATCTATCCTTGCATTTTCTGTAGTTTTTCCATAAGATCTTCTAGCATGATATTCATAGTTATTTTGTTTCTTCTTTGCTTACTGATTACTAAAGATATAGGTGCCAGAGACTTTTTTAATTCCTCTAGGGTTCATGTTTTTTTCTTCCTTCTTGACTTTGTTCTTCCCTAAATATCCCTCCTCAAATAAAGTCTGTGACTCACAATTCTTTTTGCTGTAAACCACAGTTATTACACTCAGTATAACAGTATATATGAAAGTATAACAGTAATGTATGTAGAGAAGGGAAATTCTATACTAGTCTAAGTTTCAATCTCTTAATAAATGTGTGTCCTGGAGTTATGACAGTCACAGAATTTTCTCCAGTAGTATAGCTTCTTTCCCCTGATTACTTTATTCTCAATCTATTTCCTTGAAACCTGACATTTATTATCTATATTTGTTTTTTCTCTTCATCAAGAACTAAAGACAAGAATGAAATGGAGCATGAGAATTGCCCTTCAAGATTCTAAGGTAAAGACTTTTACTGTGAGAATTAGATCTATCTTATGGAGAACAACCAAGTAAGCAGCATTTCACAATGATTACAATTCCCCTCCTGGTAATACAGATCTGAGGAGACACATCTCTTATCTTCACCTTCAGAAGACGGTGGGGTTTTAGAAATAAAGATTCATGAACTTTCTTGTACTCCTATAGGATTGCAGCTCCAAAGCATTTCTCACACTCATTCTAGTCCATATTCATTCTCCAAAAGTTCAAGAAAATTCCCATTTATATGTTCCTAATAGTCATTACTCCAATATTTTCTGCTTTGGAAGCAGATTTCAACTGACTTTCTAGATCAGAGGTGGTGAACCTATGGTGTGCATGCTGAGGTGGGCTGCTTGTTATTGACAGCTCTAAAAGGTTCAGCATCTCTGTTCTAGATTTGCCCGCTTATCCTGATTTTGAGGTAGGAATTTGCCCTGGAAATTCAGTTGTCCAGTGGATCCAAAAAAGCCTCTGATTTTTCAGATTGTTCAGCTTTTTTCTTATAAGGATGAAAATGATGACTTTTAAGCTCTTTACATGTTGAAGTAGAAAGCAAAGTTCTTGGCTTTTAACTTTAAAAATAAACAGTAGGTGGTCTCTACACTCATGATTAGTTTAACACAAGACACACTGAATGAACATATTCACATATTCATTTTAAGTAGTGAGAAGTTCTATAAAGGCAAAGAATAGAGACTAATTTAGTTTGTTTGTCAGAGAAGATTTTTCTGAGGAAGAAACAATAAAGATGAAACCTGCGCAAGTAATAAAATTTAAGGTGAAAGGACATCATGTAAGGAAGTCCTGAGATGAAAGAGAGCCGCATTCAGCTGGTAGCCTGGTGTGTGAACAAAGTTTAGTGAGCAAAGACAGAAGTACCACTAAATGAGTCTGGAGTAGTTGTCGGGATTCAGTCTAAGCCAGTGTGTTGGGCCATGTATGTCAAAGTGGGCCACTCTAAGGGCCCAAGAGAATTACTGAAGGGCTCAAGTCATAAAGTGAAATGATTTCCTCATGCTACATTTTTCTTGCTGTAGTGTAAAAACTGATTAAAAAGAAGCCAACAGAAGAAAAGTGGAGAATTACCAACGTACAGTATTAGTTCAGGGAGCTGATGGTGGCTTCATCCAACATCATGAGAATAAAAGTAAGTGGACCATCTCAGGATGCATTTTGGAAGTAAAAATAAGATCTCCTTGTAACCTGGCTGTGATGGATAGAAAAGACAGGAAGGTGTTAAATGTGACTCTTAGATTTCTACAAGAATCATTGGGCTGAATTTTGATACACTTTCCTCAGAAGAATATGGAAGGTCCATATATGCAGGGGGTGGGGAATTGGTCTTGTAGGAGAGGGAGGCACCATGGTTATATTTCAATATATTAGTTTTCAGGCATCAAAGAACAACTAAAATGGAGTAAATTGGTATGGGCTCTGACATTTAAAACAATGAAGTTGTTGAATCCACCTAGCTGAAGAATGTACAGTGAGAAGAAAATTAAAAATTAGTACCAAACAGAGACCCAACTTGTCAATTTTAAATGCCCCTTGGGAAGAAATCTACTTTCCTTTCCTACTCTAAGTAGCTCCTAGCTTGTCACTCAAATTTAGCACTGTATACATGACTCAAAATTCCTATTATAGTTTTGAGCCTGACTAAAATATTTTTATATTATTTCTTTAGCTAGAGCACCTACTAAGGGAAAACAACATGACTGAGCATCTATAATATTCCAGGCCCTGAGCCTATTTCTTTGGAAAATGAGAAGAATGAGAAAGAAATTTCCTTTGTAAAATAAAAAGTGCACAATCAGAAAATTAAAATGAAAAGATGGGAATAGAGGAAAACATGGAATGAAAGTGGTCATTACAGAAAAAGAGAAAAGATAAAAGAGGGGCAGGAAGGATTGGAAATCCATAGGTCCTGTTAAGGACATTTCAGTCAATGTCAAATCAAATAATTCACCATAGAATGAAACATTCTTGTCTGATTTCAAATATTGTCATTCTCAATTATCAACTATGAAGCAAGATTCACAAGTCAAATTTCTGACACTTAAGACATCTCTTTCTTAAGTAATACAACAAGTCTCCGATTTACAAACTAGTTCCATTCCAAGAGAAAATTCATAAGTCAAATTTGTTCATAAGTCCGACAAAATGAATCTTATACAACTTTGACACAAATACACAATAGGAAGCATAGTAAAACCAAACACACACACAAAATACTGTACGCTATCATACTGCACAGTAAACACATAGTAGCGCCACTATGACAATGTCCAGCAGACACGTGAGCTACTTCCGCGATTTGTTCACATCTAGAAATGTTCATAAATCGAGGTCCTTTTGTATCTAAGAAAGTTCACAGCTCAAATGCTCATTAGTCAGGGACTTCCTGTATCCCATGATGAAGGTGCTTAATGAGGTATAGACTTGCCTTTACACATGAAAAATGAAGTATGAAATGATGGTAGTTCTATAGCCAACTTGTAGTGAACAAAAGAAAAACACATCCCTGAGGCTACTGACAAGCTTCCAAAAATTATTGCAATAATTCCTTTTAGTGAATGCTCTTTAAAAACTTGAATTTTTATACAAAATATACCCTTGATTTATAATTTGAAAAAAATATATAGCAATGTTCATAGTGTGTGAAGGGGGGAGTGGAATAAGAAATCTGCTTAAATTCTTTGGTCATTTCATGAGAAAGGAAGAGGTATTGTTCCCCTGAATTATTTAGATGTGATTTCATTCTTCATTTTGGTAATACAGTGCTCACAGAAGCATTTGACAGTCAAGTGAAGTGTAGAAGCTTGATACAATATCAGAGGAAATGCTTCAATGAATAGTGTATTAATATATGTATCTCATTGGTGCCTATACCTTTTTGTTGAACAGATTAGTTTCATTTGTGAACTTATCTATGAATGGTTATTACCACATAAATCACAATTTATGGTGAACTATAGGAATTTTAGAAATTTCAAGCCTCTATTACCCTTTTGCTTGTCAAGAAATATTTGCCCTGTGAGGTACTCCACATTGTCTATTTCAGAAGTTCCCGTGGTGTGTACATCTTTCTGCTGATCCTCTGTTGGAGATAGGACTCATTCTGTAGGGCTCTTATAATAAAGTATGGATAGAACTGAGGAGGTCTGGTAAAGCAGGGGTGGGGAACTTCTATTCACTCCATCCATGGGGCAGGTTGCAGGTTTGCTGGCTTCATCAAGGAAAAAGAATTTTCAACAAATGTAAGTAAGAAGCACAAAGAAGTTTACTGGGCAGAATTTTTAAAGTACACATTCAAAGACATAGAATAGAGGGAAAGATGCACCTATGTGTATTCTACTGACTGTCTGGTTTACCAGTTGATGGGCTATGTAAAAATACAGAGCATGTATGAGTATTTGAAACTGATAAATGCTGTCCTGTTAATAATATGCTTCCTGAAAATAGAGTTAGGTAGGAGGGTGTGCAATTTACAAGTGAAAGGTACAGTCCCAGAGTCTGGTTTACAGGTTAATTGCCTTCAAGCCCCTTAGGAATTCTTCCTGGGGAAAAAAATGCATGAATAACTTTTGCACCCTGAAGTTGTAGTTTATCTTAAAAGGTATAATTTTAACATTACCACTTTCCTTGTTTCTTTTCTACCTATCTTTCTTTCTTCTATTCAACCTGTACTTTGTGTGGCCCATATAGGGAAATTGTTTTTATTACATGGTTTCCAAGTCTACCCTCACACCCTGCAGTATAATAGAACCTCCTGCAGATCACCATGTGAAACTTTCTGAATCCATAAATTGCTTTCAAGAGCCTAAATGAGCTACAACTGCAAGAATATTCATGACATAGAACTTTCCAAAGTTGCCTTTAGAGAAAACCCTCCAGAAATGCAAATGTTTCCCAAGCATGTTAGGCTCACTTCCCTGCTTCATCTCCCCCACAATAGTATTGGGGCAGAAAAGGTGAAGAGATTTCATGTGCATATAATATTCATTTTTTCACTTACATTAGTACATGTTTGCAGCACATAATGATTACATTCATAGTAGGAAAATGGTACATGTACTTAATACATTTCATTCCCCTTCTCCCCCTCCCAGCCACCCTGTTCTATTTTTCCAGCATCAGATTCGTTTATTTATCTTATAAGACCTTATAAAGTAAATTATGATATATACAGGTTTAAAACCAGACTAATAGGCCAAAGGACATATAAAACATGAAAGACAATTGTACTAAGTCAAGGAACACTTTTAGATACATTATCCGCACTGGATTACAATACTTTTTTTTTCTTTCACTTTTTTCTATTATCTGCCATAGATAGATATAGATAGATAGGTAGGTAGATAGATAGATAGATAGATAGATAGATAGATAGATAGATAGATAGATTCATAGATAGATAAAGACAGAGAGAGACAGACAGAGAAAGAGAGAGCATTCTTCATATAAGAGAAACCATGTGATATTTAAGCTTGTGTGTTTAAGTTACTTCACTTTACATTATGGTCTCAAGATGCATCCATTTTCCTACAAATGACTCAAGTATATCCATTTTTATGACAGAGTAGTACTCTATTCAGTATCAATGTCATAAATATTTTTAGAATTCATTCATCTGTTGATAGACATGAAGGCCATTTCCAAGATTTAGTTATTATGAATTGTGCTGCTATAAACATGGGTCTGCATACATCACAATAATATATCTTTAACTCTTTTGGAAAGATACCTAGAAGGGGACTATCTAGGTCAAATAGAATTTCTACTTTTATTTTTTTGAAGACTCTCCAGACAGTCCCACCAGCAATGGCAAAGCGCCCCCCACCCCAGCCTTGCCAGCATTTGTTATAAGTTGATTTCTTATTGGTAGTCATTCTTTCTGGAGTGAGATGGAATCTCCCTGCTGTGTTAATTTGCATTTCTCTAATAACCAGAGATGTTGAACATTGTTGGCTGTTTGCATACATTCCAGATGCCCATTTTTAACTGGGTTTTTAAATTGGGGATGTCTAATTTTTTTTAAATTCTTTGTACATTTTAAATGTTGGTCATTTGAGGAACAGCTAACAACTTTTTTTCCGATTCTGCAGGTTGTTTCCTCACTCTCTTAGTAGTTTCCTTTGCTGTCCAGAAGCTTTTTAATTTGATATGATTCCCATTTGTCGATTCTTGGTATTATTTCTTGTGCAACCAGGGTTTTATTCAGAAGATCTTTGCCTACATCTATGTCTTCAAAGTTTTATCTACTTTGTCTTCCAGGACATTAAGTGTTTCTATTCTAGTGTTTAGATCATTGATCTATTTTTACTTTAATTTAGTGCAAGGTGAAAGATATGATTCTTTGTTCAACCTTCAGCATGTGGTTAGCCAGTTTTCCCAGCACCATTTGTTAAAGAGGCTATCTTTCCTCCTGCAAAGGGATTTGCCCTCTTTGTCAAAAGTAGCATAACTGAGTGTGCCTGGAGTTGTTTCTGTATCTTCTATTCTGCTCTATTGATCCACAAGTCTGTTTTTCCCCAATACCATTCTGTTTTATCACAGTAGCTTTACAGTATAACTTGAAGTCCAGGATTATGATACCTCCTGCCTTGCCCTTACTGTCCAAAATTGCTTTTGCTATTCTAGATCTCTTCTAGTTCCATGTGAATTTTAGGATTGCTTTCTCTCTCCAGCTTTCCAAGAAATGTGTGATGGTTGATTGAGTGTGTCAATTTGAGTGAGAGAAGCTAAACTAAATTTGCTCAGTGATTCCACACCCTAGAGTATGGAAAACCCAACCTAGGGCAGTTTGTCCCTTGAATGGTATAAAGGGGAGATGAACAAAGAGAGATATGGTTATGTTTCTTGGGAGGTGCTTCAGTCTTTGCCTTCACCTTGGATGTCATCTCATGGCTTCCAGAGGAAACTCTTCAGCCTTTCATCGCAGACCCTTTGGCCTCCTGATATGGACTCACAGGACACTGCAGTGAGCTCAAGATCTTTGACTGAATCCTTTGGTCTCCAGCATGAAGACAGACCCTCTGCACTCTTCCACATCTGACTCAGTGGGTGGCCATTGTAAGCCAAATCTTGTAAATTCTTATATATTTGTATATCTCATGTTATATCTATTTCTCTGATAAACACTGATAAAGAATGTTATGAAATGTGTTATGTACATGTACGAATCTACTACAGTGAATGTAGTCCTTATGTACTAAAAATAGGTACTAATGAAAGTGAAAAGAAAAAATCCTAAATCAGACTTTCTCCTTTTGTTGGGAGTGATAAGATCTCCAGGGGTATTTTCACCTTATTGACTAATCTTCCATGCTCCTTCATGGTACCTTTTAAAGGGTCCTAGTGGGGGTGAACTGAAGAATTGTGTCACATCTCAAATCTAAGCCTGGAAATTTAGCATCAGTGGGACAATTCAAGTCATATTTGTTTTGTAACTTTAGCAGAGGATCTTAATTAGTGGCCAGTCATCTTGCAGAAAAGAGTAAGGGGATGAATTCTCAATATATTGCTTGAGTCATCTCACATATCAAGCAGAATGTTTCCTGGAGATGAATGCATGGCTGCATGGAGCAGGATTATATATATATATA
>NW_004624732.1:1050360-1097886 GCF_000247695.1 Heterocephalus glaber | reverse complement strand
AGCAAAAAATAAAATAAAATAAAATAAAAATGTTTGTGTCTAAAGATTGAATTCACTATTATTGTAGGATAAATATGAAAATGAATTAATGCCAACAAATATCTTGTTAAACTAATTGGTTAATGAATACTAAAAACAAATCTATAAAGGAAAGTAAATAATTTAATAGATTGTTATAAAGAAAAGCAAGATGGCCTCAGACTTTCCCAAAGAAATAATATTCAGTGCTGGAAACCAGTGAGTATCTACAAAACCTTAAGAAAGAAGGGATGACCAAATAATAAAATATCTAGCCAAGATAGCATACAAGTATAAAGGCAAAAGATATGATTAAAATGTACGAGAACTCTTTGCTTATAATTTTATGAGCTTTTCTTAAATTAGCGACGTGAAAGCCTTTTAAGCCAATACAATTATAGTAAAAAGAGTTGAGATAAACATTAAATAAATTTAAATGCAGACTTAAGATTTCAAAAATGGGGTTATGCTTCCAAGCCACCTGAAAATATAAAATATCACTGGAAGAAGAGTACATAAATGATAGGGAAACTATACTTCTTCGTACTTGTAAGCTATTGGTCAAATAAGATAACTTAAAAATAATAAATACTGGAACTTTAAGCAATAATTGTGGCAATCACCATCATTTTACCTTGAAATACAACCCTCTCTTCTATGCTAGGAAAAAAAAAAATAACTCAGACATAATAAGAAATTCCTAGTGTCTGGAAGTGTAAGTTTCCAGCATAGCCACACAAGGATTGAGCTAAATTCAAAGGAATTATACATTTCTTCCATTTGGCTATTTTTGTAGAGAACAGTCATACAGCTCAGCTTTGTTCAGCAAAATCTAAGTAGAAATCAGTTGAGTGAAACTTCTAGGACAACTTTTTTCATGCCAATTACAAAAGACAATTCCACTAGCATTTGTCATTGTCCCTTCCTGTTCCTTCTTCTTTGGTGATAATTGAGAAATGGTAACTGGAACTATAGCAATATTCTTCTGACCATGAGGCAGCAAGAGTGAGGGAAAAGATAAGAAATTTTTCAGATATCTGAACTCTGACATTGTGAAGCCACTGAACCAACATGAGCAGCTTCTTTCTTATGGATGTTTTACTATAGGAGACAAATAAATCCTTTCTAACATATTCAGCCAAAATACTAAGTCTCAAGAGTTGTATTTTTTCAGTTGCCAATGATAGTTTTCAATAAATGGCCATATTTCAGAGACCTATGAAGAATAAACAAAACTATTTCACATCATTTAGAAAATGAAGACCAGATGAGAAAGAAAAAAAAATGGAAACAAAGTCTATGTAAATAGGGAAGGGTGGTGGGGGTGAAGGGTGCACAGGTAATGGGAAAAAAAATAAGAACCAAGATACATCATGTACAGGTACAAACATCCAATGATAAATGTAAATATATTGTATACCTAAAATGTACCAATTAATATATAAATAAATAAATATTTAAAAAAATAAAAACAAAAATTCTAAGTTACTAGAAGAAAATGAAGAATGATTATATTAAAACTTAGAATTGAAATTTTTTATATTCCTGAGGCAAAGGACAATATAAAGTTGAAAGGCATAGGCTAAGAGATCAAGTTAAAATTAATGGTACATAATTAACTCATAAACCTCTATGTTACCTTCTCTACTTACCTGTGTGTATACATATATACATATAGATAATGTAGCTGTTTTCAACTTTTAACAAAGGAAAAGATAAAACACGCAGAAAAAATCTTGAGCTGTTGTCTACTTCATAGATTGATTTTGAAAAAAGTGCTGTTCTACAAATACTTAAAATCTTTACCGAAGCAAGAGCTAAGGAGTAAAGATTCATTATTAGGTTTTATTACTTGCAAAAGGACAAAAAGAACAAAGTAAGGTCTTTTTGTATATACTGTGTATTTGTTTCACTGTCATCCTACAGTGAAAATAATGTATAACATAGGAGAAAAAGAAAACTCAGAGTTTTTTTATTAGCTATAATCTTGGGCAAATAGCTTAACTTCTCTAGACCTCTGTTCTCTATCTTTAAAGTATGGATAAAAGTTCCTCTTTCACATTTTTAAATTTAGTAAGCTAATTACATAACATACTTGGTAGAAACTTAAAGGAAAATTTAAATTATTTTCATACAATACTTACTGTTTTTATAAAATTTCTTGTAAAATCATTTTTATTTTGTAATTTTAAAATTATTTTTATTCTTTCAATACTTTCTTTGATTTTGTTCCTTCTTTATTAGGAAATAGCAAGAATCTTTTTTGATACTGATTCCTGGGAGAGTGTAGAATGATCAAGAAACAAGTACAATCTGCTTGTTTTTCCTTATAAATGATTATTAAAATATCTGTTCAAATTTATACCTATAATAAAAACTTATTTTCTAAAACTGACATTCAAAGTATTTACCTGGGATCATCACAGGTACAAATTCATGCCAGTCATTTTACATGACTGAACCCAAATTAATCATTTTAAAATTTAGTAATGAAAATGTGGTTTAAGGACTATTAAAATATTGAAGGCAAAATCTTGTATTGTGCAGCCAAATGACAGAGGTATGAATCAGGTGCATAAATTATTTTCTATAATGTACAGGCAATCTTGATTTTATTTCATTATGTTGCCTAATTATTAATGTTTTGAAGTTTTTCTTAGCCTATTTTGGATAAATTTATCTCTCAAAATACATATCCAGGATTAAAAAATGGAGGATGAATATTGATAGTGAATTTTTATATTCTATTTATGTTTACATTTATTTTATGACAAATAGACAAATTTTCTTTTTATTTTATCCTGGACTGTAAATAATGACAAGAAGAACAATAGCAGTACAGCTCTGATGGGATTTCTCTGGTAATGGCTTAGCAAACTACCAAAAATAAAATTGAAATTAACAACAAGTTATCTTTTTCACTCTACAAGTTAAAAATTCACAAACTTCTAGCAATTTGATCACTTTTTACCTCCTCCTCACCAGCCAGGTAGCTACTATGTTAATCTGAGCCTCATTATTTCTTTGCTGGGTCTATCCCTGCCCTAGGACTCTCTCCACAGGACACTTACATTTTCCAAACATCTAATAGCTCGACTCTCTAGTTTTAAAATTTGTACTTAGTGTACGTGCTTAGCATTTAGGCAATTTTTTCACATTGATAACTTTAGAGCCTGGAGGTTAAGCTTTGAATAATGTTACTTATTCTAGATAACAGTGAAGAAGGGGCGGGGGATGAATACATTCCTGCCCCTCCGGATGGAAAAAGGATACTTTTTAATGGGCAGGGAAAGTGAAAGAATATGGTTTATAAACTGTACTGCTGATTTAAGCTTCTCACCGGTCAGGAACATTAGGGCAAAGAAGGTACCACTGTAGGACATGTGGCCACAGAGATTTATTATTTTTTATGAAAGCAAAATTTTTGGAGATGTGCCATGCGTATTTCCAAGAGCAATCTCTACACTGCAGGCAGAATTGCATGAATAAAAAAATAGTTACATCTTCCTACAATAGTTTCTTGTATTTAAATTACTATAATAAGCAACAAAAAATAAAGTTCTTTGGCAAGAAAGAGTCACATGTCTTTCTCATTGATTTTTATCACTTCATCATCCACAACAAATCTATGTCAACATGAGTGGCAAATCTTAGAAGGAAAAATACACAAGTCAAGGCCATGAAAACAAAAGATATACTTGGAAACTACCTACCATAGCTATAATGAGAGAGCTTGTTGTTTTCAGAGTAGTATGTGCAATACTCTGTACCCAAAGAGACTTTAAAAACCATTTTTGTTAATTTAAAATAATTGTCTTCTAGTTAACAGAAATTAAATATTTTAAAGAAAGAGTAAAAATAAGACTGTGTATTGTAACTCCAGTAGTTATTTCCATAAAGCACTAACCAGGTTTGGATTGCGTTGGTTTGTAGGCTACAGTAATAAAGTATCCAAAACCTCAGTGGCTTCAATAACAGAAATTTGCCGTCTCACAGTTTTGGAGGCTGGAATTTGGAGATCCAGCCATAATTACGACCCATGTTGCTTCTGAAGGTGTCAGGGAAGGATCTGTTCCTAACCTCCCCTCCCTCTTAGCATCTATGTGAATTTCTTTGTTCAAGTTCCCTTTTAAGGAAGGAAGGAAGGAAGGAAGAGAGAAGGGGGGAGGGAGGGAGGAAAAAGGGAAGGAAGGAGGGAAGGAAGGAAGGGAGGGAGGGAGGAAGAAAAAGAAAGGAGGAAAAAGAAAGGGGGGAAGGGTGGGAGAGAGACACTAGTTATGTTATATTAGAGGCCCATCTTAACAGTAGCATTTTCGTATCTTAACTAATTATATCTCCAATGATCCTGTCTACAAATAAGGTCATATTGCAAAGTTCCACGGATGGTAACTTTGACATAAAAATTTTGAGGGTACACAATCGAATGTTTAATACTTATTCATGCTTAGTATTTTCATTGCCCTTAAACATTATAGTGTGAAAATAATTCATGAATTGTTTTGTGCAAGCTACATAATGAAAATGAGAAACAATCCTTACACTCAAAGAACTTGTAATTTTGAAACAAAAGTACACATACAAATATAAACAGATGTATAATAATATACAGCAGTGAGTAATAAGACTAATTGATTGTTACCAAGAGCAAGAAATAAAATTCTAGAAGGCTTTTACAGGGATGACCATGTTGTGTAAATAAGAAAATGTATAATGTGCACAATTTGACATGCAAAACTGTGGGAAAAGTGAGATACACAAAAACACTGCACATTTTCTCTCTCTCTCTCTCTCTCTCTCTCACACACACACACACACACACACACAGATATCAGGATTCTTGAATCAGGAAAAGCTGGCACAAGGCTGAAGTTATTTGGCAAGATCCTTAAATGCCAGGCTAAAGAGTTTGAATTTTTCTCATGTAAGTTGTGGGAAGGAGTAGAAGCTTTTAAGTAGAAGAGTAACATTCTAAAGTGGTATTTCAAGGAAATTAATTAAGGCAGTACTGTAAATGACTGAAGGAAGGAGGTCATAGTATAACTTACATGAAACCTCTTTAGAAAATAAAGCAAAGAATGGACACGGTCCCTCCCACGCATATGAAATCCTCATCCTTCTTCTGAAAGAATTTATTTTGCCAGGACTCTTCCTGTCCTGACACTTCATCAATTATGAAGCAATTGGAGGATGGAAAAGCAGCAGAAGTGGACTTAGTGCTGTAGCTGATTATGTTGTGCTGGATCATCATGAAATAGAATGACACTAATTTGAAAGCCCTGGCCTCAAAGAACTGAAGATCATTTCCCAAATCTACCAAACACCTGCAGTCACAAGACGCGAAATGAGTTCATGTTTCTGAAGTATTTTAAATATTTTCTGAAAGTAATTATGAGCAGGCTCATCCTGAACCTTGTTAAGTGAAGAAGGTCATTGTTATTCTTGGGATGCAGATGCAAAAACCTAAAATGATGTGGAGCAGAGGAAAAGGGTCCCCTCTTTGAGATTCAGGAGAGACTGAAGCAAGAATATGCATTCAGTTTGGGGATCTCATTATGAGAAAAAGAGAGACATACTGCAGGAAGTTCAGAAGAAATCAACAGGAATAATTAAGGAACCAGAGTATTTACTCTAGAGGAAATATTAAAAGAATAAATAATGTACATGCAGTTGGCTAACTACGGAAACATGAGAATTGTCTACAAATACCTAGTGTGTGTAAACATTGAAAACTGAAACTCAATATAAGACTAGAAGGAAGAAAAAATTAAAAATTAAGCAATAAAATAAAAAAGATAATTCTAGCAGAATATAAAGCAAAGCATGGCAAATTCTGTACAAATAGTCTAACTTTCCTCAGAATATTTAAAAAAAAATAAGTACAATGTTTGTGTCTTGTAGAGTAAAATCACCCAGGAATAAATACATTTTAGCTCATAATATGTTATCTACTCTCCTCTTTCTAAAAATAATTTGATATGTGGTCACTAAAAAGAAATAATATGTGAAAAATTATTTTGCACTTATCTGGGAAATAAAAGCGCAATTCAGCCATCTTAAATGTTGAAAGGAAGAATGTGTCTGTGAGTTAGGAGATACTAGTCAATGTCCTTTTCTATCTAAGAAATTTCTACTTACTTAAATTGATGGAAATGGGCCGAATATTTGTATTACTCCTCTCCTCTCTTCTTTTCCACTCTCCCTTTGGAAGCAGGGAAAAGCACTTGTATGAGGCTGTATAGCTTGATGGGTGCCTCACTGGCTTGCCCACCCAATCCCATCAGCAAGAAGCCACACATTTCCATCTCCTTCCTTCCTTTATTGAACCCACTTTCTTATTCTAATGCATTTGATTTGAGGATTCCAACTAGTACTCTTGGAAGCTTGGAGGGAGAGCCAACCAGGAGAATGCATGAAGCATGATATCTTTGCCCCATGTCCCCAGTCCCCTGGCTCAGAGCTGGGGCACATCTCAAAAATTATTTTCCAATTAAACGAAAGTGTTGGATCCTAATCCTGTCTACACAATGAGAGGGATAAAGTCAATCTTTTAATATCGTGGAAATGACAAGAGTTTCTAATTATTTCATGATTTTTACTATGAATGTATTTTCTTCCTGGAGCATAACACCTATTTCCTCACTGATGGAGGTATAATGTTTCATTCAAAATAGTTTCATGAAAAGCACCATTTCTTGCTCATTTCTGTTTTTATAAAAAAGTAAAGATCCAGTATTTACCTTCAAATCAGACTCACTATGCACAAGCTGAGATAGATTGAATATCCTGGAAGTGGGGGTGTATTCTGAGCTTGATTTCCTACACTACTGTGAGTCTACACTTCAGTGTGTGCATGTGTACATGAGTACCAGTTGGCTCTCCACCAGTGTCAGCATAGATACTTCACTTTTCCACAGAGAGTCAGCCTTGGAGGGTAAACATAAGTAGCTTCAGAACACGAACGCAAGTTGAAATTACCACATGGCTGTTGACCATTACGAAGTCAAAGGACACAGCCCAGGCAAGACTACCTTTCAACCCATACCATTCAAAAAGTAGCTCTTGTGTTCATAGTCTACTTTTAACTTTAGAATCATTCCCCCTGTTGCCTCTGTTATCTCCATGTTATAATTTCAAAATACCATCTTTATTTCTGATTTTAAAACATGGCTTTGTGATAGTTAATCTTGACTGTCACTGGCTAGAGAGACAAGTAAAGCACACTTCTGGAAGTGTCTTTGTGGGCATGGGGATGTGATCCTGGGAACCACAAGGGCTTTCTGATCCCTCATCCAATGTTCTCTGCTTCTCTGCCTTCATGAGTTAAGTACATACCTTTATGCCATAATGTTTCTGCATTGAAGCCAACTGACTGTGGTCTGAAATCATGAGTCCAAATAAATTTCTCCTATTTTAAGCTGTAGGTATCCTAGAAATGAGACAACTGACCAATATACAATTTTACCAACTTTCTGAATAAAGAACCTATATTTTAGGCCATTTTCCAAAACCAATGGCCATATTTTATACTTCAGCCAATAAAAAGTAATGCTTATTCCCTGACTGGTACTAAGAAAAAAATTAATTTTGTTAAAAACTTAAATATGAAAACACATATTCTTATAACCCAGACTTCCATGGCTATGAATGTTGCTTTCCATTTGAATTTTAAGAAATCAACAGTGAGATCAGGTGAGTAGTAAACTGACCCCAAGTCGGTAGCCAGTGAGTCTGAAGACACGTGTGGATGTGGAGTGTGGATGTGCTGCTGGTCTAACACAGTTCATGAAGTGAAGTGTAAAATAGGACACCAGTCACTTGAGAACAGTCATTTAGCATCTGTTCCAGTCGTGTTAACTCAGGTTGGACATCATGTGAATGCAGGGACATAACGTGATGCAGAAACACTTAAAAAAACATAATTGCCAGTTTAACAGCTTGGCAAGAAATGAATGTTTAACCTCTGAGGCAAGAAACTGGGTTTGTTTTAACAGTGAGATTCTCCATCATCCTGAAATCATGACAACACACCACGATACAAAGATACCCTTCGTTCTCATGGAGGCAGTGATTATCACTAGTCAATCATTTATTCACTCATTCTTCAAATCTCAACTCAAACAAGAACTCCTCCCTGAAGAATGGCTTTAAAGGGATGCATATGAGAAATGGAAGTAATAACAAATGTAAATAAGTGCACAGAATACAAAATAGGGGAATTTAATGAATAAGCTATTAGTTTCATACTAGAAAATTACATAAAATAGGTGAAATAACAGATTTTGTGTTAGGAGACATCTTGACTGAGGACTTAAGGAATATCATATATTTTAGCCAAC
This sequence comes from Heterocephalus glaber, assembly GCF_000247695.1. The sequence goes on along the minus strand of NW_004624732.1, from coordinate 1,089,532 downwards.
TCCTTCTTTCCTGTAATAGGGGGAAGACAAATTTTTTTATACATATTTTTGCCTAGGGAAGGGAAAATAGACCTATAATCAAAATTTTAATTGAGTTATTTTACATGTAACAAATGTAGCAAAATAATATGAATATATATGTTGTGTTCATTAGCATTAGGATCCAATGGAAATTCTGTAGTTTACAACATAGTTTTGGAAAACAGTTGCTAAATGTGTGAAATGAGAAACTCAGGACCTCATGCTTACCAGGCAGGCACTGTGCAGCTGAGCTATATCCCTGGCCCCAGAAATGAGAAATTTATATCACTCATATGGAAACAACTCCCTAACTTGGGAGACAGGAAATGTGGCTTCAAGTCATAGACATAAACTGATAATGGATAAATTAATGACTATGATTTCAATATCTTTAAGTGCAAAATTAATGAATTGAACCACACAATATTAAGCTTCCCTCCTTAAGGTCTATTAAATTTGTAATCTTTTAATATTAAAAAAATTATAAAAATAAATTTTCATTTGTATATAAAGTTGATATTATTTAACAAACTGCAGTTTTCCCAGTGCTATATATACTGTTAATGAATTTCTGTTAACATTAACATCATCTGTTTCCATGTAGTTTATTGAGAAACAAAAGGAAGATAGAAAATGGACTGTTCTCTGAATCTAAGTATACTCAAGTATTATTGGAAGTTAGATTCACAACTTTATTCTCATTTACTTCTTCAAAAAATTTTATTACATGCCTACTATGTACCAGGAAACATGCTGGTTATTGGAAAATAGGTAGCTACAAAATTGTTTTGCATTAAGTTTGCTATTTTTAATGTTAATATGTTTCATATAATTCTTCTGATTCTTACTGTCATGATACTTCCAATGCTCATTTTCACCTTCAACTATAAAACAGTAAAAATTTCGAATTCCAATATGAGAAGATTTTTTGAATTGCATGTGTTGTGTATCTAATCTCCATATAGTTGTCTTTTAACAAATTTGAAAATGAATTTGTCTACAGTTTTTGTGGCATTGGATTTGAATGCATGTACCTATTGCTTTAGAACTTCTTACCCTGAAGTTATTTCTATACAGGGTTGTTTAAAGAAAAATTGAAATTTAGCTAAACATTCTTGTATAGGAAAAAAAGCAATATGTTAAGTATTATCATTTAATTTTTCTGTATATTCTGATATGTAATATGTAAGCATAATCAAAATTAACATAATGGAATTAGGTGATTTCTAGCTGTAAAAATTTTAAGTGTACAATAAAATTATAGTAAAATGAAATGTTTTTGCATATGCTCCAAAAACTTGCTATTCTTACAAAACTCCAAAAAATTTCCAGCCTCATTGTCCATTATTTATTTAGCCAAGCTCATGACCCTTGCTCCAGCCAAAGCAGACTTTACATTTTCTTTCCTTCACACATGTCTCACTAGCTCCTCTCTACCTCCACTGCTTTCTCAAGGCAACTATACCTGGAAAAAGGTGCAATATTTTTCTGAAACAATAAGATATTTCACCTAAGAGGCATAAAATAACACATTGGTAGATTATATTATTTTTTCTGTTTTCAATCCATTCTCCCATAGGAAGATACATACCCTACCCTTCCACTTATAGGACCCTTATTAGGGAAGGAATGGTGTCTCAAAAATGCGATACATTGTTTTGCACATATTAAGTACTTAGTACATATATATCATAGGAGTGAATGAGAAAGACAGTAGAATATCAATATATGTATCTTTTATAAAAAGGAAATTTAGAGACTCATTCAGAAGATTTTAATCTTTGAATTTAGGTCTTAATTTTCTTAATTTCAACGGTACTGGAATCTCCCTATGACCACAGCATTTTTCATTCACCTTTATGCTCCCTGCAGTGCACATGATCAGGATGAATAAATATTTCCTCATTCTGATTTGTAATAATTAAATACTTTGTAATAAAATATTGAGAATATGTTAAAGTCAGACTATAAGTTGTACGTGGGAATTTTAATCATAATTATAATAAAGCAACTGGGTGACTTTGTAGCAAAAATGGCAAGTAAATAATATCTTGACAGCCTTTCTATGAGTCTACAAGAGTAGTAATAGTAAATGTTAATCATTCTGATGAGGATAATAGCTAACCTATAATAAATGTTATATGTCAGAAATTGTTCTAAGCTCCTTACATAAATCAACCAATTTAATTTCCTCCAACAACCTAGTGAAAAAAAGTATTATTATTTCCACTTTACAAAGTAGGAAATTGAGAATTAGGGAGGTTAAGAAATTCACCCTTTTGCAGATGATGTGCCAGGAACACCTCTACAAGCATTATCACGTTCAATTCTCGTAACTACCCATTGAGGGAGGAAAAATTTTACTGAAGGGAAAGCAGAGATTTAGCAAGGTTAAATCATGTGCCAAAAGTTACAAGCTAGTAAGTGATAGAGCTAGAATTTGAATAAGATTTGTTTGATGTCAGAGAATGAGCTCTCGATCACTATCCTACCCTGAAAATACACATACACACACACACACACACACACACACACACACAAGGAAACATAATGACACATATATACAAATGTTACATATATATACACAAATAATGGTATATATCATATTTATTAATTTGTGAGTTACACAAGGCTCAGAATGATATAAAATATGATGAATGAAAGAATTTGGACTCAAAGAGATATCCACAAATAGGAAAATGGATAGACTCTTATAAGCATAGATTAAATAGAAATAAATGTCATGTCCTATATTCAAATCCAGTGAATCATAAGGACAAATAAAACACAGAAAAATGTAACTTTTTGAGGTAGCATGTCTGAAAATAAAAAGGAACTAGAGGACTTATGCTTATTGATAAGGAGTCATCCTTGTGGAATTGCCACCAAATCTCAACTTGACCTGAAGTTTTTTCAGTATTAATTATATTCCTCTGTTACTATATGCTGATCAGAGGAGCCCACACAACACACAATGTAATGAAGGACTTGACAATTTTTAACCCTCAGAATTGAAGATGTGATATAAATTGTTGATGTCTATAAATATTCATAGGACTATATTAAGGAAGAAGTTTATTGGCTTAATATGAACCTAATGGAAGGACAAGGGGTAGTAAACCATAAATAAGATTTTTTAATAAAATCCAACAATCACAAATATTTGCATAGAGAACTGACTGTCTTGATGAAGACTCCAACTTTCAAGAAGTATAGTCCTACATGTTGAGAATACTCTCCAATAGATTAGAGGCTCTGTAAATAATCCATATTTAATATCTCTTCCAAACCCGTTTCTATGATTCTATAGAGTCTCATGTGAGCAGAATAAAAGCAAAACTCTAAAAAACTTGAGCAAGATTCAAAGTAATAATTTTAAAAAGTAGCAAATTATTTAAGGTAGTTCCTCAACTCTTTCCAGCAGTTCATAACTAGCTTAACCTATATGCATCTTTCAAAAAGCAAAAGAGAAAGAACCTAGTTGATTTCCCTCAATAAACAAGCAACAATAAAATGTTGCAAACAAACTTTTAAAAATGACTGCTATTTCAATATACTTCAGCTATGCTATTTTTCTCTTATATATGTTGGATTTTCCTGGCCCTAAACATGAAATATGACATTATTTTATGTGTAAAAGTTAATATTTCTATTAAATCACATTTCAAAAGAACTTCAAGGATTTAGCTATGGGAAAAACTCACATATTCTTTCTCCTTCTTATAGTGTGTGAAACACAAAGAAAATGTATATCGCTGCTTTAGTTACAGAACATTCCCTGTCAAAGGTCTCCTCCAACCCCACCCGACTGTTGTTTCCAGCATTCTCTGTCACTCCATTATCTTTTGCTTGCTAAAGTAGCTTAGTCTATAATAAAGGCTAGTGAGTGTCGGCTTGAGACTGCCATGAAAACTCACATCCATATAAAGCATTTTTCCACTTTTGTTAAACTTCTTATCACACACACGCACACACACACAAAAGAAAGAACTCTCTCTTTCCTTCTCTCTCTATGCCTCTCTCTCCCTCTGCCCTTTTTAAACGATCGTTCTAATTTTATTGAGACTCTTTTGCTAGGGTGCCACACTGCAGTTCACTCACTATAGCAGAGTGAGTCCCAAAGAGACAGCTTGCAACTATGACAAACCATTTCCACTTCGTATGTTAACATTTCATCTCAGAGGACTCTTTTCTCTCTCTGGCAGTTGCAAGGCACCTCTTTGTCTCTGTTGCACTTAACTGTGTGAAGGTGTGTCATTGACTACAGTGAAGTGAACTTGAAATTGCCAACTTACAGCTGGCACACAGTTTTTAAAATTTTGTTGAAGTTGACATCCCCATGAGATTTGTACTGTCCTAAGTAGCAGTTTATTCTTTCATGACATTTCCCTTCTGAGATGGCCTCAGGTAGAGCCAGTATGCCACCTTCTTCTACCCTTGGGAGCTTGGGAAGGCAGGTGATTTGATGGCATTCATTTGATCACACCCACCCTCCTCCCCCTTGACCATCACAGGTGTCCTTTCTCATTGTTCTCTCATCTCTTCTGAACTCACTTGGTTCTTTCTAGCAGAGCAAGATCTAAAAGGATAACTGAGGCAGCCTTCTCAACAGGAGGGTTTCTCAGCAAGAGAAAATACAAGGCATTAAGGCAGCCCTCTTACCAAAGCCATGGACAAATTCTCTTCTCAAAGTCCATTCCAAGTCCTTTGCTTAGACAAATTTCATTAGTAAGATTATATAAAGAAGCAGATGGTATTTCTTTCCAAGGGAAGACTAAGCATGCTGAATATCATTTAGGCCACTAATTGTCACAATGTGTCTGAAGACTGTTCACACTGACATCACCTGGGAGCTTGTTTGAAATGCAAATTCATGGACACTACCTTATACCTAAAGAGTCAAAAATCACTAATCTGTTTACAAGCACTCTTGGTAATTCTGTTACACAGTAAAGTTTAAACTGCCTAATTAAACTAAATTACCATCAAGAACAAATGTAGTTGATGAAAGTGTGTCATTGGAATAGAAGCAAACTGAGTGCAGAATGTTAGAAGGAAATGAGGAAGAAATTCAATAAAGGAGTAAAAATACATAATGCAATAAAATGAGTTTTATTTAGATAGTTGAACTCACCAAAACAGGACCATTTCAAATATTCACAATTTATTTGAGCAGTACCCTAACATATTTGAATAAAGATACCTAATCAAGATTCATTGTTCTACTGTGGTAACTGCTAAAATAAATTGAGATAAAGACCATCTATTGCAATTTTCTGTAGAGTTTTTATCATGAATAGGTGTTGGACTTTGTCAAATCCTTTTTCTAAGTCTGTTGAGATAATCATGTGTTTTTTGTCCTTGGTTCCCAATATGATGTACTACATTTATTGATTTGCGTATGTTGAACCATTCCTGAATCCTGGCATGAATCCTACTTGGTCATGATAATTTTTGCATCTATGCTTATTAGGGATATTGGCCTATAGTTCTCTTTTTTGGTTGTATTCCTCTCTGGTTTTGGCATCAGGGTAATGCTTGCTTCCAGGAATGAGTTTAGGAGTACTGCTCCCCTTTCAATTTCATTAAAGAGTTTGATAAGTAGTGGCATTAGATCATCTCTAAATTTCTTGTAGAATTTAACAGTGAATCCCTCAGGATCTGGGCTTTCTCTGTTGGTTGGTTTTTAATTACATCTTCAATTTCATTGACTATTATTTGGGTTATTTATAATTACCTCAATCTCAGAAAGGCCATCTATGACAAAAAAAAAAACAACCAACATCAAACTTAATGGTAAAAAACTGAAAGTTTTCACTCTAAAATCAAGAACAAGACAAGGATGTACACTATCACCACTCCTATAGAGTTCTGAAATATTAGCAAGAACAATTAGAGAAGAGAAAGAAATAAAGGGAATACGAATAGGAAAGGAAGACATTAAATTATCATTATTTGTGGATGACATGATATTCTACATAGAACATCCCCAAAACTACATTAAAAGACTTCTAGATTTAGTAACAAAATTCAGTAGTGCAGCTGAGTACAAAGTCAATACTCAAAAATCAGTAGCATTTCTGTACACAAATAACAAAGCCACTGAGAGAGAAATTAGGGAAACTACACCTTTCACAATGGCATTTAAAAAATTAAATAGTTAGAAATAAATCTAATGAAGAAAATAAAAACCTTTACATTGAAAAATACAGTACTCTGAAAAAGGAGATCCAAGAAGATATCAGAAAGTGGAAAGATATCACTTGTTCTTAGGTAAGAAGAAAAAATATATTGAAAATGGCCATACTCCCAAAATTGTTACACAGATTTTATGCAATCCTAATAAAAATACCAATAGCATACTTCACAGAATCAGAGAAAGCAATCTAAAATTTATTTGGAACCAGAGAGATTTAGATTAGCAAAAGTAGCTCTGGGCAACAAAGGCAAGGCAGGGAGAATCACAATCCCTGACTTTTAATTATACTACAAAGCTCCTGTGATAAAAACAGCATAGTACTGGCAAAATAAACAAACTGAAAAGCAAAACAAAACAAAAAAGCCAAAAAGCAAAACAGACCCAGGGATCAATGGAACAGATTTAAAAATGCAGAAACAACTCCAAACACACTTAGCCACCTTATCTTTGACAAAGGGGCCAAATATCATCACTGGAAGAAAGATATCCTCTTTAGTAAATAGTGATGGAAAAACTGGCTTACCACATGCTAAAGATTAAACTTAGGCCCATATGTTTCCCCATGCACTAACCTAAAATCAAAATGGATTACAGGTCTAAATATTAAAATAGAAACACTAAATCTGCTGGAAGATAGAATAGGTAGAACTCTTGAAGACATAGGTGTAACCAAAGACTTTATGAACAAAACCCTGATTGCACAGGAAATACTACAAAAGAATCAACAATTAGTATTTCATTCTATTAAAAAGCTTTTGCATAGCAAAAGTAACTACCAACAGAGTGAAGAGACAACACATAATGTGGGGGAAAAAAATTTCCAGCTGTTCCTGAGACCAAGGACTAATATCTAGAATATGTGAAAAACTCAAAAATATCAGACCTCCCAAATTTAAAGACCCAATCCAAAAATGGGCATCTGAAATGAATAGACAGTTCTCAGATGAAGAAGTACAAATAGTAAATAAATATATGAAAAAATGTTCAACATCACTGTTAATTTGAGAGATGCAAGTTAAAACAACAGTGAGATTCCACCCCACTCCAGAAAGAATGGCTGTTATCAAGAAATCCACCAACAACAAATGCTGGCTGGGTTGTGGGAAAAAAGTAACCCTTCTCCACTGTTGGTGGGAGTGTAGACTGGGCAAGCACTATGAAAATCAGTGTGGAGACTCCTCAAAAGACTAGGATTAGAGTTTCTATTTGACTTAGCTGTTCCCCTTGTTGGCATTTTTGCAAGAGAATTAAAAGCATCATACCACAGCGATATATGCACATCCATGTTCATTACAGCACAGTTCATAATAGCTAAATCTGATATGGCTTTTTTATACAATGGAGTAGTACTCACCCATAAAGAAGGATAAATTTGAGATATTTCTTGGTAAATGGATACACCTTGAGACCATAGTCTTAAGTGAAATAAATCAGACATATATTTTTGAATATCATTGTTTCTCTAGTGTGAGAAACTGAAAGGGCAAATAAGGACCAAAATGGATGACAGATATTGGGAAATAGGAAGAAAATATTCAAATGGGAAGGGGAACAAGAAAGGGGGATGGGGGAGGTAAGAAAGGGAAAAGAAAAAAGAGAATAGGAGGAAAAAATGGAAACAAAACTTTCGTAAATAAGGAGGTGAAGAGAGGTGAAGGGAGGGGAGGGGATTGGGGAAAAAAGAAAAATCAAGATATATTAGGTGCAGTTACAATTTCCCTGTGATGACCGTGATCATTATGTATACCTAAAGTGTATCAATAAAATTAATTTTAAAATAAAAAATAAAAGAAATGTGACATTCAGTTATTGACAGGTTTATATCTTGAGCACTTGCTCAAATCTGTTGCACTGTGCTATGATACAGGGGGAAAAAATACAGCCCAACCTCAAGTATAGGAAGGGAGACAGGACATACACATACAATTCAACCCTAGGGAGAAAATAACTATAAACCACAGATAAAATGTTTGGAAACATTCAGAAGATCATTAAGAAAACTTTTCCCTGGTCATTCAAGAACAGATTTATGGAAAAATAAACCAACTCATTTTACACAGAAAGAAACATACAGACCAATACGTAAGTGAAAATTATACTAATCTCATTAAACAGAGTAAGTAAAAAAAACACAAACTCTGAAGTCTATGTAAGTAGAGAAGGGTGGAGGGGTGAAGGGCTCACAGGTAATGGGGGAAAAATAAGAACCAAGATACATGGTGTAAAGGTACAAGCACTCAATGATAAATGTAAATGTATTGTATATCTAAAATGTACCAATAAAAGAATTTAAGCAAAAAAAACCCCCACAAATTCTGGTTTTGGTCTATTAAAGGAGGACTTTAAAAAAATACTTGGTGGGAGTGTGGTGAAAGAAATTTTAACCACTGACCAGGAAGTCAAAATTATATATTTCTGAGAGAAAACAGACCATCAGAAGTCCTAAAAGTTTTTCTACTATTAGACCAAGTAACTAACCCTAAGAATTTAAACCGATTCATTAAACAGATACAGTATTTTATATACAAGACTAATCATTGAAGCAACAAACAAAATAAAACTGAATACTTAAAAATAATGGGTTAAATAAATAAATAGGTCACATCTACATAAAGGAATATTGTTCTGCCATTAATATTACATTGTAGAACGGTGTGTACTGACATGAAAAAAATGATTTACAGTACATTGGTAAGTGAAAAATGGCAAGCCACAAAACTATATCTGTGCCCCTGATACTTTTATATCTATTTCTATATATGCAGTATACTGAAGATAAATCAGTCAATATTTTATCCTTGGTTAGTGTTCACTACTGGGCTATTTTTTCCTTATATTTCTGTAGTTTTTATATTTTCAATAAACTCAGAATCAAATCTATCCTTTACTATGGCTCTTCTCATCATGCCTTCTTCTGTGACCCCATTGTATATTTCTCTGCCCCTCACTTTCTGATCTCCAGCTACTCTGGTCCTTTTTTTTCTCTTCAAATAAACCAAATGCAGTTTGGTCTTGGAGACTTTGCACCTACTATTCCCTCTGCATGGAGTGCTCTGCCCCAGATAATTGCATGACTGGCTCCTTCATATTTTGCTTAGTCTTCCACGTCTTTCTCAACCATCCAAACTGAATCCAGCTACATGACCCACACATTTTTCCTCTCTTCATCTTTGCATCACTTACTATCTGTGCATGTGTGTCTGCTGGTCACTTTTCTGCTATCTCTAAAACTCACGGTACCTGGGAACATGACTAGCCTGAGTATCTTGAATATTACCGTACCTACCAGATGAACCAAGAACAGTATCAGACAGAACAGAACCTCATTGTACTATAATTTGCATAAAACCTAATGACATGGGATATTGTCTGCTTTTCCTGGGAATCAAGATTCTTCTGTCAGGACTTGCTGCTGAGACGAAAGCTTCACTGGGGCAGTCTCCGAATATCACGGGGAGATAGACGCTACTCCCTTTGATTGTCCTTGGTCCTTACAGCTCCAAAATGAAACCGAATCTTGATAAGCTGAAGTCCAAACCTCGGCAGATTATGAGCTAGTTTGGCCTGTCAGCACTAATCAACCTCTCCAATTTTTCATCCATAAACCGGAATCAGCTAGCACTGCTCCCCAGGGCTCCATGGTCAATAGCACTACAGTGGTAAAGATAATGGCAGCCCTGGGACAGGAGGTTGTCAGCCCTGAAAACAATCAGGTACTGACCAGGAAGAAGTTACAGGACCCAGTAAGCGAAGTGGCTCCTAATGAACGGTTGGATGAGGATGTGGAGATGTTGCTGCAGATCGCTGATGACGCGATGGAGAGTGTGACGAGAGCAGCCTGGCAGCTTGCTTGGCATTTCAAGTCCAGCCCCACCTAGAGCGCTAGTGGAACATGTGGATCTGAGGTTTCGGCTCTGAAGAGATCCAGCCCTATAAAAAAAAAATTTGCCCCACAGATGTGCATAAACAGAAAAGGGCAGTAATTGGAAAAACAACCAAGAAATAACACGCAGGTCAAGGTATGGACCTCTCCAATGTATTTGAAGATACTTGAGCTGAGATCTCAGCCATCTTATCCTTGGAGGGTTTTTTTAATGCTTTACAGAGAAACGTGTATTTTTTATTTGAAAAATTCAACAATATCTATAATGACTGAGAGGATCTGCCAAAAGAATAAAGCCTCCTACCCCACCTTCCAGTCCGTTTTCCCTACCATCTCAAAGAGGAGCAGTGTATCTTCCAAAGAAGATTTTATTTATGATTTATGATATAAGTGATTGAATATGAGACAAAGCATTATGGTCTTGGGTGAGACAGTATTAGCAAGACTGGTAGAGGGTTTTGTTTCCTCCTCCCTTCCCCTTTTCTGTGTACTTTGTAATGTCCTTGTTTATATGAATTGATTTGCTTTTCCAGAATAAAGAAGTTATTAATTGAAGGAAAAAAAAAGATGCTTCTATGTCTAGAATTTTCCTTCATTTCCATTCTGCTTTATTTCTCTTCATTTCAGTTTCTTGACCTGCCTTTTCTGAGTTATCACTATCTAAACAGGCACAGAAAACAAATAAGCAACTGAATATTAATAATATATAATGATGATATATATTTATTAATATATGCTATTGTAAATTTAGGATTTAAAAAAACCCCATGAGGACAGGGTGTGTTAAACCAGAGAGAGTCTCCTTTAAGGAGAGGTGCCTTAAGATTTTAAGGAAGTGAGGGATGCAGCAAGATGGAGGAGAGGGAAAGGACGTTCCCCTTATGAGGACAGCATAAGCTGCAACTGAGCCAGTCTCACTGATTCACACCAATAAGATTATTCATACTGCATTTTGTTAATATATTGTATAGTATTTACACAGCCTCTATAGTTTCAATGTTGTATAATAAAGAACTTGTCTAGTTTTTGTTCCTCCGGTCCTGGGACACAAACTCAAAATCATTAGAATTTCCCAAGTGATAGGATAGTCTATGTTATTCACGGAGGGCCTGGGAGAGCACACTTGAGTTTACACAAATGATGTAACTCATAGTGGATCCCTAGTTTCAGGATAAATGTTGGCCATACCGGAAAGAGCAGCCATTAGTAGGTTAAGACTTTGAGTCATATAATACCAGTTCAACCTTATATTATAGGAGGGGAAAAGAAGGGTACAGATTGAGTTCAAACACATGGCCAATGATGTCATCAATCCTCCCTACATAATAAAATTCCAACAAAAACTCTGGGAAGAGAGCCTGGGGAGTAGCTAATGGCCTGGTTTTGTTTCCCAGCATTTTAAAAACAAAAAATCAAAACTCTAGACACTGAAATTCAGGTGAGCATCCAGGTTGCTAATAAACATTGAGTATCAGGATCCTAACACATCTTGAGAATACAGAAACTTTGTATCTGGGGCTCTCTTAGACATTGCTCTATATACTCTCATTGGATTGGTCCTGATCTGCATCCTTTATAATAAAAGTATAATCATAACTTTAACACTATGAATTGCCATAATGAATTATTGAGAACTGGAGAAAGTAGTGGAAAGGCCTGAATGGATAATCAGTTAATCAGAAGCACAAGTGGCTGTGAACTCCACACTGTGACTGGTGTACTGAGTGAGGTGAGTCTTACGGCAGTTGTGCCCTTAACCTGTGAAGTCTATGCAGTTACAAGTATTTACTGTGAGAATTACATTGCATTCAGTGTACAAAGTCTTGGTTCTTCGTGGCCTTATAACAATTTTTCTTAACACATACACCTGTCAGAATTTTTAAAATACTCCCATTTCTTAGATATTAATCAAAGTTTATACTACATGCAACTCTATTACTAATTAGATAACATTGTACACATGAACTGAGATTTAACCACAAAGAGATTTAACATGGCCATTCATCATTTAGAAGCAGATTAAATAACTACAAAGTAATCCTGAGATATTTCAAGTGCTATCCAAAAATAGAAGTTCTAATTCTATAAAGGCTTTGATGTCCTTGAGTCTAATTTTATAAAATCAGAAATTATCCCAGAAATCTCACTTCTCAACAAATTTAGAAGTTGAAAATAATATCATTTGTGTGACTCCTATTTGTAGTGAACTATATACAGGATTAGATAATTTGGAGATATCTGCATTATATTTTTATATATTTAGTGAAAAAAAATTAAGATTTACCCATGCATGGTCTATATTCAAATAGTACTTGTAAGATCAAGTAGTTTCAAACAAAGAAAAAAAAACAGGAGAAATGGTTTTTAAAGGTAAAAGTTAATTATGTAACTTTTTTTATTCTCAGTATTGCTTTTTTCTGCAAAGTAACTATAAATATTTCCTTAGTATGGTGAAATTCGGGAGTTGGTCCAAATCTTCTGAAGACAGAAAGTTTTCATGTTCATATCAAACAATTCTTGCTTTTCTTGAAAATGCCACCAATTGTACCTCTTAAAAACCCAATTTATTTTCACTTTTGTTTTGTAAAATACCAGAGTTGAAAAATATCTAGCTCAAAACATAATTATGGATGTAAAATATAACATGAAAGAGGGAGCAGATACACATGCTATGGTCAAGGCTTAACTTTTTGATCCTTAGTAGAACCCCTAACAGAAGTGGATCAAGTAATATAGTCACCATTTTTTATTTAGTGATGTGGAGTGTTTATTTTGAAAAAAGTAAAATAGGTAGGGAATAAGCAAATCTTTCAAACATTCTAAAACCTCCACAAAGCACTAGAGTGTTTAACTAACTCTGGGGATGCAAGAGAAACCAAGCAACTGAGATGGAGCTGAGGTTCTGTGAAGTAGACAATGGCATCTCATTAACTGTCAAGATACAGTTGGCACTGCATTATGAAAACGGTGCAGAATCAAGACTTCTCCCCTAGCCGTTTCATTGGTCAAAGAATTACCTATTCTTTCACTTACCAACTTCTGTGAGTCTTTAGAAACACAAACCATAACCACTGACCCCATGATCTCAGTTATTAGGACAAGACCTTGTCCTATTTCTATCATTCATAATAACAATTGTAACAATTGATATTTATTAAATGGAAAGACTATATTCTAAGCATATTTACACCTTATTTCATTTAATCTTGGTAATTAATCTTAATTTATTATTAATCTTTAATTGATTTAATCTTAATAACTCTACTAGGCAACCAGTATCAGTCCTGTTTTATACTGAGATAATTGAGGAAGGGCATTCAGTTGCTTGCTTAAGATTCCTCAGCTGTTGATTGCTTAGCAGCTAGTCAGTGGCAAAGGAAGGGATGAAATTTAAGTTTGTCTTTGTAAAGCTCAATGTCTTGTCCACTACCTTATACAGAGAACAATGGTCCTGTATGGGGAAACCATGCAAAATGAATGTTCAGCAATCTGCAGATGTTCTCTTAAGCTTTTATGTTCTCAGCTAAATCTGATTAAGCAATCAGGTGTTACTTTGGAATCTCAATAAATATGCATGAGACAAGCAAATTTTTATCTCTCCATTTTTTTAATATGTTACTCTGGCCTGAAGTTCATTTAAAATACACCAACTTTTGTACTTTTGTACATAAAAAGCATCCCTAGAAGAAATATAAAATATATAGTATATGAACATCAAATAGATACACAATAAAATAAAAAAGTATAGATGCAGGATATGAATGTGTTTTTAGAAACAGCCTTCGATGTTATGTTTCCACTGTTTCTTACATAGTCTATAATTATATGTTTTCTTAATTAAATTCATGGTCAGCCAGTTTAAATCCACTGTGTTTCCAAATGGAGCTTAATATTCATTCTTTACAGCAGTTATTTCCATATTTATTTAAATTTAATAGATCTACAATTTACAAATCTAGTATAAACACATTTATTTTCTATCTTAACATGCATTTTCATCAATAGGTGACCAAATACTTTATTTTAAAGATCAAATGACATAGTGCATGTGAAACACAATTTCTGATATACCATGAAGACTCGATAAATTTTAGCTATTCTCATTATCTCAATTTTAATTATTTTAAGCACTGTACTTTACCATATAAAAACTCAATAGGATCTAAAGTACTAAGATTAATACCATACTATACTCTGGCATTCAGATAAGCCTTTATAAACAGTTGATTCACACCCAGATCACATAGCTAGATAGTTACTGGCTATATTGGCCTAATAGAAACATTCTTCTATTCTTCTGAGGCAGAGTAATCAGAAGCTGCCCATTTCAAGAATGAGAAATCTTCAACTTTCAGTGAAATGTTGATCAGATCTGTCTTCCTAATAAAATAATCATTTACCTGGTATAAATTTATTTATTTGCTTCAGGTCAAAGGTAAGTCAATATTTAGAAAAGTATTTCAGCCTTCTGAATTGTTTACTGCTTTATATGAATTTTAATCCAGAGACATGGGTCAAAACTTAATCTATTAGTAACATTTAATGAATCATTGTCATTACACATATTCTTACTAATAATCCAATGTGAGAACTTCGAAAGATGTATGTACAGTTTCAAGCCAGTTGGATACCATTTGTGTGTTCAAGAAGCCATTTATTAAATAGTATCCTTAAAATATAAATGCATAAATGTAAAACAGCATATGCTAGAAAAAGTGGGGGGAATCATATCTTGTTGTGTAAAATTATGCCATTATGTCCCTGCAAATATTAAAAAATGTGATTCCCCTAAAGAGAAGAAAATTAGACCCATTATTAATCACAGTCCTAAACTGGAATGAAACAATTTTATAGGGGGTAGACATGGTATGTAGAATCTAGTTGTGAACTCCTGCTAAGGAAAGCAACATGGATGGTTGCCTTGAGATAAAAAGAAACTAATTTTAATCTAAACTTTCAAGTTTGTTAATGTATTCTCAATGCTAAATCAGCTTTAAAAAACATGGGACAAGAACTAGATAGATTTAGGTACTACATTACTGACATCATAACAAGAGTCCTGCCATATCCACATTCTCTTATCATGAAGAAAAGAGTATTTTAAATAATCAATCAAAAGTTCAAAATAAATCACACAAGATTTACATATGTCTTTAGCAAACTGACACAGAGATACAACTGGATATTTAAATGAAATTTCTTTGGCAATCTTTCAAAGAAGTGAAGAAGCATAACATGAACATTTTGTCATGCCTTGCAAGTCTTGATAAATATTATATAAATAATGGCATTTCACTATCATCCCCAGCCACAATAATACCAGATGTTACATTTCTAACTCTTTTGCCCTGGGATATCATAAAATAAAGAAAATCTTCATTTTATGAAAATAAAAACATACTGTTAATTTCTTTGATAATCAGTTCAAAGCCAGTAGGCTAGTTTTCTACTGAACAACAGTGTAGTAAAATGGCAAATAATAGCAGAGTAGATTTATTATATTTTGTTTTCTCTAAACTCAGCTAAACTTGAATTTTGCTCCATTCACAGTTTCAGAGGAAAACCAAAAGAGACATAACCTCTGCAATAGTTAGTGGCAACTTTCTATGAGACTGGAAATGTATTCACTGTGAAAATATTGAGTCACTAAGCCTTCAGACCGCATTCCAAAAGTCTACCAGGGACATTTCAATCAGGGGTGTGAGAATGTGACAGCCAAGCCATTGGGGCTAAAAAGCATTGTGCAGAATTATGTTAGTGAATCTAGTGCCCTCCAAATGACCTCGTGTATGGCCACGGTATTAAGTCATAGAGAAACCTATTCATAAATTGAATATTTTTTCCAAAAAAAAAAAAGGAGAAAAAAGAAAGAGTCTTGAGTTCCCAGTAAGAATGCTAAATTATCCTATCTCCCAATGGAATGATTCACTTTCATTTCCAATAGCAGTAAAGCCTATTGACCCCGTGGTGTTATCCTTCTTGCTGCTCCTGCAGTAGTTTCTTTAATCTCTCAGATCAAAGATTGGTCAATAAAAATCATCTCTGCTTTTGTGGGGAGCAAACAAACTGCACTCAGTCTTATGATAATTGTAAGTTTTCACAAAATTCTAGGGGAAGGAATCCCCATGCGTTGTTATTAAATTACCAAAGGAAAAAAACTTGTCTTCTACTTGGTAAGCCCATTTAAAATGCACTGGGTTTTCCAAGTTAAGGCACATACTACTTCTCTTGGGGAAGGGGGGATTGTACCCCCCGCCTTCTAAAAATTTTTAAATGAATTTTGAATCAGTGAAAGATCTCTTACCAATGACCCTGAACACTGAAGTCCAATTTTTCTGCAGAAAAAAATTACATGGAGGTGTCATTTTGAAAAAGGAACATCAATATAAATGACAGCCTCAATATGAACTGCCCTTTGCAATAAAGGAAACATGCTTCAATCCCAAACGAAAAGGACAACTTCTTTGGTGAAAGAGTAGACCGTTTGTTTTCTCCATTAAAATTTGGTCTACTTTGGTGAGTAGTAACAAGTTGCAGTAGAAAATGGGAATAATACCCAGTTTTTGATAGGTCTATGATTAGTTAACAGAATCTAGACCCAGTTAATTAATTTATTTCATAATATATTATCACAGTCTCTTCTGGGAGATTCATGAGTCTTCTGAATTATCACAAAATTGACAAATTGCTAATTTAGCAAGGCACACGTTGCCACTGGCAACCCCATAATGCATTAACAATTTTATTTTATTGTTAATTGCTGGTCATAAGAAATACCTATTGTCACTTGAACCATATTTCCCTATTTAAATAAAAAAGTGATGGTAAATTATAACTTAGCAGAAGTAAACTCTGTGGGGAGCATTCTGAAGGAATGCCATCAGAAGGAAATAATGATCAATTTCAAGGATATGGTAGAAAATAAAACTTGAGTGATAGCTACTCTAAATACTGATAGATAGTTTATGTAATGCACCAGGAAAGAAGTAGTTGAGATTATTAAATTCTAGGACTGTTAAATACAAAATAGGAGAACTGATTCCCAAGAAGACTCAATACATTTTAAATCAATGTTTGCATTCTCATATATTTTGTTTTTAATTAAGAGGGATATTACTACTAATCTTTTCAGCATAACATTGTTCTTCCTAACTTTTTAGTATTATGGGGAATTATAAATTTGTTACTATCATACAGGGCCACTGTAAAAACAAATGAAAGCATTTACTTTACAATCATCAGAGAAATAAGATTAAATAAATCCATGAGCTACTATTACTCACTTCTAATTTAAGAAAATAGCTCATTAAAATTTTGGCATTCTTAAAAGCTGTTACTAACATTTAAGAAATAAAAATAAATAAGAAAATTGGCTTTGCAGCTAAAGGGATTGGGATAAAATTTCAGATTCATGACTTATCCTTTTAGCTGAGATTTGGTTTCTTCTACAAAACTGAACTTTAAAAATCATTTTTTATAATAGAGATTTAATATAAATAGTGCATTCAAAATGCCTAGAGTCCTTCTTTGTTTATTCTACATTCTCTAAGTAATTAACATTTACTGAGCACTTTTTTAGTGCTTTTTTCCTAGCTAGGTATTTAAACTTCAAACTCATCTATAAGGTACACATTATGATAATCATATTTTACAGATAAGAAAACAGCAGAGAAGTTCAACACTTACCCAAAGTTACAGACCTAGTTAGTGGCAGAGGCAGGATTTGAACCCAGTGAGTCTTACTCAAGAGCTTGAGCTCTTGATCACTACACTATATTGCCTCTCTAGTTAACAACTTCCAACTTGCCCACTATTTGTGTTAATGTAGATAACATCATCTTGTGTTGAAAGTACTTGATATTTGCACCCTCTTAACTTAGGGTGAAAGGTTGACTTTGGTCTTCATTGGTGATTTACATACACATGGGCATCCCATTCAGACATTCAGGGTCTCTAAATTTGTCTTCATTAGTAATATGAGTAACTGTATCTCACTGCTGGAAAACATCACATTATGAATATGAATATGCTAAATAATCATGATATTTTAGTAGACCATGTGTACCCTGGGAAAAGTATATGCACCTTGACCCAAAGATCCAACTGCTTTGTGATTATATGATTTTCAGACTGTGCTTGCCAAATCCAGGCCCCTGAAGAGCCTCATTAAATCAGACAAAAATCTGAACTCTTCCCACCCAAACAACCAGACCTTGTTATTTGTGCTTACTTTTTGTTCTATCAGTAAGAAGGCATTTTCAAAAGATTCCAAAGCTTAATATTTAAAATCTCTGAATTATGTGGGCTATACCTTCTAGCCAAAGTTCAACTATTCTATGAATAGAATCAATTTTATCACACACTGAAGGAATTTGGAAATGCTAATTAATTTTAAGGTAAACTACACTCTTAGGAACTAAAATAAGGAACTATATATTATATATGTTTTTAAATTAGGGCAAAGTTTAACTAAGCCATTCTTTTATAAAGTGTCATGATGTTCTAGAGAAAGGACATAGTAAGGGGACATTGAAAACTGTACTTTTTCATCACTAATCTGACTTTATTGACTTATGTATGTACAAATTAGTCACTTTAATAAAGTTATTATAGAGAATAGCTCTTCAAAAAGTCTATTGTAAATACCTCACTATTAGTTCTAGTTGCAGGAAAGTAAACTAAAAATACACAATATGATTCTTCCTGTAGGAATTTGTTTCAGTTTCTTCATCCATTCATTCATTCAGAAATACTTACTAGGATTTATTGAGACTCTGTGGTAACACTTAAAGAAGTACCTACGCAATGCAGGGCACGAAAAATACAGAAAAGTATAAAGAATTTTTAACATACTTCCCCAGTTTGCAGTTTCATTTAATTGCATCAACAAAATTGTTTAACATGAGAGTGGTAGCTCATGCCTATAATCCCAGGACCCCAGAGGCTGAGGCAGGAAGATTGTTGCTAGCTCAAGGCCAGCCCCTGAACTACACAGAGAGACCCTGTCTCAAAAAAAAAAAAAACTGTTTAACTTAAGCTTTAAATAATATTTCTTGACTATAAGACTAATCCATCCTCATTATAGAAATAGTCATATAGACAGAAAATTCAAAAGAAAAAAAAGAACTCACCTAGAATCCTGGTCAAAAATCATCATTAGCAATTGGTGTAGGTTCTTAACATGATGTTTCCTGTGTTTGTGATTTTTTTTTAATAATTGAGATAGTTTTGTATGTTCTTATTCTTAAATTAAGTAACAGAGGCATCCAGAGATTTTTAGATGGGCAAGAAGTTTGGCCATGATCAATCAGTGAGAAATAACAGCCACTGGACAGTCTCCATCAAATGAAATCAAAAGGCCGTAACTCAGCTCATTTAGTACAAATATTAACATGCAGAAATTAATTACTCAAGCACCCTGAATACTTTGGAAGAGAAGTAAAGGACTTTTACAGTTACACTCAACCCACAATTGGTATAGAGAAAAAGGGGCACTTTTTAAAATTAGGTTTCCTAACTTAAAATTTGTTAGCAAGAGGTGAAACAGAACAAGTTTGGTTAAAATTTTCATTCTCCAAAGCTATAATCTTCTCTTTCTGTGGATTTATTTCTTAAAGTAGCATAGTGGGAGATAGTCTCCAGATATTCAGCAATACTTTTCAGACTTTAATGAGCACATGAATCACCTGTGGTTGTTGTACAAATGTAGATTCTGATTCAGTAAGTCAGGATAAGACCTGAGAATCCCAGAACGGGCAGTGGGGATGCTGCTGCTACACAGATCCTGGTCTCTGTTCAGCTCCCACCACTCAGCCATACAGGGGTGAGACGCCTCTTACTCTTCCACTGGGTGCAGGCCCTAGGCTTCTGGGTCAGGGAGTCTTCAAAAAAAGAAAGTATCTGTCTACTTTGCAGGTGATTGAAACTGGTCTGTTTATGTTTTTAAAAATTACATAAAATGACAGATTACCTGTTTTCATCTACATTACTTCATGTATCTTCATAAGCAGGTTAGTGGGGAAAAGCAGTATCAGGGACAACTAACAAGTCATTATGTAAACCAGGAGTTTGAAAAAAAGAATGTAACATAACATGAGTTCTTTCAAAGTCAGTAGTACAGAAGTTGGAAATGAGAATCTTCCCAATAAACTAAAAATAATGACTCCCACCACAGGATGCAAAATTTTTCTTCCTATTTCTTTCAATGCAAAGTTTTCAAATGATATTAGCAGCCTAAATCTGTGGTTCCGACAGGTGAGTGTAGACATATCCTAGGAGAATCCATGCCTGGGGCCAGGCGCAGATGGCTGTCAGTGATCCTGGTCGGCATTAAAAACCTCCTGCAGCATGAGAACCAGAGCAGAATATAATTTAGATCACATTGCAAACAAAATCAAGTGGGATAGAATTTCACTTTTAAATGTTCATTCACCAAAAACAGAAATAAACAAAAACAACCTATCAACATAGCATCACATTCTCCTGAGGCAAACAATTGCATGTATGCATCAATTGGTTTCAGAGAGAGCTCGGTGAGCCAAGATAATTAAGTACTGTCCTGCCCAGAAGCAGAGGGATGGGTAAAATGACCTCTTGAAGTCCCAATCCTATAATTTAGGAACTAGTTACTGACTCCTTCAAAATAACCACAACAGTGGTGATAAAGGGGTTAGGAGGCATTGGTCGCCAACAGGCATCAGACTTTAACCCACTGTCAGCCTCGAAGAGTGTTAGCAAAAGAAAATGTCCTTGCTTCTGACATCTGGAAGCTTACTTTGATTCTACTGCAAGTTCAATGTAGTTTCCTATTGGCATTGGGACATTCTGGAGAATCTTAGGACCTTTATAGTAACTACACTGCTTGGTAAACAGATTTTTTTTAACTTGTGGGTTTATACAAAAGGTACAAAATCAGAGGCCTCAAACTGTCTTGGCAGATCATTTTGCTTAGTGATTCTAATCTAATTTTGAGTAAACCTCAGTTATGCAGAATGACGTTGGCTGAGCAATTTTTTAAATTAATTTTATTGGTACATTTTAGGTACACAATATAATGACATTCATCGTTGGAGATTTGTACCTTTACATAATCTCTCTTGATTCTTATTTTTTCCCCATTCCCCTGCCCTCCCTTCATCCCCTCCACCCCTCTATCTACAAAGACTTTCCATTTTTTCATTTCCTCATGTTAATTCTATTCCTCTCTTTAACAATATATGGTGTAAGGTTTGAGAAATTATGCTCTATGTAACTATCACCTTTCAAAGGATAACAGTATCTAATCCTGACCTCCTCAGCCTAGCTGGCTGACTTTGTAATGCATAGTGTGAGAAGAAGGAAATTTAGACAAGGGATTTCATGGTTTTGCAAATCTGTTACCTATTACCGAAAAGAAAACAAAACAAGCTCACCTTCTATTAGGGCTCAGAAATCTTCATTGTTGACAGAGGAGAGATGTTAATATGGGACATTGTGGGTGCTGGGTGAGGAGATGTAGTTCTGGGTGATTTAAGCCATGCTTGGAATTTCCAGGTCACAATCTGTAACACAAATGTTGCAGCAATTGGGTTGCTATGTCATACCCTTTAATGGCCACTCAGCATTCCTTCATGGAATTCAACAGTTTATGATTTGTGTCTGTGAATCAGTCAGTGAATTGTCCTATCCTCCCTTCCCCAATAGAGTATACAATTTTGTGCTGACAGAAACCTTTTGCTTTTCCCTCTTGAATTCGTGAACTTTGAAGCTTAGTGCCTTACATGTAGTAGGACCTCAACAAATAGCTCTAAGATAAATTTTAAATGACTTTTGGATTTTTAGTATATACAATTTCCTTGAGCTAACAGGGGTTCACTGACTCTTTAATAAGGATATTTTCAGGTAAAATCCATATTAATCATAGGAATGGTGTACTTAAATATTAATACTTTTCAAAGGACTATTGGCTTTATCCGTGGAACTAATTTTTCATTGTCCTACTATCTTAAACTAAACAAGCAAATTGATCTCATGTTATGGATGGTGAGAAAAGGACAAAGATTCTCGATTAGTAAAATTAATATCCCGGATAAACAGGGAATTAAAAGTGAGATATGTAATCAGGTACTTAAAATATTCTGCTACCTATTCAACCACAAAGTGCAACTCCCCCTATTACAGATAGATCTCATCCATTAGCTCAACAATTATATTAATGGAAGCACAATTTAAGTCACATGGATGCCTAATGACTTATTTTTAAGTTTACATATATTTAAAAAGTAACTATATAATACTTAAATGTATCTGTATGCAATCAACAAATAACACTTAAAATTATTTTATTTTTTATATAAGGTAAGATATAACATTTTTGTATAAGAAATAGAAGCAACTCATCAGATGATATCAAGGCTTATTTTTTAAACAAAGCACTCAGATACTAAAAAACTGAATATTTCATAAAGAAAATAGGTTACTCTCCCCTAAAATTGCTTCTAATGTTAGCTGAATATTAATAAAATCCATAAACCATTAGTACATTATAGCTGCTTTGTTCTGAATTACATAGACCTTTTATGTTTATTCCTCAGTGAAAATGCATAAAAAAATGAAATCCACTCTAATTGTACTCTCTGAAGATAGCTGGTAAAATCATTTCTAGCAGCTATAAATCAATTGTAGTATTAAAATGACCTGCCAGGTGCATCTTCTGGGTATCAGACTAATTAAGGGAATGTATTAATTGCAACTATTCATCAACACCACCAACGTTGTTAGGTAACCCTTACAATGAATCTTTTTACCATATTATCTAGCAATAAAACTGCAGTTTTATAAAATGTGAAGAAAAAAAGAAAGAGAGAGAGAAAGCTAGGAGAATGGCTTCTGCTTCTACATTTCAATAAGGTTTACACAGAGTTGCAAGATGCCCCAAATGAAGTGTTTTCTTACACTAATTTTATCTCATCTTTCTGCTGGTTTTCATTATGTTTTATTTTGTGAAATACCTTTGTTACATTCTAAAAAAAAACTCTGAGTTTTTAAAAACCAGTTATTTTATTGTTGTCTATTAAATAATTGCTGGCAACAGCATATTTAGAATATATATACATATGGAGAGAGAGGAAGATATACATTCATGTTCTGTAGTATTCTCTAAGTGTATAAAATATATACACACTCACTTGTTTGTGTATGAAACATAGCACTGCACTGTGTGTGAATATGTATGCATATATATAATATACAGTGTTCATGTACATATGTACACACATACATACACACACAAACACACACACACATATCTATCCTTCCCCAGATGTAACTCAATTAAGCTGCAATGGTAATTAGCATCAAAGGAATGTCAGGAAAATGTAGGTGATCTTAAGTGGTAAACTGAGTAGGCTTTTGAAATTAAGTTCAAATGACAACCATATCGTTATTACAATTTTCATTCCTCAGAGAAAAGAAATGTAAAATCTAAGAAATTATTATGAAACAAGAACTTTTTTTTTTCTTTCATTATGAGCCAAATTCTTACAGAATAGTAAGTGATTCACTGGTTCTAAGACCAACATTAATTCACTTTGTCATTATCATTATAAGTTTTTTAATTTGACTCTCTTTAGTACTCTAAATAATATGGGTGACAAAATGACAAATTCTAAGCAGAGGAGACTACAATTTTCTGCTCTTCTGATGTAAATCACTAGAAGACCCTGAACTAATCCTGAATGTTGTAACCAGTTTTAGAAACTGGTTCCCAGATTCGGAAAATGTGGTTCCCTTGGGATCAGGTCTTGGCAACTCACTCCTCTTTGGAGTATTCCTGCCAGAATTCTATTCCAGGGCTAGAGCATTCCAAGTTCACAAGTTTGACAACAGACAAGAAGGTAATATGACCCTTATTGCCCTAGCACACCTGACCTTCCTGCTGTACAAATGGAGAGAGATTAAGGCACTGGAATCACTGGACATGGTAGCTCTACACAGCAGAGGCTCCAACAGCACTACGAGGAGCAGTCACTCATCAATTGTCTCACCTCACATTGCCTGTTGGTATTTGTCTTGAATAGGCAGTCTCAGGCAAAGCTTGTGCTGAGGAAAAGGAATATTTCTCCTCCTACATGGTTGGAACTTTGAAATGGAACAAGAAACTCATTTGGTTAACAATCGTCATGAGTCTAGGAAGGATCTATTTTATCCCCAAAAATAAGAACAATGGAGAAAGCAGGCTGTGTTTGGAACTTCTGCTTGGGAGGGTAAACCCTTAATTCAGCCACAGAGAGGCAGAGTCACAAGCCCCATATCAGGAATTGGGGCTCTGAACTCATACTTGTTCTCCATTGTTCAAGGAGCTAAGACACACACACAGAAAGAACTGGAGACTGATGAAATAGACAAAGCTACCCATGTAAGAGTAGCACTTCAGGAGAGTAGGAGAGCCTCAAGCTATACTACTGCCCAGCACTTCAGGATTACAGACAACTCACTTAACATAATGGCCTCAAAGTTGCTAGGTGTACTAATAAAAAAAATAACAGGAATCAAAAAAGACAACTCACACAAAATTCCAAAATAACTTGGGAGTCAGGGAGTATACCTATGCTAAGTCCTAAATTTGATGCTAAGCCTATGCTTTTAATCAGTAAGCTAGACTGTTTCTCAATGTCCTTGTGAAGTTTGGAAACATCTCTATGCATTAATAACAAATATAAATGTCTGTTATTTTTTTTCAGTCTTATTTGGGTTTTTGTTTGGTTTGGTTTGGTTTGGTTTTGGGGGGTTGCTGTTTTGTTTTTGTTTTATTTTGTTTTAAAACAGGGTCTTACTATGCAGTTCGAACTGGCCTTGAACTCACTATATACCCAGGATGACCTCGAACTCATGGGAACCCTCCTGCCTTAGCCTCCAGAGTGCTGGGATTACAGGCGTGCACCACCAGGCCTGGCAACCATCTCATTTTTTATAACATTACCATACTAATCAAATAATGGTCTGCTTGGCCTATGTTTCCTAAAATTTCCTATGTATTCCTGAGAATGCATTCTTGGTCTCAACAATTTTAAATTTTTATACAACATAAAAGCACTACTAGCAAGATTGATACTACCATTAAACAAAAGTTAAAATCCTTTATTCATGCCCTATTCCTTCACTGGAAAAAAACAAATGCAGATTTTTCAGATCTTTGCTTATACACCTAGGTTTTCACTTCATTTTATTTTAGGAATAGTTTTTCTTTCCAAGTATTAAGGGATAAAGAAATGATACATTAATGATTACATGTGATGAGGCAAATAAAATCTGCGTAGCACTGAGAAGTAAATATAATATGCTTTTCTGCATTCAAAAAGTAAGATTAGAACATAGAAGATAAATGCATAACAGGCCAGAGCTATGAAATCTGAACTAACAGGAATTCAGTAACAATAACCATGACTGTTGTGACTGACTAAAGATAAAGCACTTTTCTGTATTTAATTAAAACAACTGTATAGTAGTTTCAAATGTTCATACTTAAAGAAACAAAGAAATATGCTAGTTTGAAGCTCTCACTCCCAAACGGTCAATTCACTTACTGATTGTAATCTAGGAGAGTAGAACAGGGAATAAACCTGAAGTGACTTCAAGCTCTAAAGTAAATGGATTTGCATATTTCATTTTGGATAAAGGGATATTGTTTTGATTTCCCTTCTCTTGACACATTCAAAAAGAAAAATATAGTTTCTTCATTTTTCAGACTTAACTCATTGCATCATTGTGGATAATATTGTTGCAGACACTATACATAATGAAATAGACTCAGTCCAGAAAATGTTTAGAAGCTATCCAATTTTCCCTCTCAGTTCCTCTGCTTGACACCTTGGAATTCTCTGTACTAGGAATAATTAACTCACTCAAGCTGACATTTTGCATGGCTCTTCATCTTTCTGTGTATATATCAAAGGCACAATTATCTCTGACTACATTCAAACAAACCAACAAATATATACATATGTACACACACACACACACCAGTGGGCATGGTGCTGTATACCTACCTATAATCTCAACTCTGGAAGGTTGAAACAGAAGGATTATAAGTTAGAGACCAATTTGGGCAACTTAGTGACTTAGCAAGACCTTGTTTCAAATTAAAAAGGAAAAAAAGTAAAAACTGTTGGAGCTGTAGCTCAGTGTGAAAACCCTGGGTTTAATACCTAGTACTGCAAAATAATTAGCTAACCATGTCTCTTCTTTTACCCATCATCCATTAATTCTTCCAAATCTATCCATGGTCAGACCCTATCCTATACCTATATGATGGAAAACAGCATTTTTCAGATATTTCTGCCTCCTCACTTTCCACTCTATTCTACAGGTAAAGGAATTTCTTTGTCAAGCATTTTGATCCTGCAACTTCAATTCTCTGGTTCAGCTGTTCGGCCATAAATCCTCTAAAATTCAATCTACGATTCCAAAGGAAAGTGCTGTTTTCAGCAGCATGCTCTAGAAAAGATTTTCTCAGTATTCTCAAGAAAGTTAGCTTCCTGTTCAATGCCACACTGTATCCTGTACACAACCTTATTTTATAACTCTTTTCACTCCTGAGAGTACTTGTTCATTTGTTGATGTCTCAGTAAACTGTGAATTTCTTGATTGCAGAAATCATGGCTTATAAATCATAAATCTAGTGCCTAGTATTTTGCTTGGCATAAAGTGGCAATCATTAAATGTCTGTTGGATAAATAAATGAAGCCTGTATTCTTCACCATCACCACCACCCCACTGCATAGCGCACACATATCTGTCCTCTTCTCAATGCTATCCAGTGAGTTCTACTTACAAATCTACACAAATTTAAATTAAAATTAACTTGCCTCCAAGTTATGACACAGCGTTCTTTCTAAACTTCAATGATCTTTCCCCTTCTATGTCAAGTCTGGCCCTTTCAAAGTGCTAATCAATATTAATCTCATCCTTTTTAGAATAGTTTTGAGATCAACTAATTCTAGAAGTCACTTTGCCATTCTAGTTGAGTATGATGATGATAATGATAAAGAATATCATTAAAAGTCTACAATTCTAATTTATTTATATTGATCATCTCCTGTCTTTACTACAGATTTGAAATGCTTGAATAAATGTAAAATTACCTCCATTTTACAGATGAAATTGCTGAAACTGAAAACAATAAATAATTTGTTAGCTCCAACTTTTTTATCTATGACTAGGAGACAGTCTTTTGCTGGAGAAAGTGCAATTAAGCATCTATTAGATCTTTTTTCAAATTCTACCTTGACTACTCATGGCATGTTAGAAGTACTCGAGTCTGATCATCAGTTTGCTGATTAACAAAGAAGACATAAAGTTCAATAATTCAGTTTCCTTTTCCTTGCTCCCAAACATTTTGTGTTCCGCACGCAGGTATCAATACATGGCTTCAATCATAATGAAGTTAATAACTCTGAAACGTCTGATGCTAAGGAAAAATATGCATTTTGTGTTTCTTCGTCACCTAGAAATACTTAACAAGACATCTGATCTTCAGCTTTTTTTCTGGAGAAGCACTGAAAAAAACATTTATGACATTTAAAAAATTATTAAAGTCTTAGTTAATCCTGTGGCAACTAACTATACCTATTATTATTACTTTTAAAATAAGCTAAGAAAAATATAACTGTGTTAAATTGAAAGATGAGAGACTTTGCTGACAGAAAACTGAAAAAAAGGTAGTTAGGAATCATAACATTATTTCCGTTTGTTTAGGGGAGGCTTTGCTAGGGTAGCATCATTTAATGTAGTTTGCTAATGGAACCCTTTAGTATATACCTGAATGACTGTCTCATCATCAAAATCATAAGGGTAGATTTGACAAGTGCAAATTCTTGATGTAGCTGTTTGAAACATTCATTCCTCACATTCACATCTCTATGCTTAGTTAAAGCCCTCCACAGTCTTAAAATGGGAACCAAATGTCTCCTGTCAAAAATGAGCCTTAGCACATAGTAATATAACCAAATGTTACAATTTATCTCTTGACTGCCCTGGAATTTTCCTGTCAGGGTGCTATTTCTAACTGGCTTGGTGACATTCCTTAGTTTTTGCTTCTGAAGTGGCTTCTGGAAATTACTGATCAGCTGTGGCCCTGCCCTGATGGTCTACATGCCATTCAATAACATTGCTTGCCAAGAAAGAGTAGTGACATGCTGCTGCACATGGCCCTAAAATTCCCACCATGCCGATTTCCTTTAGGTTCATTGATGCCTCAAAAGGAAGCTTGTAAAGCAGAAACTCGACTGATGTGGATGGCAAGAGAAGGAAATGCAGTGGGATTTAAGGGTAACATCAAGAAAACATTTGTTAAAAAACATAAAACTCTCTCGGGTACTTGTAGACACCCTTTCTAGCACTGCTGTTTCCACAACACCTGCCCCCTGCAGTCCTTTATTCTCCAGGCTTCTCAAAGGGCTACTGAGCCAGAAGCAACAACACAACAGGGAGTACTTATGTCAACCCCCCACACGCATTTCTGTGAACTGAAATATGAGGTGTGGCTAAGTAGACCTCACTATTGCTAGGGTCTACATATTTTATCTGCTCACTCACTCCCTAGAATTGCTCTCCCATTACTGGCCTGATTGTAGCTAAAAACAATAAATGAAAATATGCTGAAAGATGACAGTCTAAAGTCATAATGGAAATTACAGGCACATAAAGTAGCGCCAAGGTGCCTGGATGGCTATTTGACTACGAGTACAGATATCCTTTCCAGAGGAGGCAGAACAGCCTGCTTCCTCCCCCTCTCCATAGCCTAAAACACACAAGAAACCTGGAGACCCGGGACTTGGCTTTCAATGTAGCAACTCCATGTCATCTCTAACTTGTACACCCAAAGTTCCTGGGGTACTGTGGACCATAAATACAAATCAGCAGGAGCTGAGGACTTACCCAAGCTAGCATGATGCAAATAATTATGTATTTCTCACATGCAACCTATAGTATCAAATCACTGGTGGGACTAGGGCTATTAAATTCTCTCCTGGTTCCAAAAAAGATACAAGTCAACATAATGTTAAGTGAAATAAATCAGACACAATCTAAAATATCACATGATTTCTCAAATATGAGAAACCCAAGACAAAATAAATTAAAGGGGAAAATAAAAGATAATGGGAAACAGGGAGATACATCTTTGCAAAAGGGAAGGTGATTGAGAGATGGAGGGAGGAAGAAAAGAAAGAAGCAGAAGAGGATGAAAAAAAGTATTAAGATGTGTTATGACATGTACCAACTACCAAAGATGAAGGTTATCATTATGTACTACAAACATGTAATAATAAAAATTAAAAGTAAATTAAAAGCTATAGGTCAAGGTTATTTTTGAGCACCATTAAAGTCAAGGAAAGAATGATTGTAATATTTTTAGAAAGAATAGCTCTGTTCTAAATGGTAGGATTGGTATTCTGAAAAAAAAGAATTCCATGATAAATATATTTGGGGGGGCTCTTTACTACAACCTGAAGACATGTGGAAAGAAATTCTCAGAACATATTTTTTCTCTTGGAGCTCCTCTTCATATCCTAGTCTGTAAAACACAGTTAGAAAAAAAAAAAATCACTGTTTTATTCATTTGAGACAGTAGACCTGGTAGGTCCCAGGAAATTCTTTTGCCCTACTGGGTTTTTTTTACTTTAAATTTTTTTCATTGCATTTTCATTTTCTAACCAAAATGCAAAGTCCAGTCAAACTTAAGTTATTCCAAATAATATTGAGGAGCATTATTTTGAAAGATACTGTCAGAATTTCTATATAGGCTTCCCCTGAAATTTGTCATCTAGATAATGCTTCTACAACTTGAAAAGCTAAATCCCTATGCTACAGAACAAAGTCGATTCAGTTCACACTAAAAGTTTTTTTATTTTGATATTTATATATCTTTTTGAGTGGTGAATTCATCTTTTAAAACTTTATATCTGTTGACAAAGGGTCTCATTGTAGTTAACACTATTGCATAAGCTACTGTGAAAATTTATACCCCCCAATTCTGCTCAGTTTTCACCTATATTGATATCTCTGCTCAGAATGTATGAACCAAAATATACATTGCATTCAGCAAAATGCTGGTAGTATATGAGGATAATTCAGTCTTACCATTAACTCATCAAATTTTTTTCCAATCTGGCTACTTCTCCAGGCATTGCCTTCTAGCTACCTGGATCTAAAACTTTATGATGCCTTTTTGACACTGATTGGTGACTTTAAAATGCCTTAATTAGTTGAGGAGTGTGGCTCACTGGTAGAGTACTTGTCTAACTTGCACAAGGCCCTGGGTTAGATCCTTAGCAGACCAAAATAACATTAATAATAATGATAATAATAACGGTAATGTGCCTTAAGAGTTTAATTTCTGTACTGAAACAAGAAATTCATCATTCCTTTTCTCTTACTGCACTTTTTAAAACTCTTCCTTTTGTCCTCTATCTCCTGCTTATCCCTTTCACCTTTCCTCTACTTGCTTCACTCTCTTGATCCATTAGCAGCAGCCTAGCAGTCTGATAGCTATACCTTAAGGTAATTCTGAACAGAAGTAAAAGGCCTTGGAATCCTTAGTAATCCACTTCAGATCCTGCTACTGAGCATTGGTTAGGCTCCAAAACAGCCAACAGTATTTTCAGGCAACTACCTTGGAAATTGAAAACCTGTTAGAGCACTTGTGAAATAACATAAGCCCTGGAACAAAAATCATACAAATAAAAAAAAGAAAATGTCCTTCCAGTGTTAAGGCATTGCTGAAACAATTGAAAGGAAGATAGGCTCTAGCTGATCTCTATTGATGGGCCTGGAAGTGGCTGATGCTTAGAAGCAGACTGATTATTTTGCCTGCATTTTGCCATCATTAGGCCTCTGCCCTGAAGCCCCAGCAGCTTACTCCACTTCACAGAGCTTCGCATCCCAAAGTGAATAGAAAACCTGAGATAATGCATATTTGAGAGTTACTCATGGAGCAAACATTACATGCACAGAACATTCCAGCCCAGCAGTGCCTGCTACTTTGTTTAAGGCAAGACAGTTCTGCAAACACCCCTGGTATAGCCGCTTCCAACTTGCTTTCTATCCCTTTTTGCCACAAATGCCCTCCTTGTATTCCTCTTTGGACAAGAAGAAACCTATACTTTTACCCTTGACCCTACTTTGACTCACTGTCTCCTGAATTGGTTTCCTTCTCCAATGCTTACTTCTACACTCTTCCCACCTTCCTGACAAAATTTCACCAAGCCAAAATATCTGACAGATATACAAATATACAACATAAACATTTCTACTCAGCCAAGTTTAACATAACTTTTCTCTCTTGTTGAGATCATCTTGTAAATTGTTCCCTCAGCTTAAGATTTTCATTTTTGCCCACTGTGAGAGATATTTTTAAGCAGATAACATAATTTCTGTGCCAGACTGACAATAATAATGGTTTCTAAAGTACTGAATGTAATGCATCCCCAGGAATTCAAGTCGCACCACCACTGTCTCTCCTTAAATATCCTCCTCTCTCTCATACCTCAACTTCTCTGTGTTTGTCATTTCTGCTCTCCCTTGACTCCATTGCATTGTCTTGCAGTTTGCAGGCTCCTCCTTCCCTTCCCCTCTCTACTTCTAGTCACCCCCAACTAAAATAGATCCGTCTTCTTGCCATTTCTGGCCACCAGCTAACTCCTAGTAAGACACGCCTTCTTTCCTTTTCTATTTCTGCCGTATTCTTCACCCCAGCTCATCCCCTGGTCCCAGGACAACCACACTCTGCAAGATTGGGACAAGGATCAGAAGCAGGAAATTTAACAATGGCAGAGCTGTGACAAGTTAATTCAACTCCTGCTGTTAAATTAACCAGCGTTCCAGCCGAGTTAACGTGTCACCCAGTTTCAAAAGGTTAAGCTCCAAGCTTAATCTTATTCATCATTATGAACTCTTCAAATTGGCTGAAATATTTAAAATTCAGTGAAATGAAAGGACCGCAGGAAACATTTAAGAGCCAACTACACGGTCTTCAAAAAAATGGAGAAATAATCTACAAAGATTAGGAAAAGAAGGCTTCAGAATGGGTGAATAGAGACACTTGAGAACCAGGTTAGAGTGAATAATAAAAGGACATTGAGGACAAGGGCATCTTATCTTCCCACTATCGTGAGGAGATTCAGGCGTTAGGAAGAAATTTAATGGAGCACCCTGAAAATGCTTGTCCTATCTCATCATAAGCAACAGACCAAAACTGAATGCTAATGAAAAGGGCATTTACAATAATACCCACTGAGCTCTCTGTTTCTCTTTGACTTCAGACACAGATGGGAGGTGGGTCACACTGTGCCCCCCACTTATCACTGACTGGGAGGAGCATCACAGCCTCCTGCGTGCTCTCTACTCAGGCTTCTGTGATAGCAGAGAGCCCATGTGAATCTTGATGGAAAGAGCCGTGCAGAACAAAATAACACTAAAGGTGCTGAACTGAACTCAGCATCTCTTACTAAGCACAATGTTTAGTATAGAGCAGGCTTAATGAAGGTTTATTTGATTACATTTATTATTTCTATAATAGCTTTTGCAGATTTTTGAATAGCATGAGTAAGGTGAAGGGAACTGATATTCCACATGTGTCCTATTCCCTTCCTCAGTCTCTCACCCTAAGCTGAAGCACATGGAGCTGTTTAAAATATGTATTTTTTTTCACACATGGAAGATCTCCAGCTACCAGCCTTGCATCACGCCCCTTCGGACAAATAGCTTCATTCTACCCATGCTAGTGCTCGTGGCTAAATTTTCTCCTTGCTCCTGCTTGTCAATTTGTGTATATTTCCCCAAAGTCCTTCCTCCAGTCTCCACCTCTTTTAGAAATGCATTTTATATTTAAGTCCCCTTCCATCACAATGGAAATTTTTTAAAGAGGTAGTTTTAGATTTTAGAAAGATATTACTGTGCCAATTGTATGTTTTAATATTTTACTGTACTGTATCTATATGGCAAAGACCAAACCTTTCTAGTTTAATACAATACATATTTTGTGTGGTTAGTACAATGTTGTACTTTCTTGAGATCTTGTGTGTGTGTGTGTGTGTGTGTGTGTGTGTGTGTGTTTGGTATTGGGGATTGAACTCAGGACCTTGCACTTACGAGGCAGGCACAGCACCACTGAGCTACATCCCTGGTCCAATTGAGATCTTAATAAACAAGAATAAGTGGGCCGGGGATGTAGCTCAGTGGGGAGAAATATCCGTATATTCTCCTTAATTTTATGCCAGATTTACTTTATCTATCTATCATCTATTATCTATCGTTCTCTCCATTTCACACACATACCCACATACACAGATAATAGGTAGTCCTTTCCAATTCACGTACTACCAATAATTGTTTGCTGTGATTTAATTAAATTGGCAAAATTCCCCAATTTGAAATTAAACAATTCTGGAGATAGTAGAACTTGACTTTAGCAAGTATACTGGTACTATTTGCCTACTAAATAAGATGCTGAGTACAACTGGTAGTATTTTTCAATAATAATCACAACACTATCTCCCATTCTAACTTCTTTTATGTAATGTGAACTTGCCACTTTTCATGAATCTGGATCATCTTTTACTAATAAGATAACATGAAAGAGAAGCTGTGAGGCTTCTGAGGCAAGGTCAAAAGAAACCATGAGTCTCTGAAAGTTAGGTTTCCAGATAGTCCAGGATGGCATGGCATGCGCACTTTCAGACATTATGCTCTGAGAAGCCCAAACCAGAGAGAACATTTGTAGGTGCTCTGATGAATAATCCCAAGTTATCCCAGCCTGAAGAGCCTCAGTCCAAATGCCAAGAATGGGGATGAACAATCACCAAGAAGATTCCAGTACTCAGAGCTACCCCCAGCCATTCTAGTCCCTAGCAGAGACCAAGGCATCAAGTTTCTATGGCAAGGCATCAAGTTTCTCTATGCCTGATCCACAGAAACTGTGAGTATAAATAAACACTTGCTGAATCAGACAGCTCTCTTGATGTTAGACAGCATACCAAACAGGAGAGGTTTATTTGGCTCATGGTTTCAGTAGACTCAGTCTATGGTTGGTTGGCTGCAAGGCCTGTAATTTCTACAAGTATTTCTACAAAAGAAATAGAAATAAAGCAGTTAAAAAGAAAATAAGAGAAAAGAGAAAAGCCCACATAATATTATGTTATTTGGATTTTGGGACAAAAAAATTACTATTTCAACCTGAGGAACCAAATAGGAGGAACTTAAGTAAGGAAAGGATGACAAGCATAACATACAAAAATATTAGTACAAAAGTAATCATTATAAAAAATATAAATCTTTCTTGCTACCAAAAGAATTTCAAAAGGTAAATTTTAAAAATTGAAAACTGAAAACAGAAAAATGTAACGCATTACATTATACATGTACATATGTATGACACCAAATATGTCAGTCATATTCATACATGTAAATAGAATTGATCACTTATTGAAAATGATGTTTATTTTTATTTTTTATTTGGTAGTGCTGGAAATTAAACCCAGGGCCTTGCACATGCTAGGTAAGTACTCTCCTTATAAGGTCTGCTACATTTGAGTAACATAGCTTAAAAAAATGACTCAGAAACACGAAAAATAAATAAAATTAGACACAGCACACAATATGTATTGGACACCATTTTGTCCTACCTCTAATTCTTTCAGGAACTCTTCTAACTCTAGTTACTGTTCTGGCTATAGGTGCCAAGTAGCCTTTGCATCTGTGTGAGCCCAAGGTGCCTCACTTCCAACACCAGAGGTCTGAGGCACCAGAGAAGGTCTGCATAAGACAACCTCAGCAATTATGGGCAACCCAAAGATCCAGGGACGTTAACATATTTCTTCCAAAAGACTATAGCACCTCCCAAAGGTACTCCCTAACATCAAACTTTTAACACATACATCTTTCGGGGACACCTTCATACCAAAGCCTTATAAAATTTTGTTGAATGTAACTCTATTCTGCTCACTCACAAAATGCTCTCTACGGAGAATTATTACTGAGCCAAATATCATATCTGAGTATGATTAAATTTATCCCAAATAGTAATATTAATAGAATATCCAGCCCTGGCGTGATTCCGTCCTGCATGTCTGTTCTCTGGGGCAGTAGCTATTTATTTCCATCTGCATTCTCTCCCACCTAAGTGCATGCCACCACTCCATGGAAGATTCGATGCATATGGACATGAGCCCCCTGAGGCCCCAGAACTATCTTTTCAGTTGTGAACTAAAGGCCCACAAAGATTATCACTTTAAGGTGGATAATGATAAAAATGAGCACCAGTTGTCATTATGAATGGTCAGTTTAGGGGCTGGTGCAAAGGATGAATTGTACATTGTGGAAGCAGAGACAATGAATTACGAAGGCAGTCCAACTAAAGTAACACTAGCAACTTTGAAAATGTCTGTACAGCCAACGGTTTCCCTTGGGGGTTTTGAAATTACACCACCCATGGTCTTAAGGTTGAAGTGTGGTTCAGGGCCTGTGCATACTAGTGGACAGCACTTAGTGGCTGTGGAGGAAGATGCAGAATCAGATGAGGAGGAGGAGGAGGAGGATGTAAAACTCTTAAGTATATCTGGAAAGCGATCTGCCCCAGGAAATAGTAGCAAGTTTCCATAGAAAAAAGTAAAACTAGCAGCTGATGAAGATGATGATGATGACGACGATGATTTTGATGATAAGGAAGCTGAAGAGAAAGCACCAGTGAAGAAATCGATGCTAGATACTCCAGCCAAAAATGCACAAAAAATCAAACCAGAATGGAAAAGACTCAAAACCATCAACACCAGGATCAAAAGGTCAAGAATCCTTCAAAAAACAGGAAAAGACTCCTAAAACATCCAAAGGACCTAGTTCTGTAGAAGATATTAAAGCAAAAATGCAAGCAAGTATAGAAAAGGGTGGTTCTCTTCCCAAAGTGGAAGCCAAGTTCATTAATTATGTGAAGAATTGCTTCCGGATGACTGACCAGGAGGCTATTCAAGATCTCTGACAGTGGAGGAAATCTCTTTAAGAAAACAATTTAAACAGTTTGTTAAAATTTTCCGTCTTATTTCAATTCTGTAACAGTTGATATCTGGCTATCCTTTTTATAATACAAAGTGAGAACTTTCCCTACCGTGCTTGATAAATGTTGTCCAGGTTCCATTGCCAAAAATGTGTTGTCCAAAATGCCTGTTTAGTTTTTAAAGATGGAACTCCACCCTTTGCTTGGTTTTAAGTATGTATGGAATGTTATGATAGGACATAGTAGTAGTGGTAGTCAGAGATGGAGATGGTGGGGAGACAAAAATATACATGTGAAATAAACTCAGTATTTTAATAAAGTAAAAAAAATAGAATATCCATCTAGTAATAGCCAATGTTCCTTCAGTCAAACAATATTAAGGAAAAATATCCTAAGGGAGAAAAATTGATGATTAGGACTTCATGAGACTGACTTAAGAGCTTCACAAGCCTTAAGTACAGCTGATGGGAGGTCAGAAATGTTCACTATGAACCTGTAGGTCTAGCATTATGTTCCATGGTAGTATTAATAATTAATTTATTAATTATTTAAAATATTATCTATGCAGTGAAATAGAGGATATTCTTTTTTTTTTTTTGAGAATATTCTTTAATATTCCAGTAGTGAACCACATCCATCTCTTGAGGCAAGTGTAACTACCTCCAGCACCTCCAGTTTCCCCCAGCCCTACCTCCCTTCCATCAAACTACTCAAGGACCCAGTGCTTGCACCCAGCCAGAATGGCTGCTCCTCATTCAAGATAGTCCTTGCTACTTTCATAAAGTAGTGTACTTTTCCCCTTCAGAACTTAACATATGTCTAATGGGTTCTTCTCTTTGAGCCACTCTTCTCTTCAAATCCAATTAGGACATAGTACTTTTTACTTTTAATTTAAAATGTTCAAGAAGCACAAAGCCTCATATAAGTGACAACAATTAGATCACAATGTATAATTTTACTGACAGAATTATTGTTATTACAATAACATTTGCTTTATTGTCTCAGGACCAAATGCTAAATGGCATTATATTTTAAGGAATAAAATGTATTTAAATGCAGTTTAATTATATCAACTCAAAAAAAGCTATTGTTTAGATGAGTTTCTTAATGTCAAAGATTACTAGCTAGAATTTTAAAGTTTTATATTTTTAAGGTTTGGACTTTTATTATATCAACTTTGACTCCCTTACACAGTAAAAATTGTAGTTATATACACATTTGTTTCAGACATAAAGAAATTTAAATAGTAGGAAATCCAGAAAAAGAAGTGTCTTTCATTCCATGTAATGCAAACTACAAAATGAAAACAATGAACTATATTTTGTGAATACTACAATTACTTCTGTAGAAATGAGTCTATAAATGAAATTACTGGTCAAGAATTTATCAAAACAAATCACTGTGTACCAAATATAGCCATGAAGCCATGCACTGTGGAGAATTTCTGTAATTATTGTTTCTTATAGAAAAAAATGTGATGCCTTACTTAAAAAGAGAGGAAATGAGAATACGTGTAGCTCTCATTCTTATTATTATAATGGAAGCTCATGATTCACAGTATAATTAAGAATTCTGTTGTTGACACTATGGATAAAGCTGGCACTTCTTTTATTTAGATCAGTGTCACTTAAGCATACACCACAGATACTTTGTATTAATCTGGAAGAAAATATTTGAGATCTGTACCTAGTTAAAAGCCCACTATAGAAGCAAAGGAAGTACAACCTAAAATTAAATAACATGTTAAGTAAAATCCACAAGATGTTGAACTAATACAGCATTAAATTACAAATCACATGGGTACGTCACATCATGGAAGGAAGAGTTTATGTTATGGTTTTGAAATATCATCTTGAGGCAGTTTTCTATTATCATGTATCAGTACAGTATAGATTCAAATATATAATGCCATTTCTCAAAGTTTCTTTTATACTACCTCACTGAGACTCATCTATCCAAGCACAAACATAAACTAAACTCACTCTGACAGACATATTACCCACTTTAGAGAAGTTCGCCTGAAATTTCAAGCCTGTATTTACCCTCTTCTGAAACACTCTTTCCTTTTTAGTACATGTTCAGAATATGTATTGATTACATTCATCTTGGTGAGTCTGTATGTGTACATAGCACATTCTAATTCTTTTTTATTTCTCCTTACCTTCTTCTACTTTTTGGCCCTTCTATCTCTTGGTCCCCTTTTCATTTGCCAAAGAGCTATCTCCCTGTTTCAAACCTATTATATATCTTTTATTTCTCTCTTTAAATTATTTATACTTTTGGTTTCTATATAGGACAAATAATGCAATATTTAAGCTTATGTGTTGGATTTATTTCATTTACTATTATGGTCTCAGGGTCTCTCCATTTTCCTGCAAATGACTCAAGTTTATCCTTCTTTATGGTACAGTAGTACTTCCTTGTGTATAAATACCATATTTTCTTCATCTATTAATCTGTTGATGGGCATAGAGGCCACTTCCAAGATTTAGCTGTTATGAATTGTGCTGCTATGAAAATGGATATGCATGTATCATTGCAATGTAATTTATCTTTAACTTCTTTGGGAAGATGCCAAGAAGGGGAAGAGCTGGGTTAAATGGACTTTCTTTATTTCTTTCTTTCCATCTTTCTTTCTTCCTTTCTTTCTTTTTTCTTTCTGTTTTGAAGAATTTCCAAAGTGATTCTCGTAGTGGTTGTACTAATTTACATTACCAACATCAATGTAGAAGGGTTCCTTTTTCCCAACAGCCTCACCAGCATTTCTTGTTTGATTTATTGATGATAACCATTATTTCTGGAATAAGATGGAATAATTATGTTATTTTAATTTACATTTCTTTAATGGGCAGAGATGCTCAACATTTTTTCATGTATTTATTTGCCATTTGTACTTCTTTTTTTAAATTTTTTTTTATTAAATTCTTTTATTGGTACATTGTAGGTATACAACACAATTACATTTCTCACTGGGAATTGTACCTTTACATAATGCATCTTGGTTCTTATTTTTTCCCCATTCCTAGCCCTCCCTTCATGCCCTCCA
>NW_004624732.1:1022468-1042740 GCF_000247695.1 Heterocephalus glaber | reverse complement strand
GGAAGGAAGTGGGAGGGCTAGGGGAAAGGATAGAAGGGAATGGGATTAATATGAGAAAATGGAAAAATAGGGACAAAATCTTTGTAAATAGGGCGGACTGGAGGAGTTGAAGGGAGGGCTGGGCAAGGGTGAAAAATAAGAGCCATTTGTACTTCTTCTGAGAAGTATCCGTTCATTCCAGTTGCCCATTTTTGATCGGGTCTTTTGTTTTGGGGGAATCTAATTTTTTTTAGTTCTTTATAAGCCTAGATATTGGCCTTGTGTCTCAGAAATAGCTGGCAAAAATTTTTTCCCATTCTGTAGATTGTCTCTTCATTCTGTTGGTTGTTTCCTTCACTTTGCAAAGCTTTCTAATTTGATATAATCCTATTTGTTGATTCTTGATACTATTCCTTCTGTTCAGAAAGTCCTTGCCTATGCCTATGACTTCAAGAGATTTATCA
Organism: Heterocephalus glaber; assembly: GCF_000247695.1. The sequence continues at coordinate 1,042,297 of NW_004624732.1, read as the reverse complement.
ATTTTATATTCCAGCAGATTCAGTGTTTCCATTTTAATATTTAAATCTTTGATCTATTTTGAATTTATTTTAGTGCGTGTTAAGAGATGTGGTTTTAGAGTCAGTCTTTTGCATGTATATAGCCAGTTTTACCAACACCATTTGTTAAGGAGGCTATCTTTCCTCTAACATCTGTTTTGGCCCCTTTTTCAGAGACCAGATGGCTAAAGGTGTCTGAGATTGTTTCTCCATCATCTATTCTGTTCCACTGGTCTACATGCCTTTTTTGTTCCAGTACCATGCTATTTTAACTACTTAAGCTTTGTAATATAACTTGAAATCCAATATTGTAATTGCTCCTGCTTTGCTTTTTTTGCCCAGGATTGCTTTTCCTATTCTGGAAATTTCTGGTTCCATGTGAATTTTAAGACCTTTTTGTAGTTCTTTGAGAAATTCTATTGGTATTTTGATTAGAATTGCATTAAATCTCTATATTGGTTTTGGTTGTAAGACCATTCTTAAAATACTGGTTCTACCTATCCAGGGATAGGAGATATCTTTCCATTTTCTGATACTCTCTTCAATCTTCTTTTTCAGAGTACTATAGTTTTCATTATAGAGGATTCTTACTTCCTTTTCTCTAACAATGAACCACAGTATTGTTGATGACACAAGACAAATCAGATGCTGGCCTACAGTTAAAACCAATCTATAGCAACAAATATGCCACCCTGGCAATAGCAAAGAAATCAGCAATAATAATAGAGACAAAGACAAAATGAATAGTGACATACCATAAGACTCAATAAAAGCTTCCACTGTCCCACCTTAAACAACAGAAAAAAGATCTGCGATAATAATATAGACACAAAGACAAACCAAATATTGACATATGGCAAATATCTACTAAATGCAACAACTGTACTATCATTAGCAATAGAAGATAACAATAATACATAAAGGCAGCTATCCAAAGATTAATAAAGCTTAATAGTTATAGTAATGAAAATGGAGGCAGTGAGGAAGGAGGAAATGAAAGAACTCAAATTTGAAAACTAAAGTAAAGGAACATAACAAGGAAGAGAGAAAAGTGTGATAAAGGATTCTACTAAAAGAATAAAAAATTAATAGTTAGATAAAAGTAATAGAAAAGAACAAAGAAGAAAATAAGAAAGCAACAGTTTGAAAAAAGAGAAGAAACCCCAGCCCCCCCATGAAGAAAAAGAGAAATAAGTCCAAAAAATTTTTCCATGTTCAGTGACTCCCAGTTTTTGTGTCCCTCTGTATGCCGCAAGTCACCACTTTCTCTACCTAGCTTTATAGATGATGGAGTTGTGAAGTATATCCCCAACCCTGCTCCAGAGACCTGTCTCTATGTACCCCAATGTGGGAATTGTCCAAGCTGAGGTGTATCCCTGATCACACTGGCAGATGGGAAAGTAAACTGAACACTGAGATTTGTGCTTGATGTTGGCCCTAGGGCAAGAATTCTGCTAACTTACTGCCAGTACTTTCAGACTCAGTACCCTCTGAAAAGTATTATGCCCAGCCTGGCTTTTTTTACCATGGAAGGCAGGACAAGTGTTTTTTCTGGCCTTGTGCTTAAACTTCTCAGGTAGTCTATGTCTAGCCCATGGTCTCTTTGTGACTATCTCTTATGGGTTTCTCCCACCCAGTCACTGTGGTAGGGTGACCTCAGAAATGCTGAAGTGTAATTGCTCTGTAGTTCAGGCTTAAACAATTAACCCCTTTCTGAAGGGGGTCCTGATTAAACACTAGCAAATAAAGCAGGTACTGCATGGATTTCTTTTCCATCTCTAGCCTGCCATACGAAATACTTTTAATATGTATTTGCTAAGCTAAAGATTTTCATTATAGTCAAGTGAAGAACAGTTTTATTTAATGGGTGATCAGTACAAAAACTACCCTGAGATTAATAATTTAAAACCACTGAGGAGCCACTTTGATGAATATCAAACTGTATTAATAAGACAAAACATAGAACATAAAAGGCCTGATATTATTTAGTTTGAAAAAGGTTCAATTAAAAAGATATGGGTTGCTATAATATGTAGGGAAGGCTACTACTGTGCATAGGTGAGTGATGTTCAGCTCTATTCAGACTTCCATGGGAAAAGAATGAAAAGAAATTACCTTAAAATATATCATGACAATTGCTCAATTAAGGGTGTATAGAGGACATTTAGCATTATAAAAGTATTTAAGAGATATAGAAATAGTTTCAGAAGTTTAAATAAAGAATAAAAATAATATCCCCTAAAGTACTGGACATATACTGCTACCTTATCTCTATTTTGTATTTTATATTTTTAAGATGCACTAATATATTTAATCATCACAAAAATCTTGAGGAAAAAATGGGTAAATGAATTATAATTTGCCTGTAAAATCTCTAGTTTTAGCCCTTTACAAAGGAGATATGTTGATTTCAATTTTAGTATTTCTCATAATACTAACATAAAAATTCTAGATATAAACCTATATTTTACAAGCAATAAAGTCAAGATGCTTGACTAAAATTATAAAAGTAACAAATAATGGAACGGATATTGAATAAGAAGTCTCCAGCCCTTCAATGTTAAAGGATATCATTCCAAGTAAAAAGTCTAGAAAATTTTAGGGTATATATTCATTTTAAAGAGAGAGGCTTTTCCTGATAGAATGATTACTAGTTGATAATCAAGTTTTAAGACTTGGAAAACATTCCAAACATTTACTAAAAGAATAATATGCCCATAGTTCAAGAGTCAGTGTTGTAGTTTATTGAAAATTCATATAGGAAATGTGGCAGATTAGAGATTATTGAAAATTTTTTGCAACTCTTCTCACAGAGAATTGGCTCTATGATGACTGCTCTTGAATCTGAGTGAGCTCTGAGACTACTGTGATGGATAGAATATGTTAGAGATACACCCAGGTCAGTTTCCAATCCAAGGGATGAGAAGACGCCATCTTAAACTCCTTGTTTCTTGGAGAGCTTTGAGTTGCTATGTGGAATACATCTACTGTGAGATGTCAATGTTAAGATTTAAGTGATGTGTTCAAAACTTTCATAGGACTCAGGCTAAGCCAAAAATTAAGTTATATTCCTCTGCTGAGGCACCAGATGTGTTTGTGAAGAGATCTTAACTCTGAAGACTATGCTACCTGCCAGCTAAATACTATCAAATAGTATCATTCAGCATCAAATAGGGAAATATGGGTTGACCAAGCCCTACCAAAATGACTGACTCACAAATCATGAAATATAATAAATAATTTTGTGCTTTAAGTTCCTAAATTCTATAGTAATTTGTTATTTATCAAGTGATAACTGGGACATAATTTGGTATCTGGAAGTATATAGCTATGATAGAAAAGATTCTAAAACCTATACATTTGCTGAGATTTTGTGATGGAAAAAAACTAGAAGAAAGTATTGGTGAATCCTTGAGGGTGAGCCACTCCCAGTGCCTAGGAGGAGGCTTCTGGGTGGCCGTACCACCCCCGTCAAGCATACAGGAGATGAACTGCTCCCAGCACCCAGGAGGAGGCTTCAGGGCCTGTGTACCAACCCCTCCCCCAGCACAGAGGAAGTGAGCTGCTCCCAGTGCACAGGAGGAGGCTTCTGGACAGCCATATCACCTCTCTCAGTGCAGAGGAGGTGAACTGTGCGGGCACCAGCAACACTCCACCCTGCTCCTGTCAAAATGAGAAGACACATAAACAAGCCTCAAAACCAGACTTCCAGATCACCTAAAGCAACCTCAAAGGGAAATGTGATGGAACACTCTGATACTCAACCAACTGGACTCCCTGAACTGGCAACAAAGGAGGATCTGGAAAAAATAAAATCAGAAATAATTTCTCAGATAACAGCAGAGATGGTGCCCATAGTGCAAGACGTAATTAATAAACCTAGAGAAGACACAGATAAAAAAATAGAGAATCTGAGGTACATGATGGGATCCCAACATACAAAACAAATGGAATCCATAAAACAGATACAAACAGATTTCCAGGAGATTAAAAATTCCATTGAAAGCTTACACAGCAGAATGAGCCAATGTGAGAACAGAATTTCAGATATACAAGATAAGATTGCATTTAGTGACCAGGAAAAGAAAAATTTCTTTAAAATAGTAAAGGACCATGAGAAATCAATCCAGCAGCTGCTAGATGATGCAAAGAAGAATAACATAAGACTGATTAGAGTCAATGAAGAAACAGGAGAGAGTGCAGATGACATAAAACTCTGTTCACAGAAGTAATGGCAGAAAACTTCCCAAGCAAGGGAAAAGAAATTGACATACAGATAAGTGAGGCATATAGAATTCCAACTAGCCTTGATCAAAAATATCTACACATAGGCATATAGTTGTTAAGATTCCAGAAACCCAGCAGAAGAACAAAATTCTACAAACAGTTAGAGAAAAGAAACAAATGACATACAAAGGAAAGCCCATCAGAATCACAGCAGACTTCTCAATGCGAACCCTCCAGGCAAGAAGAGCTTGGAGTGATGTATTTCAAGCCCTAAAGGAAAACAGCCTACAAGCCAGATTGATGTACCCTGCAAAACTATCTTTCAAAATTGATGGAGAAATAAGATACTTTCATGACAAAGAGCACCTAAGGAACTTCATGAATACCAAACAAGCACTCAAAAAAATTTTAGACAATATCCTAGGAAAAGAAAACGAGAATCACAACCCCAGGAAGCCCAGCAGAATGAATCCATCAGGCACAACAAGAAATTAAATGCAAAGGGGGAGAATCCCACAAAAAGAAAAAGTCATGACAATGGTAAGTCAATAAGTACGAGTTATAACCATCAATGTTAATGGTCTCAATTCACCAATCAAAAGAAATAGCCTGGCAGAATGGGTCAAGAAGAAAGATCTGACAATATGCTGCATACAATAAACACACTTAATACAAAAAGAAACTCATAGACTGAAAGTTAAAGGGTGGAAAACAATACTCCATGTGATAGGAACCTGAAAAAAAGCAGGAGTAGCTATCCTCATCAAGTGGATTTCAAATCAAAACCTGAAACACTTCTGATCCCAAAAATTTCAATTAAGGGATAGTCAACTTGAATGTTCAAATCTATTGTGAACATGTGTTTTCATTCCTTTTAAGTAAAAACTTAAGAACTGTTGGTTCTTAACAGTAATACAAGAAATTTCTATATTGTTTTCCAAAATGGTTTTATTTTACATTCACATTAGCAGTATTAGAAAGTCTAACTGGTTCACACCTAAGCTGAAATTTGTTCTTTTAAAACTTTTAACTATGGGCTGGGTATTTAGCTCCATGGTTCTGCCACCTGCCTCACAAGCACAAGGTCCCGAGTTCAATCCCCAGTACCCCCAAAAAATAAATTAATCACTTCTCAGCCTTTTGGCTAAGGTCAAGTGTAAAACTTTTAACTGCATCTCCCTAATTAGTGTATAATATGATTTCGTTATTGTACTGATTAGTATTTTTCTGATTCTAGTGTTACACACCTTTCCTTGTGCTGTACTGGCTATTTATCATCTTCTTGTGTATACTTATTAATTGGGTTGTCTATGAATGAGCCATAAGTGTTCTTTATATATTCTGGTCATAAGTTATATGTATTATAAATATGGTCTGTTTAAGGACTACTTTTCATTTTCTTAACGATGTTATTTAAAGTTCTATATTTTGATGGAATCTCATAATGTTTTTACACATCATGTTTTTTGTATCCCAGGAAATTCTTGCCTACCCTAAATTCATGAACATTTTCCCTTATAATGTCTTTGTAAAGTTTTATAGTTTTAGTCTTTCATATTTTGGTTCATAGTTCCTTTCAAGTTATTTTTCTGGATGGAAATAAAGGGTTGAGGTTAATTTTTTACATACGGATAACAGGTATTCTAGTAACATTTGCTGAAAACACTCTTTTCCTCTGCTCTTGAGTTGAGTTTATGATCTATAAAATGTTAATATCAAATAATCTTTCAAAACTCAGTGGACTATATATGTGTGGTTCTATTTCTAGATTCTCTATTTTATTCCAATGATATATATGTCTTTCCCTATGCCAATGCTGCCTTGGTTACTGTAGCTTTAGAGGAAGTCTTAAAATTAAGTAATAAATGTCTTCCAACACTGTTTTTTTTTTCTTTTTACTTTTCTAGGTCCTTTGTACTCCTACATAACTTTCAAATTTCAATATCCAATTCTTCATTTATAGCAAGTATATATAGACCTAAATTTTTATATCTACCTTGTGTTTTCTAATCCTGCCAAATTCAGATACAAGTTCTAGGGGCTCCTAGAGATTTATTAGTATTTTCTCTGTAGATGATCATTTCATCTACATATAAAGATTCTACCTTTCCAATCCTATGCTAATTGTTTCTTTTTATTGCCAGCCTATTTTGTTTTGGGCCTATGTTTCAAAGTTTAATGGACAGATGAAGAATAGGCATATCTGTCCTTGTTCCCCACCTTAGGGAGAAAGCATTGTATCTTCTCCATTCATATAAGGCATTTTTGAGAAAAGTATGGAGTAATGTCTTATCTTTTGAGAAGTTTCTGTTTTACTTCTAGTCTCCTGATAGCTTTTACCATGAACAGCTGTAGAATTTAGTCCAACTAATGCAACTAGTGACACGATCATATGGCTTTTTCCTTTCCTCTGTTAAAATGATGTCTTATGGATGTGGATCTTCCAATGCTGAACCAATACTGCCATCCCTATAATAAAACCACTTTCTACCTACTGCCAGATATGACTTCTAATAGTTTGTTTGTTAAACAAATTTTTATCTATGTTCATACTTTTTTCTTCTATTATCTTTATCCAGTTTTAGTGTTAGCACAATGTTGACTTCCTAAAATGAGGGGAGAAGTATTCCTTTTTTCTGCTTTAAATGTTTGATATAATTCATCAGTTAAAATGTATATGAGCCTGTTGTTCTCATATAGGTAGATTTTTAAGCTAGGAATATACTTTCTTTAATAGGTGCTATTCAAATTTTATATTTCCTCCAGAGTCAGTTTCATTAATTTGTCTTCCAAGGTACTTCTTAGAAGTTTTCAAATTTATTTTCAAAAATTTTTGTAATATGCTTTCTATATCCTTTTAAATTCTGTAAAATCTGTGATAATGTCCTCTAAATTTTGATATTGTAATTAAAACAATGTCTGATTGAAAAAATAAATCCATGAAAAGTTTCAGACAGACCATGAGTGTATTAAGGACAATGAGGAAAATGATATTAGAGGGCATTAAAAAGGGTAGTCATGTGATATGGAAGGAGAGCCATTAGGATTAGCCACTAGCTATTGGCTTACACCACTATGGAAAATAGAAACACAGCATCACAATCACAGAAATCTTGCTAAGGAGGTTTGCAGGCACAAATTCTTCTAGCTACTGAAGAAAGCCTTCAGTTTTCTAGGATTATAAGAGTTCAAGACAGTTTTCCCAAGAAAATAAAAACTACCACAAGTAAGAAATAGCCTTCGAGAAAAGAATAAATTCAGATCCTTCTTAGTAAAGCACAATCTGAGGATAAAAATGAAGTAAAGTGTAAAAATATAAAGCCCTTTTTAAAGACCTCAGATAAAGTTGGTGTTTCACAGATCATTTTATCTGGACAAAATGACTATTAAGAACAAAAACTATCTTAGACATACCCTGTAGACTGTCTAAAACTTTTGAGACTTCTGAATATCTTGAGGGCATTGTCTTAACTTCATAGAGCACTCTAGGTATAGTAGTAGTATATTTCTGGGGCTAATGTTGTCTGCTGGAGTAGCTTGTAAAATAATGTGCATAAAGAATACAAAGCTTTTTAAGGAGTTATAACAATTAGACTGAAAAAAGTAATATATAGAATGAAAATGTCACTTTGGTCCCTAGTTTTCTGCAGACAAAAGTAAATCTGAGAAAACTACTCATCTATAAACATAGGGTGTTTCTAAGAGAAAAGAAAAGGTAAGTTCTAAGTCATAACTGAACGCTCAAAGGAAAACGTAAATAGGCACAGAAAATTATTTTTATAGAATACTACTGGGATCTAATTTTTTTAAATAACAAGATGTGCCTGACTACATTTCATAGTTGCTATGGATTAGATATTGCCATATGTTTCCTAGGTTTTCTCTTTTTGAACAAGGATGTCCACTGCTGTTATCCTATGCCTTTCTCACCATTGTGTATTGTGATAAAAAATATAACGCAGATTTTATTCCCAGGTTAAGTGCAAAACAAACCACACATGGGAGGAACCATGACTCATTTAAAATGGAATGAGTTGAGGACTGGGAATGTAGCTCAATGATAGCATGCACAGGGCCCCTGGATTCAGTTCCCATTACTACAAAAAAATACAAAATAAAATTTAAAAGTAAGTGGAATAAATTGTTGGACTTTGCAATGAGAATGTGAGATGATAAGCATTTGTGAAATTTAGAAAAAGTGAATGAATGTATTTTCCATGTGGAAGAATTGTAAGCAATTTTATTGTTCAAGGCAAACCATTATGGATTATAGATGACTGGATAGTCTTTAAAATCCCTTTCATCGAGAGTGAGCCAACCATCTTTCTTTTTGAATTAAGCAGACTTTATAGCTACTGATATAATTCAATAGAAGTGATATTAGGCCTGTTTCAACTCAGCGAACTTCTTCAGCTCAGTAAAGAACATCTACAAAATCCTTATTAGTCCTATTAAACACCATATTAAAAATTCTAATGTATAAGACAGAAAAAGAAATAAAAATATAAATGTTGGAAAATAAGAAACAAAATGATGACGTGATTTTCATGTAGAAAATTCCAAAGAACCTAGCAAGATGTAACTAATCAGAAAGTGTGCCAACTTCATGGAATACAAGAACAACACATAGAGCAATTATTTTCTTATATACTATTAGAAACTATAAAAGTGTCATCATTTATTACATCATCAAAAATATAGCAATTAAGTACAAATAAAAATTTAACTTTGGAAATGAGTGGAATTTGTAAGGCTAATGACCAAAAAAACTGCAAAAGCACTGTACTGTAGCAGGAAAAGTTGTTTCCTTACAGGTATATGTTAACAATTCTAGAACATTTATACAGAAATTGGACACATAAGTGGATGGTCTAAACCAGCTACTCAACGTTAACATCAAATGTGGTGTGTCACACTGTTGATATGTACTCTTGATACATATCCATACTGCACGGTAGAGAGAATGTGTACCCACCCCTCACCTTGATGTAATGAAAAAGGCACTTTACCTTTTTGTTACCTCACTTTATCTCTCCTAAAAACACATTCTTTCAATCTAGTCATGAGAAAAACAACATAAAAATTACCATTAAGACATATCCTACAAAACATCTGATGAGTACTCCTCAAAACTGTCGAAGCCACTGAAAAGAAAAAAATAAAAGTCTGAAACTGTCATTTATATCCAAGAGAAGCCTAAGGAGTAGGACTACTGACTGTTACGGAGTTTCTTCAATGGGATCCTATAATAGAAAAAAAAAAAGGTATAAAGGCAAACCTGAGACATCTGAATACTAAATAATGTGTATACTTTCTGTAATAATAATGCTTAATGTTATTTGATTAATTGTAACAAAAGTACCAGATGTTAATAAGAAAGAAAGCTAAATATGGTCTATATGAGAACTCTCTGTACTATATTCTAAATAATTTTGTAAATATAAATGTGCTTTAAAATGAAAACTTATTTTTAAAAACAGCAAGTTTGGAAAACTTACAGTATGTGAATTGAAGTTAATGTAGATTACCAACCTGCAATAATCAACAGTTCTGTCTTGGCATTAAGATATCCATAGAGCAATGGAATAAAATAGAGAGTCTAGAAATACACTCACACAAATATAGTCAGTTGATTTTCAGCAAAGCTGATAAGATAATTCAATGAAAAAATGCCTTTTCAGCAAATAGAGATAGAAAAATAAGGTATCTATACACAAAAAAATGAAATTTAACCCTTACCTCACACCTCACACAAAGTTATCTTGAGATGGATCATAGAACTAAACATAGGAATCCAGATTAATGAAATTCTAAGATAATAACAAAAACATTTTTGTGTGCATAAACAAGATAACTGCTGTTGAAAAACATAAATACCTTTGTATAGAGAGATTTAGAGAGAAATTTCAAATGTCACAAAATGTTAGCAATCAGAAAGTAATAGGCCAGGCATGGTGGTTCAGGCCTGTAATCCCAGCATCCTTGAGGGAGGCTGATGCAGGAGGATATGGTGAGTTCAAGGCCAGCCTAGCCTACATAGTAAGTTCAAGGCCAGACTGAACTACATAGGTAGACCCTGTCTCAAAAAAACAAAAAACAAAACAAGAAAAAAAAAAAGAAATGTGAAGGGTACCTGAATGTTCTTATTATTTTTGAAAATTTTCTCTAGATCTGAAAGTTTTAAAAATTAAAAAGTTTAGGGGAGAAGATAATAATGGAGTCAAATAGAATATGAAAAACACTGCAGTATAGCACTGCTCCAAATGCCTTGAAATAATTAAATTTGACTGTATTAAGTACTCTAACTATACAATAAATAGCTTTAAAATAAAACAAAAGGAATTGGCAAACATTGACAAACACATTAGAGATTAGAGTAAAAGGAAGATAGAAAAAATATTCATTGAATTTAGCACCATGAATGTCATTGGTGACTTAGATAAAAGTAGTTATGACTGGAATAGTGAGAGTGGAAACAAAATTGAAATACAATTGTGTGTAAATAACCATCAAAGAAACAAGAACAGTTGCAGTGAAATCTTATGACAAGATTAGAGAGAATTGCCTCTTTTCCAACAGGATAGAAATAGAAGGAAATGGCTGCAGATATATAAGTAAGGTTTAGACTGTGATGGGAAGATGACAGATTATTCACTGGTCAATTTCTGTTCTTTCAGTGAAGAATGAAGATGTCTCCACTTGAAATTTAGCCTGGGAATGTTGTGAAACGTGGAGTTGGAAAGTTAGCTTCTTAGAGCATCATAGTAGGATTTCTGCGCTATCATCCATTGGAGAATGAATTTGTGTTCATTCATGGCTGGACATGAATTCTTTTTTTTATTAATTTTATTGATACATTTTAGGTTTACAATATAATGACATCGATCATTGGAAATTTTCACCTTTATATAATCTCTCTGGGTTCTTATTTTTCCCCCTTCCCCTGCCCTCCCTTCAACGCCTCCATCCCTCCCTATTTACAAAGACTGTTTCCATTTTTTCATTTTCTCATATTAATTCCATTCCTTTCTTTCCTTTCCCCTACCCATCCCACTTCCCCTTCCCCTTTGCTCCTTTTCTTCCTAATTCACATTATCTATTATACCTTTTAGTCCTTATTTGCACTTTCAGTTTCTCACACTAGAGAAACTATTCAGTATTTACACGTGTTGGACATGAATTCTTGTTACTGTTACTTAGGTAACAGCATAACATTTTTTGCATTTATCCAAGAGCAATTAAAACTGTATAGAAATTATTGCAATGGGGTTTTTCTTTCTTACTCAAATAATTAAAATGCCCTTCAACTGGTCTTTGGACAAGATATATCAATACAATGGAAAATTACCCAACTACGAAGAGAAAGAAACCAACTATAGATACATGTAGCAACAAGGAATCTCAAATACATTACGCTAAGTGAAAGAAGCTGGATTCAAAAGGATGTATAGTGTATTATTCTAGCTATATGACATTCTGGAAAATGAAAAACAATAGAATATTTTTAAAAAGCAGATCAGTAATTTCTTAGGGAGTAAATTACAAAGGAGCCTTCTTGGGAGTTTCTTGGACTAATAGAATGGTCTACCTCTTGATTGTGATGACAATTACAGGACTATGTGTTTATTGAGTCTCATAAAATTGTATACTAAAAAGGAAGAACTTTACTTAATTTTAAAAACAATAGTTGATAATTGATAAATGTAGAGGCTTGGACTCTGATATTGCCTGAGGAAAATTAACAATTGTGTGGTGCAAGGTGAAACTGGTCTTGACAGTCTCTCAAAACAGGAATTCCCAGCTGTTCTGCAGAGAACAGGCTGCAGGTATACCTGGGATGCTGATCCCTTTCAGTTCCAGGGGTGGCTGGGCAAGCCCTGGACCCCATAGCTCCTAAACTAGGCATTTCATCTGCAAACAACCTCACCTGTCGACCTCCTAGGGCTGTGCACGTATTATCATTTGTCTGCATTTGCCATGATGGGAGTCTGCACACGTGGCACCCCTGTCCTAGGAGATGCACGCACCTTCTAGGAAGACAGTGCTGCAGTTCTACTGCACGAGTGATATGAGAGCTCTCAAGAGAGCAGCTTGGTGACCAGGGAGTACTTCCTCCCCAAGACTCCGCTGGAAACCAAGTCCCAATAACAGAAGCAAGCACCACCATGATCACAGACTGCACACAATAACAGCATGAGAAAAGCTACATAACAAAACAGAAAGGATAAAGTCAGATCTGCATTAGATAAAGTTAATCATCTTTTTTTTCCATTAAGTTTATTGGTACATTTTAGGTATACAATACAGTTACATTTATCATTGGGTTCTTCTACCTTTACATGACGTACCTTGGTTCTTATTTTTTCCCCATTCCCCTGCCCTTCCTTCACCCTCTCCACCCATCCCTATTTACAAAGACTTTGTTTCCAATTTTTGCTTTTCTCATATTTTTTCATTTTCCTTCTTTCCTTTAAAATACTCTCATTATTTAATATGGAAGAAAAATTCAATGAACTTAGTATTACATTCAATAGCTTGGGTGGCAGTTTGAGGAACAAAATAAATCTAATTTCAAAATAAAGGAAAGGAAGTAATAAAGGCAGAAATTTATACATTTCAAAAGAAAATTTTGTATTCAAGATATTACAAATATTGAAATATAAGGAAATATTTTGAATAAAATAAAAATAAGTTAACTACAATTATAGCAATAAATAAGAACACGAAATTTTCAATAGAAGTATGAGTTCCAAAGAAAAAATTTTAAAATCACTAAAATTGATCAAAGACAGAAAACATCAGTAAACTATTAACCCCTAAAAACATGAAAAAAGGTGCCAAAAATTAGGCTCAACTTTCTCATGTTATATAAACTTTTCAAAAACATAGACAATCTCTGTCAGCAGTATCTGCTAATACTATCTGGTGATTTTCTTGTCAAATTGTGTGGTCCACATATATTGCTTTTGAAATTGGAAACAAACCACTGAACTTCCATACTATTATTAATTCCTTTTGGATTTGGCTTTTGCAAAATTACCTAAATAAACTAAAATTAAACACAATTTTTTAAATTTTTTCTTTATTCCTCCACAAAGCATTTGCAGCTTCTCAGTGATTAGATGTCACAATCTGTTTAAAAACTATCATTGCTTGATGGTAAAGAATTGTTTAAGAACATTATAAACTAACCAAGCTTCCAGAGCCCAGATGATCATATATGACGTGAACCACAGGAATTGTCAAATGACTCTGTTCAAAGAGCTTGTCTCCAAGTCTTCCTTCATCACTTAACTGTTCTATGAAAAGGGGAAATGTCAGACAACTGCAAGTGTTGAAATATAAACTCCCTCTGAAATCTAAGTTGTATTTTTATCATATCCAAGTAGCTCCTGAGTTTCTTACAAAGTAATGGGAAATTTATTTTATCTCTAAACATAATGAAAGTGCAAAGAAGAGATACAGCTACATTTGCCCTATATATGGTGACAGACAAGCCCTTGGCTGTCATCAAGGGGGAGACACACAACACATATGACACAAAAATCACTTTTCTAATGAACTGTACAGTGATTGTGAATAAACAACTAAGCAGTCACTTTCATAACAGAACAGAAAACTAGGAAGAAAAACAAAATGGAATGATGTAAAAGTAAAGGCCAGAATCACCTAAACTCATCTTTATTTTTATTTCCTTTTTCCCCTTAAAATTTTAAAATCTGAATGACAGTTTTCAAAATTATCTAACTCAACACACATTTTCAATCAAAGGTGGGTTGTTAAATGTCTGTAGATATTGGAATGAAAGTGTGATCCCCAGCACAGCGAGTAAGGCACTCCAAGAGAATACCTTATATTTTTACAGAATATGCATAAAGTGAGAGGCACATACTAAGGAACAACATTTCAGGTTCTTGAAGAACTTCAACATCCATAGATCATTCATTGCATTGGTAGTGACTGGATGTGCCTTATGTAAATTGAATTCCTTTTTCAATTTGGCAAAACAATGCAAGCAAGAAGGTGTTGACTCCTGACTGCCTGTTTGGCAGATAGCTCTAGGGGTCCTGAGAACTGGGTTTGTCACATATTTATATCAATTATTTTCTGTATATGCTGAACACACATTGCTTTTAAAAATAAGAAAAGAAAAATACATAAGAATACAGGGCAAAAAATGACAAAATCCAGAAGAGTAGCCAGCCATTACACAGAGGAGGACACCATTAAAAGTGGGATTTCACTATAAATTTTTCAATAAATTCTCTATGGGCTGGCTATCCTATTTCAGGATAATGATGATAAGACAATGTGATCTCATAACCACTGTGAGAAATCACAGAAGAGACGATATTAGAAATAAGTTCCTTATTTTTAAATCAGGGAAGAATATGGGTTTATTTATTCGCCAAATATTTACTGAACACATAATGTATATTAGTTCCTATCATAGGTTGGCAAATAGAACAGTGAAAAAAATAGTTTATTCTCTGAAGGATTTGACAGAATATGGTAATATTCTGTCAATGGGAGGGGGGGGTTGAAACACTCCACTATAGTTCAAAACAAAGTATTAGAATTTCTCTTAAGATTTTTATGCTATAGGAGCCAGGGATTTAGCTCAGTGGTTCCAATGCCTGCCTCACAAGTGCAAAGTCCTGAGTTCGATCCCTGGTACCAAAAAAAAAAAAAAGATGTTTAAGCTATAAATAATGAGATAAGCTTTATTAATATTTAATATAAAAAATTGGCATACACATCCTTATGGAGCTCAAGTATGAGACCATCATATGTGTTGTATAGTTGATTAAGACATCTTGATGGAATCATGGGAGTTCAGATAGGTGGCCTTTGCTCATATTTGAACCATTGAAAATTAAGCATATAAATTAAACAGATTGACAGATTACATTGTCCAGTTTTAATGAAATTACTCTTCTGAAATGAACCAGAAATTTAAAAGGACTTCGGCAAAGGAGCTCACAAATGAAAGCAATACTCCTAATGAAAGTAAAACTGAATAATTAGAAAGTGACAGTGTTAGGATTTTTATTCTTTCTTGAGCAAATCCACACTTGTGAGTTAAAAGTCAATCATAGTTTCATCAGATGAAGTAACAGTCATGTTACTTTTACTAAAATATTGAAAGCCCAAATATTCTTAATTTTGTAATATATAATTATTAAAAATCTAATTATAAAAAACTTTACATTGAAAAAAATTTAAATAATTAATGTATTCAACTTTTTGATTCCACTTCAATTTCTATAGTTGTCCAAGTTTCATATTATGTCTATCATATTTATATTTGATTACATTTAAATTTCATTATAGGCACATAATTTATATATAACTAACTATATATTTGTCTTAGTTACTTTGTTGCTAGGACAAAATACCCAACACATATAACTAAGGAAAGAGAGGTTTATTTTGGCTCACACTTTGTAGAGGTCCATAGTCAGCTGGCTCCAGGGCAGGGCACCATGGCACAGGGGCCTAGTAGAGGAGGCTCGCTTGGGAGCATGGAGGCAGAAAGCAGAAAGAGAGATTGGGTCCTTCCAGGCCATGCCCCACCTCCTCCAACCAGGCTTCACCTCATAAATCTTATTCAGTAAGTGGATTGATTAGTTTCCACACATTAGTGTCATCCTCTCATGATCCAATCACCTCCCCAAAACCCCACCCATAAGCACATAAAGCTTTGGGGAACATCTAGCTATAAACCATAACAATATTGAAATGCAAATTCATAAAAATATTTTACTGTATGGAATGCACCATCAAAAACATTTGGAAGTCATTTTTTGGAGGATATAAATTTTCTAAATAGTTCTATGAAGCTAATATCAATAACTAGGAATACATGAAAAGATAATTTGTGAGCATTGGAAAAGAAAGAAAAGTATAATTTTAAAGAGGAACATAGTGATCATTAGAATCCAACATGAATTTTTAAAAAAATAAGACATACAACTGACTTCATTTATATTTTAATAATTCCCTCTCACATTTAGAGGATGGAGCAAAGTATTTAAAATAAAATCAAGATGTGAATAAAATAGTACACTTTAGGTAACACATGCTAAGAGGAATATCTAGTAACACAGAAAATCAGAATAATCTTTCTATCTCAATTCCTGTAAGAGTACAAGCCCAAATTTCTATGATTACTCTGAGAGTGAAATCTGCAATGCATTGATTCTGCCACCCTTCACTGACCCCCAAATGATGCCTTCACCACCTTCTCTAGCCAGTTTAAGTTCCATAGCTCAGTCATTACAATCATTCCCTGGCTAGGCTCTTAGCCCCCTGGCCTCTCACTGGCATTCTACACTAAACTTCCACCATCTACACCGAAATGTAAGCTTGAATCTAAACAGGACTGCAACTGAACTAGACACAATCATGCTATCTATCTCACTAAATTCTAGCACAAGTAGCCCTTAATGCCACCAAAGATTGTTACATTTCTCTCATCTGTTCACATTTTCATTCCCCTAAACAATTATTTTATGTTTGTCTTTTTGAGACATCCACCATTTCTCTTCTATCCTGTGTTCTAATTACCTTGCTTCTGATTTCACCATGATAACTGAACTTATCACAATGAACTACACACATCTATGCCTATAAACCCTACTTACCCATCTGTTAACATGGAGAATGACACAGGTTCCTGGATATAACCTGTCAGGAATTATAAAGGGTCTGAGATTTTATTTTATTTTCAGCCTGAAAAATTAGCTTACCAAAAGCCACAGGAGCACAAGGTGTACACAGAAGACAATTTGTTATTGCTTGAAATTGCAGTATTTGGTTCATTTTCATTTTCTTGTGATGGTTCCTGTGGTTAATTTTATGTATCAACTTGACTAGGTCACAGGATAGCCAGATATTTGGTTAAACATTATTTCTGGGTGTGTGTGTGTGTGTGTGTGTGTGTGTGTGTGTGTGTGTGTGTGAAGTTGTTTGGGGAGGCAAATAATGTTAAATTGAATCCATGAACTGACTAAAGCAGATTGCCCTTCCTCCCTAATGCAGGTGGGCCCCATCCAACTTGATGGATTTCTGTAGAATAAGAGACGGAGTAAGAAAGAATTCTCTCTCCTGGCCTTACTGTCTCCAAGGTGGGAGGGACACCTATCTGCCTTCTGACTAGAACTACATCAGATTTCTTGAGTCTCTAGTTTTTCACCTCCAGATCTTGTAACTCTCAGCCTCTATAATTATGTGAACCAATTCCTTTTAATATACAGTATGTATGTGTGTGTGCATGGATCTGTTTGTGTGTGTTCAGAACCTGTTTGTTCTACTTCCTTAGAGAACCCTGACAAATATTGTTCCTTGGGAGTAATATGTACAGGACCAAGTAACATCTGCATATGCACTAGGTTGCCTTCAAAGAAGGGAATTTCGGGCTCACTCTCTTGATAACTCATCTAGTTTCATACTTTTAAATAGCATCTCCTGAATACAGTTGACTCTTAAAGTTGTATTTCTGGCCTACATATCTTCTCAGAACTCCGGACTCTTACATAAATATTATTTCCTGACTACTTATTAATTTCTCAAATGTATAAGCTCCTGATATTTCTTCCTTGTCATATTCTTTTTGTAGTCTTTTCCATTTAGGCAAATGACAACTCCATTCTTTGAGTTTTGGTTCAGGTGTAAAAAGGGTAAATTCATCCTTGGCTTCCCTCATATTCTGGATCCTAACCTTTAGCTAATCCTGCCAACACTATCTTTAAAAATATTCAGAAAATAATTGATTTTTTTACTACTTGCACTGCTACTTCTTAATCTGAGCCATCAAAATCTGCAAGAGCAAACTCTGCTAGCTATCCCCAGAAATGCTAGTTTTCTTTCCTTTTGGTATTGAACAGCTTTGGTTAGTTTCAACAAAGGAGCCAAAATGATCCTGTTCTAGTATAAATCACATCATGTCATTTCTATCCTCAAAATCATCTATGATTTTTCCAAAGTAAGAGTTTCAGTTTCTTACAGTGACATATAAAACTACCTTATCTTTTCATACCCATTCTAATCTTCTCTTTGCTGATTCAATTTTATTCGCACTCTCCTCCTCTTCCTTCACCATATTAGACATACTTTACCCTCAAGAACAATCCCATTCCTTCTACCTGGAATGATCAACCACAAAAAAAAACCCAAATGATTCACTACTTTCTTTCTTTTACCTGGTATTGCCACCTTACCTAAAATTCTAACACCTCTGCTCTTCCCTGTAGATTTTTTATGTGCATTTGATTTACATTTCATAACAATTAATTATTTGCATTCTATATATCTCATTATTCTTTCTATTTATTTTCCAATACTTTCCACTAGAATTTCAGTTTTATAAAGCAGAGACTTATGACTGATTTGTTTGTCTCTCTATGCTCAGTCCTGACAGTCAGGACCAGGCATGTGGGTGGCACTCAATATTCACCTGTAGAGTGGATTAATAAATCAATTCAACAAGAAGTTTAAAAAATAGAGGTGAGTTTTACTGAGATCAAAAATCATGGCTGAACCCGGAGGAAATTATTCTAAATGGGATCATTAAGTCACAGAATTAATACTGTGTGAGTTCATGTACATGAAGTATCTAAAATAGTCAAACTCACAGTAGGAGAGTAGAATGGTAGTTGCCAGGGCTAACGGTGAGTAAGGAATTGGAAGTTATTGTCCAGTATTTATAAAGTTTCAGTTATGTGAAATGAGTAAGTTTTCTAGAGATCTGCTGTACAATAGAGTCTCATTAATAATACTGTGTCATGCTGTAAAAAAATTTAAGAAGGCAGATCTCATGTTAAGTATCCCTACTATATGTGTATGAACACACACATGCACACAAATGCTGGGACAAAGGGACAAGTTTGTAGGTGACAAATATAGTTCTTGCCTAGACTGTGGTGATAGTTTCAACTCCATCAAATTATGCATTAAATATATTCATTTTGAATATCAAGTATACATCAATAAAGTTGTTTTTAAAATAAATCGTAAAAATAAAGAAAGGTGAAACTTGATAAGGCCTTCTCTTGCAATCTCCCACATGTATTATGTTATTTCGACCCAGTATCTTTGCATATGCCTTTTCTCGTGCCTCACAGTCCCTTGTCTCTCACTGTTCACTGCAGGTTTCAACTTCTCAATGACATCTCTGCTGTTATATCTCTTTATAAATCTACTAAATCTTCTGAACTTCCTATGAAATATGTTCATACTCCCATCATTGGTAGTATTATACTATATTGTAATTATTTGTTTTGAGTTTTCTCCTTATAGAACATGAGTTCCTAAGCTCCCCACTGCCATCCCAAGCTCCTAGGGCAGAGAAGGTGAGCCACGTGGGCGCCACAAGCACCCCCCCCTCCGGCCATGGAAATGAGAAGACACTTAAACAAGCCTCAAAAATAGACTTCCAGATCACCTAAAGCAACCCCAAAGTGAAATGAGATGGAACACTCTGATACTCAACCACCTGGACTCTCTGAACTGGCAACAAAAGAGGATCTGGGAAAAATGAAATCAGAAATAATTACTCAGATACCAGCAAAGATTGTGCTCAT
>NW_004624732.1:998490-1019735 GCF_000247695.1 Heterocephalus glaber | reverse complement strand
AAAGGGAAAAAAAATCTTTGCAAGTGGGGAGGGGTGGAGGGGGTGAGGGGAGGGCAGGGGAAGGGGAAAATAATTAAGAACCAAGATACTCATGTAATGGTACAAGTCCCAATGATGTATGTAAATGTATTTTATACCTGAAATGTACCAATAAACTTAATGGTGGAAAAAAAAAGAATGTGAGTTCCTAGATGTTAAGATTCATGTTCATGATATGCTTTCAAACCCCCATATTCACATTACATAATTGTTATGCAAATATAATTGATTTTATGTTTTCAAAAGCTCAAATGAAATAACTTTCCAAAAGTCTTAGTATATGTCAAAAGTTTAGATTGAATATCTAAGAAAAGTAGACTTCAAGTGCTACTTTCCAAACACTGTCTCATGAGAGAACAAGCCTCCCATTGCTGGGGGGAGTTAGGCAGAGACTGGATGCCCAGTGCTAGGGAATTCCTGGAAAAGATTCTTGAATCAACACTGAAGTGAGACTAGGAAAGGCTCAGGGCCAGTGGAACTCTGGTTACTTCATTCTTTGATTTTTCTACTTTTTTTTTCAATTTATGATAGCCTAAAGTTTTCAGCATACTACATGATCCTACCTAATGTAGTGCAATTTGGATACAATTTAAGGGTTAAAAGTAAAATCAAATATAAATCTATAGTGCATGCATTTGCTGAAATAACTTGAATGATTTTGTCAAATATATATTTTAAGTTTAAAGCTTCAGTTTGTTTTCATGTCAAATCATGCTTTTCATATTAACAAATTTACCTTTTAAGCAATACAAAATATTTTTGCAGTTCTAAGATGTTATTATTAGTAACATTGCTCTCCTTCATTTCCTTTCCTGTCATTTTTCTCTCTTTTCAAATTTTAAATTTAAATACATTTGGAATTTCTGTTCAATTTGTAAATGATTCTGAAATCTATGCATTTAGTAGTATCACTTAATACTGTCATACTTTAAAAACAACATTTAAGCATTACAATACAAACATTACAATATTAATCCTTCAAAAATAAGTCTATTTAAAAATACCTTAGTGACTACCAAAAGTATCAAAAATCATGGTTTTTGCTGTGACTTTATTACACACCATATTTTCAGAATAGTTATTGTATTTTCTCACTTCATCTTTTTAAAAAACTAAATGTAGATACTGCTGTCTTCATTTGATACTGCTTATTCTGGCACAGAAAAGTTTAAGTATCTTGTCCAAGAGAAAATAGCAAATCACAGAAAACTTAGAAGTAGAATTTTTTCTGATTTTACCTACAGATCTATACATTTAAAATCTTCATGTTTAATTTTTATAGTCTACTTGATGAATAGGTAATTTTTTCAGTATTTCAATTTGAGACCAAAAAATTCCATTTTATTTTCCTTAAATAAAGTAGAAAAATATTCTTGAAAATGTAAAATCTACTCATTATTTTAAAAAGCTAATCTAGGCTCCTAGAATAAATATAGTATTCTTTATTTGAATTGTAGTATTCCACTAACATATTTTTCCTTCAGTGTCCTTTACTTGGTGCTTATATCCAAAAAGATACTTTCAAACATAAATTTCCATTTGTCAGGTGAATTTTCCTGCTCGTGATTTTAAAGAAATTTGGCATAATTTTAAAGCATTAAAATTCCAAAAAGCACATGTACTTTATTGCCTAAAATCTTCTTTCTGCTTTTTATTTCAAAAGTGTGATGCTTTATTTTTTAATGTAAGTTAAGCCAAGTTACTGTGTATCAATCACTAATTGGCAAGAAATACACAAAAACACACTATGACTATAAGTTACTAATACAGTATCTTCTGAATGTTGTACATCTGAAGTCTAGGAACCTGCAGAAAGTGCCAAAATGTACCATTAACGTACATGTCTTATGATTTCAAATTTCATTTGCTATGTATGATAAATACATTTTTATTCTTAAAATATTTGTATCAAAATAAAAAAATATTTTTGTTGTTAACCTCATAGTATAAATGAAATGGAAGTAAATATTTTGAACCTTATACCTGTATATATTACCACTCAGTAAGTAAAAATCTCCCAGAGGATATATACAGTTATTTGAGGAAATTAGTATAGAAAATTCAAATGACCTCAATCACTTTGTAAGGATATGTGGAATTGGGCTAGAAAACAAATTTTACTACAAGATATATATATGTATGATGTATATATGCATAGGAAATTCTTGTAATCAGTAAACCTGTACACTATAAGATATGTATATAGAATATCTCAGTATTTCCTTTGTTGTTTTGGGGACACATAAAGCCTGAATAAAAAGAAAACTCTCCAGAAGACAGAGAGCAGTTTCCAAGAGACAAAATTGTTAACTATTTGATAGATAATCTTAATCTTTGCTATATTAGCCCTAGTTACAATATCCAACAGTTGCAATTAGCACTTAAATTCTTAAGTAGAATCAATTATCCATAGACTATGTCAGGGTAGACATATTGCAGAAATAATCAGGACATTACTAAATTATTCAAAGAAAAGTTTCACATCTGGAACACAAAAGAGAAAATCAAGAACCACTGCTGACCAGTACCTAAATGTTAAGATTTGTTTTAATGACATTGCCAAATATTCTACACCACCTCCAAATATTATTTTAACCAAATCATGTTCTAACCCATGCATCTCATGAAGTTATAAATTCTTATATAGAGTAATATCTAATCCATCCAATGGACAAGCCATTCAAATAAACCCATGTTAAACATTTTAGATGCTCTTAGCCTTCAGAAGAGATGAAGGGAGGGAGGAAGAGTGGAGGGAGGGAATGACTGACAACAATCCTCCATCAGCTCTGCCTGCCTGTCTAGAAAGATGACACCCATGACAACGATCAAGCTCTAGAAGATCTAAAATGTAGTCAACAAAATAAAAAGCATGATCATCTAAATGATGTCTTCATAGGGACAATGTATCTTAAGAAATTATCCTTTCTGTGTATGTGTTCATGTATATTAAAATATCAAGATAAGAAAACATACACAATTTTCTCAAAATCTTTTGAGTAACTGAACATGCTTAAAAACATGCTGAATGCTTAAAAATCTGTTGAATACTTAAAAACATTCAACATGTTGCATAAAAAATAATTTTGTTCAAATTCTTAAATACCTCAAATTTTTCATTGAGCACAGAATATGTTTAAACTAAATAAACAATATGAATCTTATGGAAATAGGCATATGGCAATTTCTTATAATTCTTAAAACATGGTATATAGCTAGTATATGTCTTTTAATTCCTTGGAAAACTACAGAAAAGGAATCTAGATTACCAAAGTGACATTTGTATGTTTGTGTACCAATGATGATAGAAACTAGGAAAAAATGTTTGATTTCTTGAATTTTTAAATCAACAGAAGCATTCTATTTTTATGGTGTATTGTGGCTTAAATAAGGATGTACGCTTAGCTTCATATGTGTTTTGCTAATTTCCCTAGGTCTTTTTCTTTCTGTTATTTTCTGACATTTCTTTTACACTTGCTCCCTCTCCCTCTTGTTCTCCTTCTCCCTCTCTCTACTTCCACCCACTCCCTCCCTTCCCTTTCCTTTCCTGCTCTTATAATTAGGCCACTTCTTTCTTCCTATCATTCTTGCTCTAAATATACTTGCTAAGTCTATCACTGCTATTGCCCCTTTTTCCATGTTATCTTTTTTTAGGCACAATGCCAGTACCATTTTTCTTGTGATTTGTGAAAAGTCTTTCTTTCCTCTGTCCCTGCCCAGGCCTCCTACCCCCTGCCTAAGCTTTTCCTTTTTCCTCTATTATCTAGTATGCTCTCTGTTATATTTCTAGCCCATAAAGTTCACAGGGCTCACGAGAAAAGAAAACTACAGAAACAACAGAGGTTTGTCCAAAAACTACTGTTGGTTACTTGGATCTAGCTTATCACGTTGCTTCTAAACAACAGCTTAATTGCTCAGGTGTGAAAGAAAGAAAAGAAAGAAAGAAAGAAAAAGAAAGAAAGAGAAAGAAAGAAAGAAAGAAAGAAAGAAAGAAAGCAAGAAAGAAAGCTCTAAAAATCAAGGAAAAGTCCAGAAGAATGCACTTGTAACCTGTTTCTTCTCAAGTTTTAGGGCTATCCAGTTTGCCCACATGTTTGCATCCATGTGATAAAACAAAAAGTGTTTTCATTTTTCCTTGTTTCCTGGGGAATTGTACAAACAGGATTCTGTTCACCCAATTGTAATTTACTCTAAATAGTAATGACACAATATATGCTATCCTAAATGGAAAGTGATAAGTGTAAGAAAAATATATTTAATTTGAATGCGATGTTTGCAGTCTTTTCCAGAATACTTGGAAAAATGATCCGGTACCTAATGCCCAAATTCTTAGTGACATACAGAGAATCTTATGGGCTAACAAAATTCCCAGAAGAAAACTCTGGAATATAATAACCAGTTTGGATTTCTACACTTGACGTGCTTCTTTGCTTAGATATGTAGTCATTTCAAAGTCTTTAATTGTACCACTGTTGTAATGTGTTTTTTAATAACATCCTTTTAAGTTTATTGTTATGGCTGGATTAGTTGCCTAAAAGCACGTTCCTTATTCTGTAAGCACAAGATGCCAGGTGAATTTGCCACAGTAATAAGCACTTTTATTGTCATTTCATGGGTAAATACTTCTTTTTACATATTTTGAAAAAAGAATAAATATACCTGACGTTTTAATAGGAAAAATGATCATTACCTTTTTTTTTTTTGGTACGAGGGATTGAACTCAGGACCTTGCCAGGCAGGAGCAGCACCATTGAGCTAAAGCCCCGGCCTCTTTTCTACTTCATATGCATCTGCAGTAGTCCTATTCACCTGCTGACTTGCAAAGAAAGCAAAACTCTTTCTGGTTATAACTGAAAATCTTTTTTTAAATCCTATTTTTCCAAAATTAAAATTACTAAAAATGCTAACACTAGGAATGCCAAATAAGTTCTCTGTATGCTGTAGCCAGAAGATATCAGTACAGAGCCAATTAACAAACTAAATTTGTAAACAAAATATTTTCACAAGATCATACCTGAATTAGTTTTATGGGGAAAGAGGAAAGCAGAAAATATGCACATCCTAAATAGATCATTAGGAAATCAAAGATGAACAGACTAGACAATAAAGAGGAAAAACACAAAAAGCAGGAATGCTGCTATTTTATTAACACTGATGTATAACCATGAATACAGTATAGATAGAAATTCATACTCTGAGAATCTTTTAAAGAGAAATACTGCTGTGATAAGAGAAAAGGGAGCATTAACACTGACTAGCTTTTGAACGCTTATATTTTGCCCTATGAAGTTCTGTGAAAATTACACTGTACCAGTAATATTTAATTGTAGCATAAAAATTAAACACCATTTCCTTGATATAAAGTAGAGGTAGTATGTAAATTAAGTAAGTTTCAATTCATGTCTTCTTACTCACATCTGTTGGCAGTTTAAATAGTTTTAGTGTCATTAATTGTTATAAAAGTGCAAGATTTGCTGTATGCTTGCCACTTAGGACCAAAGGCACAAAAGTCTAATTGAACTAAGTAATTAGTAATTTGTCATTTCCTATTGTCAGCAATTACTTTCCATTAGAAATCCTCACTGAAAATTCTAATTTGAAGTGAGGTTTGCATTTTATTGCTGTCCATCCAAATTAGTTTAAAATTGACAGCTACATTTTCATTTAAAATTTAAAGATATTAAATATGCTTGAAGAAACTGGAGCATATTCAGGTCTATGGAAATGTATGTGCACAAGCATGCGAGCATGCACACACACACACACACACACACACACACACACACACACAGAGCTAACACCAAAGGAGTTGCCTTTTATTTCCCCAAAAGGGAGTTGCTGGGGAAAATCACTTCATGGTTGCTTCTATAAAGCTCCAGGTTTCTGATTTTTACATTTACACTCAGCCTCCTGCCATGGTGCTCTCACTGGGCACACAGATGGACAAGGAAGCAGCATGCTATTAGGCTTCTTTCTGAGGTTCCAAGCTCCCTCTGGGATATGGCCACTGGCCAGTTTTTCATTTGTTCTTTCTTCATGCTCCACTAGCCAATCAACACTCCCTTCCCAAAGTTGTGAGCACTGTGTAAAGCAAAGGAAGAACTTCTATCAGCTCTCAAAAATACTAAGGAGGTGATTTATAATTAGCATGTGCCCACTGATCTACTTTAAGAGCAACTCTGTGGGTCAAGCATATGCTTACTTTCCTCCATAAAAGTTGGAGCCCCACATGTTTTCATTAGATACTGTTCCTCTTTTAAAATGTTACAAGCCTGTTTCCCTAAAGTGCAGCCAGATTTCTTAAACAAATAAACTAGCATTCCAATTGTCAAAATTAAAATTACAGAAATGAATTTTAAGTATTCTCCCTGTCTCATTGTTAAAATCCTAAACTCTACTGCAGACTTTAACTAAAAGACTTGAGTTAATGTATACATACACAAAGGCCAAATGTCTTAGATAAGACTAACAAAAATGGAGGGGTTGCAAGTGCAAGGACCTGAGTTCGAGTCCCAGTACCAAAAAAAATTGAGGGAAAACATTAATATATTTATTATAATAAAGCCATTTTTGTCTATAATGAATAGATTTAATCTGTTAACATTAAATACATTAGAAATATATTAAAGGGCAAAAGACAATAAAATTTCATAATTACCTTTCCAATAATTCAATAACTAATAAAGATGATAGTGAATGGATCTATGTATTAATTTAAATGATATGGTTTACTAATTTCTTTTTTCTTAAGTTACATAAATGTTAAAATTGGTAACAATGAAGATAGTAATGAATTTCTCTTATTTTTAAAAATGGCAATCTAATCATTAATCTTAATCCATACACTTTCACAGAACAAATTTTATGTAGTTACTCCTTTGGTAACTAACTGGATATATCACAAATCTGTAACAGTTAAGTGAACATTAATTAGTGCTAATTTACAATCAAGTTCCAATGGAGAAGCAAATTATGCTTTCATGAACATCAAAAGTCTTTATCATGACCATTATGATGAAGAATACCAGAACATCTTAATTATTTCTGCTTATAAATAATGTTTGCCACAAATCTTGTAAATGCACAGAATAGAAAGAAAAATGCTAGTCTCATTATACTTTGGTTTAACTTAGTACAATCTAGTTCATTTCATTGAATATTTTGTTCTCTTCTTTTTATTGTAATACAGAAAACATCACCTGAAATTTAAAGATCAACTTTTTCCATCTAGCAGATTGAGATCTACTGAAATAGATTTAAGAAATTTTACTGTACTGCTACAAGATTTTGCTACATAAATTTAAATTGTCTATAATATTCCAGTTTTATATGAAGCAAAAAAAATTTAAACTATAAAATGTTCTCTTTCTATGAATCACATTTCAATAAATTCACGATTCTAAAAGAATATGCCTCACAGAAGAAAAATAAGCCACAGATGCAAATTCTTATTCAGTTCATTCTAAAATTGTGTATAATTGCCAATAAAGCACTGAAGAGAAGAGAGAATTAAATTAAAAGTTCAATAAACACTGATCAATATGCTTGTAAATACCAAGTCTATAAAATGATCTTCCCTTTAAATGTAGTTATACCACAGGTACATACACTGTATTGTGGATTTTGGCTGATCACTTATAAATCTAGTTACATTTGTTTTAAAAGAAATATACCAGAAATCTAGGAAGACTGCCAGAGAAGATTTTTTAAAGAAAGAAAGAAAGAAAAAACAGCCTGATTCTCAAAGTCTCGCTGCCTCCTGGTTTAGCATTAGCTCACAATCAGCTGAATAAAGAAGTCATCTCTGTCTAAGATGTAAATAAATCACAAGCCTCAGTTACTTTACCACTAGCTGTTTGTCATTCAGGAAAATAATGGTTAATCAATGTCTAATCAATGAAGATGTGTAACATATTAGTTTGCAGTCCTTCATCATCCTATTTTCTTCAATTGCCTGGGGGTTTGTGTTCAGTACTTACAGAATCGATTACAATTGAGAGTGATCATTCAGCTCATGTTGAGAGCTGTCAGCTGTGCTTGCCACGAGGCAGCTTTACTTTTACGTGTAATATGAGATGCTAATATTTAGCTGCATCTGACAAACTAGGTTCCATGGCGGAACGTTTTATGAGAAGTGCTTAAGTAACTAATTGTATCACTACATGTCACTTGATGAAACTAAACTTTTCCTGACTTCACAATAATCATAAGCATTACTGGCTTGCTGTGGAAAATTAAAGGGAAATAGCTGCCTGCTTGAGTCTGATCATGCCTGCAGGGAAGGTCTAAGAAAGGCAACTACCAATGACGCTTTTATAAATAACTACGGGGGGTCAGGGGAGGGGAGGTGATTCTTCAGTTTTCATATAAAACTCCATTTTCATCATAAAGCTAATGCATGCCCATGTACAAGCATCTCCAATGCCCACACTGTCTCAGGAACAACACAGGAAAAGCTGAATTGCAGCCTCCTGACACATTTGTTTTAAGAAACAACATTTTGTGACTATGTGCATGCAAATTCCAGTGAAAATGTTAATTGCCTGATAAGCCCATTTTCCTTGTCATTTACAAAAATGTATCACCAGCTTATACATCCAGGAGAAAGGTAGGGAAAGTATTAAAAGGATAGAGGAGGAAAGAATCTTGATTTCCAAACAAATTGTCCAGTTATGGAGCTGTTAGCTTGAATGGATGTTTTTTGGTGTGATTTATTTTGGAACTTGTGCTAATGATAATCAGAACCCAATGTCAAAAACTACTAATAACAATACAGTATTTCATTTGAAGCATTTTGGATCTTCATAGGATTCACTAGAGAGCACAAGTTTAGTTGTCTCATTGTTAGTATCAGTTCCAAGAGCACCCTCTAGTGCCTATAGCTTTGAAGCATTTTACGGAAGGCAAAAAAGCCATTCCCACCCAGTTCAAGCTCATTGACACTTGCTCTATAGCCAATATTAAGAAATTTCAGAAAGTGTATCTATCATCACAAGTGACCTAAATGTGCTCTTAAACTTAAAAATGTTTTAATAGCATTCTGTGGTCAAGCATACCGGAGAAATTTTAAATGATCTAAGATTTTCTTAAGTTATAATAGTGCATTAACTTTATTAGAATATCATTTCAGTGATACATTGTCAAATTTTATGGATATTTCGGGATATATTTTAATTGTTCAAATTTCTGGAATCGCTGAGAAAAAATTCAACTAATGACAACACCTTAAAGAGAAAGGTTATTTCATGTTCAATTCCATAATGTACAATGAAATACTGAATTTACATTGTTTCCAGTAACAGTGGGGAGTAAAAAATTTTATCTCTGAATCAAAAATTTTAATGAAACTGATGTGGTTTAATAAATAGCCAATTGTAAAGGTGAGCAGAAAAAAGAGCACATCTAATGATGAAATGGTCACTTTTGTTTTCTAAGCATTAACTCTCCTCTCACAAATAAATTCCATTACAGGCTTGAGTACATAAGACTAAAATAGGCTTGCTGAAAAAAAGGGATATGTATAAAACAGTGCTTTGGGTTATATTTTAAAATAGATTTTCATAGTCCAAAAGAACATACAGAGAACTACTTGTATTCAATTTTAAATAATGGCTATATCTTTCTGAGTTGATGGGCCAATTGTGTGATGAAGGAATTAGAAATCATGTATTTATAGTAGTATCTCATGTAGGCATAAACAGAAAAATCCATTTAGCTAACATGACAAGAAGAAATCTCAGCCCATGAGTGAATCAAAATTGTCAAACAAAGAGAGTTTTGTGCTTGGAGACATAACAAGGAAAGACTGAGGACAAAATTGCTAAAGGCACCCAATCCCAGAGATTCCCAACCCACAAAAAATGCTGGAATTTCATCAAAATATACTGATGGTGTTGTCCTTCCTTAAGGCCAAATTTCTTAAGAAGAAACAGTTTATACATTTACATCCTAAAGTGTCTCAACAAACTATACTGGATTATTTCTAGAGACAACTAGAATATTTCAAAAGATAATACAAATACCATGCATTTATAAATGTCTGGTCTCCAGGCTTCCATAAGCATGTGTTATCACACACACAGTCAGATCAACCTCTGAAAATTATCTTGCCTAACATTTGCTGGAAGTTTCTCTTTTCTACCACTCACATTATTCAGAACGTAGGAAACTCTGTTGGCTGGATGTCTAATAAGTTGGGCTCACATATCTGTGTGCAAATATTTAGCCTCCTTAAATTACATTTTTGCTATTGGTGGTCCTGAAATCAAGCACATACACTAAAAAAGACAAACCAACAAAGAGGTATGTAAGAGATCTTCATCTACCTCTGTACAGCTACCAAGGGAGGTGAGCTCACCCCATGAATGTCTGCACTTTGATACCACAGCTGTGATAATGATGAAAAGTTAATGGATCTTTATCTATATCAACCTGATGATCATAGACTTTGTTATTTTTATTATTTTTTAAGAACGGGAATGGTGCTGCATGAATATGAAGGCATATATTCATAGAATTTCTTAGATTTATAGGGACAGGCACTACAAAGCCTTCTCTCCTTCTGAGGTAGATAAATTGAGTTCCATGCAGTTTACTATGTAGGGGTCTTTCAAATGAGACCACAAAATTGCAAATCCTTCCTCTCCTGTGTGGACATTAAAGATCTTATAGCAGTCTTCATAAGAGTAGGGGCTTGTCACCATGCCACATTCCTGGGACCTACCTTCAAGTCCAGCAGCTAGCTTCTCTCCACAGGGTTTTAGGGCATTAGATGCCTTGAAAAGTTCAGTATATTTACTTAGTTTATTAAAAATGTTCTTCTAATGATTCTGAAATATCTTTTTTTAAGCAAAAAATGAAACAAAGGTCTCCTTAGGTAAAGTTACAGTAATGTTTGTTACATGAAATCAAAGTTTCAAAATATTTGATTAGTCCCTTTTGAACACAAATGCCTACGTTATTAATTTTACTTTAAAAAAAAACCAGAAACAACCAATATGTAATAAAAAAATCTTATAATCCATGATCCATGCTTTCCAATACAGGTAATGTAAAATAAATGATATAATCTACAAAACAATGACAAATGAAAGACTTGGAAAAGGTTATGGTTTGACAAGGTAACATTTTTGAAATCTGGACACCAATCAAATTGATGTAACTATTGCTGATGCAACACTCTCTGACACTAAAGTCTTTACCACTGTCTAAAACATATAGAAGAGCCCATTGTGATTGCTTAACGTCAGCTTTTGTTCATAAGCTCTTTCATAAAACTGAAACCAGGAAAATGATTTAAAGCAGTTCAATTTGTCTATTTACCTTAATCTTTAACTATTCCCATATGTCTGGCTACATGATGTATGACTCCTCATAAACCAATTTTTCAAAGATATACACGACAGAAAAAAGTCAGGCTCCTAACCTTTTATGCGCTGAACTTTTATAGAGCTCTGGAAAACAAAATGCTTTTAGGTTTCAGGGGAAAAAAATGGAGAAAGGTTATTTTGCTTTTCTCTTTTTAGTAAATATTTGCATCCATGAAAGTAGAGCATGCACTAATTTCTAGGTATGCGAAAAGTCATTTCAGAGGTTCCATCAAGACATCATTGATAAAGGTCTTTGTTGTTGTTTTTTTAAAGATAGAACTACTTTAAAAGAATTCATAAATTAAGACCAGTAAGCTCCTATAGGTCCTTCAGTTGAGGTAGGAATATTGTGCTAGGTATAATACCACCCAGCAAAGATGAACAGAGAATAAGAGATGCAGATTAAGGATAAAGAGTCTGATCCTTTAGATTCAGTGTTAGAAAAATCAGTAGTTTGAGAATTTGTTCAAATACTTACATTTGAAATAGAATATTCTGATTTTTTAAATCATATTATTAAATAAATGTAATTAATTTAATTGTCTTTATAAAGGAAGAAAAGTTGTAGGGGTTTTTTTTTTGGTACAGGGGATCAAACTCGGATCCTTGCTCTTGCACAGCAGGTGGCGAAACCACTGAGCTAAATCCCCTGCCCTTGTAGTTTTTTCTTGATTCATGTAGCCAATAATTACTAGGTGCCTGTTGTGTGCTTGGAGCTAAAGAGCTATGAACAGGACAGAGTCATAGCCCCGTCCTCTTGTAGTCTACATAGCTTTAAATTGAAAAATCAGCTTCACCACCAGCACTACTAGGTTATGTTTATGAGACAGTCTAAAAGTGAAATTTGATACTTTTGGTATGTAAACTGTCTTGAAGCTCAATCCTTATGAAAATTTTGTTCTGCTGCCTGTTATTTTTTAAGGTACACTATATTTCCCAGATGGTTTGCCCAAATTAGAAAATGTAGTCTCTCATAAAAAGACACAAAACACTTAAATGCTTATGATGAAATGGAATGCAAAATAAAGAGAAGTTACACATCTATGTGCCTAGCCCAATTCCAGACACCTTGCATATATTCTATACAGACATCATTATAATATGCAAGCATTAACATTTCTACCTCTAACAGTCATATTTTATAAGCAGATTACAATCAAGTAAATCATTTTATAAAATAGAATCTTTATCTCAGAATAAAAAGCAATGGGCCATTAAAATTAACTGTTCAGGGTGTAGATTAGTTAATTCATATCCTACCACAATGTTTCCATCTGTAATTAAACAGTATTTTTCTAATGCAGATATTGTGAGGTCTTAATAAGGTACCATATTAATTAAGAAGTCATTAGATTTAGTACAATTTCACACAGGAATAGCTTATATGTTAAAAGAAACCAGTGTCAACCAATGGGGAAACAATTGGCATTCAAAGTATCATCATCATCATCATCATCAAATACTTTAAATTTAATGTATAAAAATGTTATCAATAAAGTCAACATGCTGCTGTGTAAAGCTTATCAAGGTAATTTTATTCTCAGGATGATTCTGTTATTTGACCAAATTGCCATAAATTCCAAACTTAGATTTTAGCATCATCTTCTAAAATGCATGAAATCTACATCTCATTTATACATTTACAAATGAAACTCTGAAAGTATATCTTTATACATATGCTGTTTTCACAGATATTATATACATATATAATATTTGCCATAACATAATTAACTTAAGTATACTTGTAGTTCATAGAATGTAAATATAAACTACATGTATAATTTTGAAAATGAGAAGCCTGAAACATGCGTGATGTCATGCCATTTTAATATACATCCTTGATTTATTAAAGTTCTTCAAAGGAACTCTGAGTATAGAAATTTTTATATTCCCAACTTAAGAATTTTTTCTTACTTTTAAATTTTTTTCTATCAGGAATTCTAATTTGTGATTTTATTCCAAAAATTGTCATCTTCAAACAATTTAGAATAACTACACAAATCAAGGCACCTAATAACAGGAAAGTGTAAAGTTGGAGAGTATTTTAACAAAAATATACTACCAGTTATCAAAATGTAGTAAAAAGTAAAGACATTTGTGTCACATTTAGTAAATGGTTCTACTCCATTTACTTAGAAATCTTTTCACTTATCTTGTTCTTAATCCACTGATAATATAAAGAAAAAACATTGTAATGGAAATCAGACAGACATCATATGCCATGTGTTTGCTACATATTTCATAATGAGATTTCAGGAGGGTAAAATGGATGAGTATTTAACTATACTACTGCAAATAGAAATGTTATTGTGTACATTTACATTTTATTTTAAAATATTTTATTAAATTATTTTAAAGTAAAATAATTTAGATACATTTAACCTACAGTAAAAATGACTAGCTTTTGCTATTTAGCTTGATTGAACTGATACAATTTCAGGGGGAAAAAAATCTCATTTAAACAGATTTTTTTAAATTTCTAGCTTTTTTTAATGGCTCTTTTTAAAACTTCAAGTACACTAGAGAAACTGACTGTGAA
Source organism: Heterocephalus glaber (assembly GCF_000247695.1). The sequence continues at coordinate 1,005,788 of NW_004624732.1, read as the reverse complement.
TCATGTATACAATGTAGGGTCAATGCTGTATTGAATTTCCAGACCATTTTCAGACTACCTTCTGGCAATGGAAGCATTTTGACCACTGACACTCCCTATGGGTATATCTGACTATCCTGGTACACTGCACCATTCCCCATTATTGAATCTACAACAAACTGCTGTAGGTTATTCATTGATTGAGTGTTTAAGTATATTCTTTAGGAGCAAATAGAGATCTAATCTGTAGGCAATCACATAAAATTTAAAAATCAGCAGAATTCCTACTTCAAAGATGCTTTGAGCTATAGCACTTAATTATGTGCATTCTTTGATTATGTTGTGTCACATTCAATAAAGATGTATAGGAATTCTATTTCTTCATATCACTGTGGATTTTTCTCAGCATTTCATTGTATCATGAAAGGAAATTAGAAAAGCACCTGCCAAACCAACCACACCAAGTTAAAGCACTTGTACTTACTTTATATACTCACACTGGGGGAGGAAGGGGCCTGGATCAATCACAGTATTAACCAGAATGTTTATTTTACCAACAGAGATGCACACCATGATTCATATTTTCTAATACACATATAGCTAAATATCAGGTGAACTGTTTTCAGCCTGAAGACATACATGTATATAAGCTCCTGAGTCTGCACCCATCTGAACTAGACTATATTGAAGAAGAAGCTTAAGAACACCTTTGCACAGTCTTCTCAGACAATGCAGAAGCTGGGATCGTGCGTGATGGCATGTGCAAGAGAGCAGACAGCTCTGCATCCCCTTGCACGTCCCTTCTGTCAGTGTATATTTAGGACAGCTTTCTAACATGAAATCAGCTCAGCTGCAGTGTCAGTTTCAGGGAGTTCTGAGAAAGACACACAGAGAGAGAGGCAGAATACTTCAACTCCTTAAAATGCTGTTCTTCTTTTCTGAAAACAAGAATGAGTTTTCTGATTTCTTTAAAAAAAAAAAAGACTTTTTAAGGATATACCTGCCATGCCAAACTGATTTCCTTTTCTTTGAATTAGCTTGGTGGTTTTGAATATTTTCATAACATTTAGAAATGTTTAAGAACAGATTTTTTAAAGATCAGTGTTTTCAAAAAATAAATAAAAATATTTATTCTATAACATCTGCTTCTAAAAAAAGGCAAGTAGGGGGAAATGTGAGGAAAATATTTTTGTATTCCTTTATCATTTAAATTTTTATCTTTTTCTTTTCTACAGCATAGTTTAGTTGGACACGTCTCATTTGTTTTCTTCTATTATCAGTAAATCTCTCAATGAAACCGGCTTCTGCATAACAAAATGCAGAAGTCCAAAGTGGTAATTTCAGTAAGTACCCCCAAAATCGCAATTTCTTCTAAATTTTTTTTTCTGCAATCCAACTGCAGCACTACTTCGGAGTTTCTGCTTTTTATTTTCTTAAGTATTTTCACTTTAATGGCCACACAGAGGCAAGTAGAAAAAGCTATTCAGCTGGCTGCAGCCTTTCTAATATGAGTTCCACAAAACCTGGAGATTATTCAAACTAATGAATTGCTGGGGTATTTTGGGAGATTACCAAATGTGGAAGTAGCTTATTTCTAATAAAACATTTCAGTAATATCGCTTTTCAAGTGGAAAATAACCAGGGAATAGAAAACAATTTTAAAATACAAGCGAAGAAACAACAAAGAAAGAAAATGCCACAGTCAATGTCACATTACTACTCACCTCTCTGATAAAGTTTATGGAGTTCTTGAAGTGTAGCAATTAATGATCCAGGTCAGTCAATCTATGTGATTACACTGTGAGAACCCATATATGTAAAAGAATGTGGCCCATTCACAAAGGCTGTTGTGCTATGAAACAGAAACATAGTAATAGGAGTAAGTTAAGTTGCCTATAAAATAGGAAAAAAAATATACTGGTAAAACCCAAAATATGCTGATGATGTGGAAGGTTAAAAAATGATTGCATATTCTTCTCTAGAGATAGTCTTCTATGTTCTGAATAATTTTTAAAAGCTTTTTTATAAATGGAGAACAAATGCCACAAAAATATTTTTTACAATCTTTTTACAATATCTTGTACAGTTTTATTTTATTCTTTAGTAAATTATGCTTTTAGTTGGTTAAGTTTTGTAATGACACTGACAGTACTTTCCAACATGAGGTCAAGCTATTACTTTTTTATATATAATACTTTTATTGTATGGAATTTATTAACTGCATATTTTATATTCTTTAAAATGCATATATTTAATCAAGATACTCACTAGAAGGGCATTGGGGAACTCTCCAATAATTTTTAATGGAATAATTTTGATTCTTCCAAGGAAATGCCTTTCTTCAATTTAAGAAAGACTCTTGCCACTGCTAAAGGTTAACAAAAATGTAGAAATGTCCATATCAAACGAAATTTTTACAATTCAAGCCACTGATGAATTCCAGCTAACATTGTCCTACTGGCATTTTTTTCACACTAAGTTATATCCTTTTCAGATTGGATTATTAACATTTTATATGTATACAGTCCTTATTAAATTATGAAGGTTGTTAAGACTTGAGCCACATTTCATTCAGAGATTAATTTAGAGAAGAACATGTAACAAATTTGTAATCAGTTTTTGTAGGAGGAGAGAATGAGATGAAAAGAAAAATGTAGGAGCAAGCAAAAGAAAGAAACACTTACAGGAACCTAAATAACAGGAAAATCCCAAAGAAAAGAAATAGCATAAAATGTTTTACAAAATGAAGTTAAACAACCTTTGGTATCAGACATGGAATAGCATTAATCTATAATTAATTATACGGAGGCTGGGGATTTAGCTTAGTGGTTCAGCCATCTGCCTCACAAGCACAAGGACCTGAGTTCAATCCCCGGTACAAAACAAAAAATTATACAAATAAAAGTCTGATTGCTGGGTTGATAATTTACCCATTATTAAAAAGTTTAACATGCAGTGGTAGAGGATTTACTTAGCCCATGCTAGGCCCTGCTATCAATCCTCAGCAAAAGGTGGAGGGGGGGTTCAACATGGCATTTTTAAATTATATAAACTTGCCTTGCTACTTCATAATAATTTCTCAAGGACACATTTTGTGAAAGTGATTTTATGTTTTTGTTTCAGATAAAGAGATTTCATTTCCTAGTTTCTGAACCACATTGTCATAACTAAACTTTTCTCTTGGCAGACACATAAGAACACAAAAGAACCATAAGCAAATGCCCCCTGGAAACCACTGGACAACGACAGCAGCAACCAGCAGTGCATCTAGTCTCAGAGTCTTGCCACTTGGGAGGACTCTACAAGCAAAAATCTCAGACAGCGAGAGTGAGAAACACCATCAGTTCGTTTTAACAGAGACTACAGCACAAAAGCAAGCATCACATGTGTACAGTATGGAAGACACTCTTCATCCACTTTAGTGATGTTATGATTTAGATTCAGAATGTCCCCCAAAAGCCTCATGTGTGTGGAGGGCGAATGGGTCATGGAAGAGCTTCATTTATCACTGGATTAATCCCATGAAGAGTTCAGAGCTGAATGTCCTATTAGAAGGGAGGAACTGGACAGAAAAGACAGGTCACTGGGAACATGACCTAGAAGGGTATGTCTCACTCCTCAGCTCCTCCCTTTGCTCTCTGCTTCCTGGCCTTCATGAGGCAAGCAGCTTTCATCCCCCAGGCCCTTGCACCATGCCCTTCCGCCTAGACGCCAGCCAACTATGGACTGAACCCTCTAAACATCATAAGCCAAAATAAACCTCTTCTTGAAATTGTCAATGTTGGGTATTTTTTCCAGTAGTGAAAAAAATGACTAAGGCAAACAAATACAGTTTTATTTATGCATTCATTTTTGAACTATTAAAAATGGCAGGGTTTTCATAAAGTAATTCTGAAATTTTAATACACCTACACCTTTGTAGCAGTAAGCAATACATTTTCTTCTCAAAGTTAATAGGATTTCAACTCTACAATCATGCACACAATTCACATTTTGATCATGGTATTCATTTGGCACAGAGCCTAAACGTATTGCCTAAAATAGCATGGTGCATCTCTCTTGAGCTCTAAAAACAAAGAAAAACAAATCCCAGTGTCCTAATACACAGTCAGTGTATTGTTAGAGTAACAAGTAAAAACTACTAGAAATATATAAAATAAGTTAAAAGCTTAGAAAACAATTTTAAGATAACACTATAAACTCGGAAGAAAAGATAAATAATATGCTTAAATTTATGAGAATGGAGTTTGTTGGGAAAGAGAGGAGGAATGTACCTAATTTCTTTTGCATCTGCCTAGGTTTAGTCATTTTTAGCCAGTTTGGATAATTTATAATCTAAAATTTATTAAATGCACTTTTTATGTAAATTAATTATATCTGACTGGAAAGAAGTGAGCATATCTTTTCTTTTTTGGTACCAGGGACTAGTGCTGTATATACACACTATATCTTGCTTAATTTATTGCATTTACTTGAATTGAATGAGGCATTGTGTAGCCTTTAGCTGGTTCACAGATGATGATAATGCAAGCTAAAAATAGTGAACAAGAGTTTGAGAATTTGTTTGTGAAATGAGACAGAGGTTGAAAGGAAATCATTAGCCAGATAAGCTTTAAGCTTAGCTGAGAGAACCTCACTAAAAGATTTCATGAAGGTTTATTTGGTATTGACATATACATGTATTTCCCTCTCAGCTGGAATGACTCCAAAAGGTTTGTCATGGTTGGTCGAGTAAATAATACATGCTTTAAAAACAATTATAAATCTTTATTCACCTGATGGACTTTGTATTCATTCCAGTCAATTGGGCATATAATACTCGTTTAAAAAATAAGTACATATAATGCATTAAAAACTGCTTAAACGCCCATTTAACCGGAGGGGCCAAAACAGCTCTAAAATGGAGCATGTGATTAACACTAATGGAAGTTATGCATATGTAATGAAAGTAGAACCCCACACCCTTTTAAAAAGGGCTATGACAGGAGAATGACAGTTGGGAAACACTAAGATTTAAGGCTTCTATTGCTTCTAAAGTCAGATCTGACCTCATAGCAACCAGTAACTCCCAGAGTAGTAAATTGTGGGGTCCAAGGCAATAAGTACTGATATTTAAGGTAAAACAGTGCTAAGGGGAATGGCAGTAACAGCCTGATAGTAAATATTGCAATGCTGTAATTGGATTGCATCTCTGTACTTAAATAGCTATTCACTTATGATGGCTCCTGTCCCACTTCAATGTCTGAGGCAAGAATGCTTCTTTATAATGTCAAACACAAGAAAGCCCTACACTGTACTTTGTTTTTATGAGCACAATGGAAATAATCTCATAATATTTTAGATACACTGTGCTTTCTTTTCAAAGAGAATGCAGGACATATGCAAAGACTGACATGAAAACAGATCTGATTCTGGCCTATTTCTCTTTGGATTGGAGTTTCACTATCAAGGGCTATATAGATAGTGAGATTTAAGAAGCACTTAAAAGCCTACCTGCCAACCACATTGTTCCCCTCTTAGGCTGAAAGACAAGTTTGAAATTATCAATAGAAATGTTCCATGGGGGTTCATAAGGATGACAGAAAGTCATTGTTGAAATGCAAAGCCAGTACCTAAACATAATGTATCAATTCATGAGTACTACTCAGCCCCTAAGTTAAGTTCTCAGATAAAAAATCCAAGACCTATGGAAACAGAGTTGTCCTGTGTGAGAATGGCAGTTAGGATGCAATCAAAGACACAGTATAAGGAATGCATAGTATACTGAGAGGTAACAGAAAAGAGAAACCTGTGAACAATCAACAGGCGAAAAGTAAAGTCTGGACTGTTCAAGAAACACTCAAAATAGAGTTCAGTATTCTCATCCATCAACTTTGCAGATTGCTTTCAAAGTAATATCACATTGATACTACTACAAATTAACCCCAGTCTCAGGCTATTTTCTATTTCCAATATGAATTGAATGTTGCTAGAGTCCAAGCAGCTGGACAGCAAGGACTTTTATATGTTTAGTACCTAGGTATCATAAGCATCTAAAATGTGGGCAACACTCAGTGAATATTCTTGAACTGATTGGATGAATAAATGAGTAAATACAGTAAAGCTTTGCAAACGCAGAGGATCAGAATCAATTTCAATGTCAAATGATGGGCTGGCTTCCTATTAAGTCTTATCTTCCAAGGTATAATGAAGATAATTTCAGCTCTAAAGAGATGCTTTGAATAAGTAAAAGTTTTGACATAGAAAAAGAAAATACAGAGTAGGGGGTAGTAAGCCTGCTAGCTGCAAGAGAATACAGAAGACCAAAATTAAAAAAGCAAAACAAAAATATTAATAATGTCTTGGAGAGCCATTAACAAGAGAACACAGAAATGAATATCCATAAACAAATTTCTTATATATGCTTGAATCTAGTATTGATCTCTGTAAAGGTTAACAGGTTATGTGTACTAATTTTGTATTCCCATGAGATAAATGCTGCCATCCTAACCGCCATGTGTGGCCTGGAAATATCCCTATAACCTGTGCCTGACAAATTCAAGGTTCCAGTCCTTTCAGAGTCACAAAGTGCTGAGTCCCTTACAGAGGGAAAAAGAATCTCCTTCCAAATTCGGTGTCCCCTTTATTACCCAGGGACACTGCTGTGCTGAACATCAACACTTTCGCTTCTTTCTCTACAGTCACTTAAACCTAGTCGCAGAAATTTCAGTGGGCTGAAGAGGTAGAAAATTGACAGCGTCATTTCATTTCCAATTCTTCTTTTTTTACTGTGACTTTTTTTTCATTTTATTTTATTGGTACATTTTAGGTATACAATATAATGACATTCATCATTGGAAATTTGCACCTTTACATAATCTCTCTTGGATCTTATTTTTTCCCCTCCCCTGCCCTCCCCTCAACCCCTCCATCCCTCCTTATTTTCAAAGACTTTGTTTCTACTTTGTCATTTTCTCATATTAATTCCATTCCCTCCTTTCCTTTCCCCTACCCCTACCACTTCCCCTTCCTCTTTGTCCCCTTTCTTCCTATTTCACATTATCTATTATACCTTTAGTCCTTACTTACACTTTCATTTTCTCACACTAGAGAAACTATTCAGTATTTACACATGTGTGTCCTGTTTATTTCACTTAAGAATATCACCTCAATGTGAATCCATTTAGCTATAAATGTCTCTAATTTCTCATTTTTTAGGGCTGAGTAGTCCTCCAGTTTATAAAAAACTATATTTTCTTTATCCAGTCTCCAGTTGATGGGTAACTGGGCTGCTTCCAAGTTTTAGCTATTACAAATTGTGCTGCAATGAACATGGGTGC
>NW_004624732.1:925741-995904 GCF_000247695.1 Heterocephalus glaber | reverse complement strand
CTGGGTCCATTATAATTTCACCCTTTTCATTCCTAATTGCATGGATTTGGGCCTTTTCTTTCCTTTTTCTGATAAGGTTGTCTAAGCATTTGTCAATTTTCTTTATTCTTTCGAAGAACTCACTCTTTGCTTCATTGACTTTTTTGTGCTGTTCTCTTAGTCTCCATTGCATTGATTTCTGCTCTAATCTTTATAATTTCCCCCCTTGTATGAGCTTTTGGTTTGTCCTGCTCTTCTTTTTGTAGAAGCTTGAGGTTCAACATCAGGTTGTATAATTGAGCTCACTCTGTTTTCCTCACGTGAGTAGTCACGGCTATGAATTTCCCTCATAAGACTGCTTTCATTGTGTCCCATAGATTCAGATATGTTGTATTGGCATTGTCATTTAATTGTAAGAGCTGTCTGATTTCTTCTTTAATTTCCTCTCTGACCCATTGGTTATTCAGAAGTGTGTTGTTCAATTTCCCCGTGTTTATGAAATTCTTGCAGTTTCTTTTGCTATTGATCGCCAATTTCATCATACTATGGTCTGATAATATACAGGGGATACTATCAATTCCTTTGCACTTAGTTAAACATGTTCTATGTGTGAGTATGTGGTCTATTTTGGAGAATGACCCATGTGCAGCTGAAAAGAATGTGTATTCTGATTTTGTGGGATGGAACATTCGGTAAACATCTGTTAAGTTCATTGGTTGAAGAGTTAGATTGAGTTCCAGTATTTCATTGTTTATTGCTTGTCTAGTTGATCTATATATTTGTGACAGTGGGGTATTGAGGCCCCCTACAACTATTGTATTAGTGCTTGATTTTTCATGTCTGTTAGTATTTGTTTTATATAGTTCGGCACACGAGTGTTTGGTGCATATTTATCATTGTCATCTCTTTCTCTTGGATTGTTCCCTTTACAAGGATGTAGTGCCCTTCATTGTCTCTCTTAATCAGTGTGGGTTTGAGATCCAGTTGATCTGCAAAAAGGATAGCTATTCCTGCTTTTTTTCAGGTTCCTGTCACATGGAGTATTATTTTCCACCCTTTAACTTTCAGTCTATGAGTTTCTTTTTGCATCAAGTGTGTTTCCTATATGCAGCATATTGTGGGATCATGCTTCTTGATCCATTCTGACTGTCTATTTCTTTTGATTGGTGAATTGAGACCATTAACATTGATGGTTATAACTGATATGTATTGACTTATTATTGTCATGACTTTCTTTCTGTTGCAGTCTCTCCCTTTGTGTTTAATTTCTTGCCGCGCCCAACAGAGTCATTCTGCTGGGCTTCCTGGGGTTGTGATCCTCATTGTCTTTTCCTAGGATATTGTCTAAAATTTTTTGGAGTGCCGGCCTGGTATTCATGAAGTTCCTAAATGTACTCTTTATTATGAAAGTATCTTATTTCTCCATAAATTTTGAAAGATAGTTTTGCAGGGTACATCAATCTGGCTTGGAGAATGTTGTCCTTTAGGGCTTGAAATATGTCACTCCAAGTTCTTCTTACCTTGAGGGTTTGTGTTGACAAGTCTGCTGTGATTCTGATGGGCTTTCCTTTGTATATGATTTGTTTCTTTTCTCTAATTGCTTGTAGAACTTTGTTCTTCTTCTGGGTTTCTGGAATCTTAACAATTATATGCCTATGTGTAGATATTTTTGATCAAGCCTAGTTGGAGTCCTATATGCCTCCCTTATCTGTATCTCAAGTTCTTTTCCCCTACTTGGGAAGTTTTCTGCCATCACTTCTGTGAACAGGTTTTTTATGTCATCTTCACTCTCTCCTGTTTCTTCATTGACTCCAGTCAGTCTTATGTTATTCTTCTTTGCATCATCTACAGCTGCTGGATTGATTTCTCATGGTCCCCTACTATTTTAAAGAAATTTTTCTTTTCCTGTTCACTAATTGCAATCTTATCTTCTATATCTGAAATTCTATCTTCACATTGGCTCATTCTGCTTCATAGACTTTCCCTGGAGTTTTTAATCTCGTGTAAATCTGTTTTTATCCATTTTATGGATTCCATTTGTTTCCTATGTTGGTATTCCATCATGTTCCTCAGCTCTTCTATTTTTTTATCTGTGTCCCCTCTAGATTTATTAATCATGTCTTGCACTATGGGTACCATCTCTGCTATTATCTGAGTAATTATTTCTGATTTCATTTTTTCCAGTTCCTTTTTTGTTGCCAGTTCAGGGAGTCCAGGTGTTGAGTATAAGAATTGTTCCATCTTGTTTCCCTTTGGGGTTGCTTCAGGTGATCTGGAAGTCTGGTTTTGAGATTTGTTTATGTGTCTTCTCATTTCAGGGGGGATGTGCTGCTGGGGCCTGCATGGCTCACCATATCAGCACTAGCAGGGGGGGCCTCTGCTCCTCTGTGCTGGGGGCACTGGTATGGTGGCCTGTAAGGCTCAGTTACTTGGCACTGGGGCCTCTGCTCCTCTGTGCTTCCCATTCTTTTGTATATATCATTCACCAAATTTCTCCACTACTTGTGTGATAATAAAGTTCCCAAATGAAAGAAAACAAAGAAACACTGGAAGAGTGACTGGTGAGGGAAGTCCAGTTGTCTAAAATAAGAATAGCTTGTCAAAAGGTCCTATTACATAAGTATTGTTGTATGCAATCTTTACCACTTCATTATAAAGTTATCTTCATCATTGATATCTCAAAAGTAAGGCTAACCTGACAGATTAAATAACTTTCCCAAGAATGTATTGAATATATACCATGTATTAGTATTAGAAATGCCAGGTTCAACCAGAAAGATATCAACTTGTCCTCATATAACATCTTGAGTAGAGGAGATAAAAAGCAAGGGTGAGATTTAATTAAATATGCCAAACAAGCACTATAGAGAACTCCTAACTCAGACCTGGAAGGTTAGAGAAATTTTGGCTGTGTCAAGATCTAAAATATTAATTTGATTTAGCCAAGCAAAGAGTCGATGAAGACAGTCCTCTTAAAAGAAACAATATATGCAAATTACAGAGGTAAGACAAGCAGAATTTCAAGAGTAGAAAGCTCTCAAAAGCGATAGTGAAGAAGACAATAATGACAAGTTCATGTAGGACCTTGTAGGCTACAAAAAGGAATCTGGACCATTCCTTGGGTTTGGAAAACCATTATGTTCACATGGGTGAAATGTGATCAAGTTGGTATTTTTGGACGAACTCACTGCAGAATGAAGCAAATAAAAAAGAAAAGAAAAGAAAATATTTTAGGTTAGATTAAGTGAATAATCAATATTAGTATTTTCATTTGACACAAATGCCAATTTCATGTGGCTAGGTCTAAGGTTTCACTGTTTTTGTTTATACTAAAGCAATGGTAGATAGGCTACAAAGTTCTAGATGCTTTCTATACCTCCAGCAGCTATCTATGAGAAGATAGCACTGAAAGATTAAGGATAAAGAAGTCATTAAAAGTCACCCTGCCTAAAAATTTTATATAGATCAACTGAGTAGATGGTGTTGCCAACCTTCCATGTACAAAAAAAGAAGAAAAGAAGAGAGCATAAAGAAATAGGTTGATTGGAGAAGCTTATTCAAAGAGCTCACCTTAAAAAGAGTAGAGGAAATACTTTAAGATGAAAATTTTCTTCACCCATTTATCTGTCAGTGGGCATATAAACTATTTCCATAAAATGGTACTATATATATAGATATCTATGTATCAGGTCTTTAGTTTTTCTAGGAAGATTCCTATGAGAGGTATATTTGAGTCAAGTAGAATTTCTGTTCTGAGTTTTCTGCAGAATCTCCATTATGACTTCCATTGTGGTTTTACTGGTTTGCATTCCCATCAACAATGAAAAAGGATTTCTTTTTCCTAATATTCTCACTAGCATTTGTTATTATATGATTTTTTGATTATAGCCATTTTATCTGGAGTAAGATGGAATCTTGGTGTTGTTTTAATTTGCATTTCTGTAATAACCAGTGATGTTGACTCTTTTATGAATTTATTATCCATTTGTACTGTTTAATCTAAGAAGTATCTATTCATTTCAGTTGCCCACTTTTTTACTGAGTCTTTTATTTGGGGGGATTTAATTTTTAGAGATCTTTATATATTCTAGATATTAGTTCCCTGTCCAAGGAATAGCTGGCAAAAATTTTGACTCTTGATGTTATTTCTTATTCAATTGATGTTTTCTTCAGAAAGTTTTTATCCATGCCTATGTCTTCAAGAGTTTTACCAATTTATACTTCAGTAGTTTCTGTTTTTATATCTAGGCCTTTGATCCACTTTGACTTTAGTACACACTAAGAGGTATGGGTCTAGATTCATTCTTCTGCACATGGATGTCAGTTTTCCTGGCACCATTTGTTAAAGAGACTATCTTTTCTCCGGTGTGTTTATAATCCCTTTGTCAAACAACAGATGGCTAAAGGTGAATAGGGCTGTTTCTTTGTCTTCTATTCCATTAGTCTGCATGCCTTTTTTGTGTGCCAGTACCATGCTATTTTTACTACTGTAGCTTTGTAGTATAACATGAAATCTAGGATTGTAATATCTTCTGCTTTGCTGTTTTCACTCAGAATTGCTTGGTGTATTCCGTATCTTTTCTAGTTTTGTATAAATTTTAGGACTATTTTTCTAGTTATGTGAAGAGTGTTGTATTTTGATTGGGCTTGTATTAAATTTATATATAATTTTTATAATATAGCCATTTTGATTCTACCTGTCCAGGAACAGGGGATGTCTTTTCATCTCCCAATGTCTTTTTTCAATCTGTTTTCAGAGTGCTATAGTTTTTGTTACCCAGGTCTTCCACTTTCTGGGTTAGAGACTGCTACTCAGCCATAAAAAAGGTAAATTTGAGTTATCTGTAGGAAAACAGGTAGATCTTGAGACTATAATACTAAGTGGAATAAATCATACAGAAGATTAAATATCATGTGCTTCCTCTTATATGAGGAACCCAAAATATAAATAATTTTAAAAAAGCAAAATAAAACAGAGATGGTAAAAAAGAGGGAAGCACACTCTGAAGATGAGACAGGGACCTGAGGAACAGGGAATAGAGGAAATATGGAGAAAGGGGAGTAAAAACAATAAAATGTGATTGGTATGTGTACCAGTATATATATATATATATATATATATATATATATATATATATCAAAAGTACTAGTATCAGTATATGCACTAGTTCCCAAATGAATGTAAGCATATATATATACATATATATATATGTATATATATAATAAAATTCTAGTTTAAAGCAATGAAAATGAGTTTTTAAAAGAATGTTATTATTAACAGAGCTATTAACTTTTATATTTAAAAAATAAAACCCTTAAGTTAAATTGTCAATTTCTATCAAAATAAGCATCTCTGTCACCCCATAAAATATAGGCTTTTACTTTTGCATAGATTCATAATCTGACCATCTCCAGGTTGCCAAAGCCCAAGAAATAGCTTCAAGACTATAGGTTAACCTTTATAAGATGTATTTGACATAAATTTTTAAGAGAGTTATCTTCAAATAAATGATCCCAACACAAATTTAAGATTCAATCAGCATTAATGAAGGTATTCGAAATAATAACTTAGTGCATTTTTCCTTTGAGATATTAATTTATGTAGAGTTGGTACTTGGAGTTTGCCCTGGTACAACCATACTTCAAATGTGCTTGTAGATAATAGGAAATGTTTTTTAAAATTAATGTTATGTAACTCATTTTCTAGAAATTTATTTTCTGCAATCGTTTGAGAAAAGAGGTATAGGTTGAAATTAAAACAAATAAAATATGGAAATAATTAAAGAAATACACAATTTTATTCTTGTGAATTTTATATTCTATTAAATATATGGTTTTAAAATAAAAAGCTATAAAAATAGTGTGGTATATATGAATAAAATAAACAATTTTCCTCAGTATTGTTTTTCATGACTTTACTTTCTGAAGAAAAAATGTTTTTCAGGGAGATACATGACTAAAACTGTAAAGAAATTTCTAAAGATGTTGACAGCTATTTTTAAAATGAGGATCATGAAACTTCTGAAAATGAAAACAAAAGTACCTATAATATCAAAGTTATCTAAACTAAAATTTTTTTTTAAATTTCTTCTCTAAGTAATTTACCAAAAATATTAAAAGAAATTATCCTGGGGATTTTGACAAGGTAGTAAAGAAAGATATACATCTCTCAATGTATATCATTAAACATAGGGATTGATATCCGTTATACTACCTATAAATTACATTAAATTAACATAATTTAAAAGTCTTTTTAAAACCACAAAGGCTCTAAGGTGTAAATAATTTCAGTAACATTTACTAACAGTGTTTATATAACACGCAAAATATCAGCTATGTTAACTACAATTCTTAGATGCATTTTACAGATGAATAAACAGAGCTTGGGGTTTGTGTTCATCTGAATTCTCCCAGCCAAGGAATGGCAAATCTAGATCTTTCTCCCCACTTGCATTTTGGTTATGGCTTATATCTAGACATCCCCAAAAGCATCATGGGCTCTTAGGCGTGGGGGGATTATAGCTGACTTGCTGTTAGGAAGTGGAGGGTGGCCAGAAGAGGCAGGTCACTGTGTGTAGGACCTGGGAGGGTGAATCTTCCTTCAAGTCTCTTCATTTGACACTCTGCTTCCTAGTTGCCTGGTACTGAGCAGCTTTCCTCTGTCAGACCCTCCTACCATCCCTTCCTGCATCCGAGCCAGCTGAGCATGGAGCATAACTGTGGGCCAAAATAAACCTCTCCTCCTTTAAATTGTGGGTGTCAGTTAATTTGTCCCAGTCCCAAGGAAGCTGACTAAGATAATGCTTTTACAGCATGAGTTTACTTTTAGGATGCTTTGTATTGCCTCTCTAGGAAAATCTAAGATGAACTCATATGATTATGTTTATATTAGATTGGTGTAATTTTAATGGGTGACAATCAACTAATGAGATAACCCTACTCAGAAGTGGGGCTGGTGGATACTAGGTGTACCTCTGTCTTGATTACTGAGAATATACCAACTGTATCATTTACCCATTTAATTTTTCTATTTGCAAAATGAGAGATTGGATTAAACAAGTGTACCATTCTACAGAAGTGTTATTTATAGTGTTATTATTTAATGTTATATAGATTCATCATATAATATCAATTATTTAAGTAAAAAGTTCTTCATAAAATTTTACTTTAAAATAGTTCAATGTGATATGTGGTAACTCATTCAACATATGTGTTATACACTCAAAACACATTGGTAGATACTTTATTTAAAAAAATCAAAGAAAGTTTATTCTTTCTATAATTTAGCAACCTACTTGGAAAGATATAAAGCAAATGCAATAAGCATAAAATTGCAAAGAAACATATAAAACAGTAGAGAATAACGTAGTAAAAATTATTCACCCCAGTAACAAAGGGATATGGAATAAAGACATAAACAACAGGTACAGTCATGGTTAGGAAAGAGAATTAGAAAGATGAGTTTTTACCCAGAACATCAAGAAAGTGTTGAAAGTGGATGCCCAAAAAGAAGGGGTAAAGGAGCATAAGAATTTATATTTGAAGCTAATAAAGGTGACATTGGAGGGAGGGCAAATGACAGATGACATTGGAGATCAAACAATACAGATTTATTCTTCACATTGCTTTTGCAATTTGGTTCTTCACATTGCTTTTACAATTTGGAAAACAAATTCCAATCTAATATAGGGCATACCATTTTCCCAAAATGCTTGCCTGAAATATGTTAGATTTGTACTTCATAAATTACTTTATGAGCCACTATAAAAATATTCAGAGATTTTGTTCCTATTTCCTTTCCCCTACCCCTCCCACTTCCTTCCCCTTTGCCCCTTTTCTTCCTATTTCACATTACCTATTATACATTTTAGTCCTTATTTACACTTTCAGTTTCTCACACCAGAGAAACTGTTTGGTATTTATACATGTGTGTCCTATTTATTTCACTTAAAAGTATCACCTCAATGTGCATTCACTTAGCTATAAATGTCTCTAATTTCTCATTTTTTATGGCTGACTGGTACTCCATTTTATTTAAAAAACCCACATTTTTCTTTATCCAGTCTCCAGAGGGGATGAAGGGAGGGCCAGGAATGGGGAAAAAATAAGAACCAAGATGCATCATGTAAAGGTACAAGTTCTCAATGAGAAATATAAATGTGTTGTATACCTAAGATGTACCAATAAAAGAATTTAAGAAAAAAAAATATTCAGTAAGAGAACCAAATCCAAATACTTCCAATCCAAGTTGAAAGGTGGCTTTTCTTAGCCATAAGCTTTTTAAAATGTGTATTTATATATACACACATATACACAAGTGTATCTCTAGATTTTTAGAGTTTAAAATACACATTTTCCTCTAATTGCTTTAATGTTATCTTAATGACAGTTGTGTCATTTTTTTTCAAATTTAATCTCCCTTGTGTAACTTTTAATGCTTTCTGCAAAATTCAACAGTTCGATCTGAAGCCAAAGAAATAAAACCTTGATGACTCTTACACAGTTTAAGATTAATGCAGGAAGAAATTACATTGGTTAGTCATGCCTAGTCTTATTAGTAGCTTGAAGTTTTCCTTTGTGAAGAATTGGTGGGAGTTTGATGTGAAGTCAAACTCAGTGGGTCATGTTGTGCACTGAATTCAAGGAGAAGCTAGAATTGCAATTTGAATGATTACATTTTTTACACACTATAAAATGATAGCAAACAAGTTCAGACATTAATGCACATGATGAACAGAAATGTATATCATCCTATTTATATTAATTCAAAAAAACAAGTAAATATTCTGTGGTTCAGAAACAATATAAACAACAGTTTAATGGAAACCCACATATCAATGTCTTTCTAAATAAGAATATTGTGGATGGCTAGTGAACGCCATGACACCTATTACATTGGAGAACTTCCAATTGTTCTCCCAGAATATGCTATGAACACTGAATGTTTAATCAATTAATCATGGGGCTGCTGTTATGCAAACCCTTTACTAGGTGAGCTGTGAGTATACACTGCACATAAACTAAAAATGATACTACATGCACAGAAGTCTTTTTTTAAACCTATTTCCCCTTGTTCAAAGTGAAACTCTGAACTACGAATATTCACAGTGAACTTATAATGATTGACATTATCTAATAGCTACCTTACTGAATAACTAATACAATACTGTTCACACTCTTATCAATGGATAATATTAGTATCTAATTATGGAGCAATTATTATATACTGTATACAACGAAGTATGCCTTACATAGAAACTCATTATTCCTACTATAACGTTAGAGTAGTGGTTTTCAAGGGAGACCATTTTGCTTCCAGAGGACATCTGGCTCTGTCTGGGGTCATTTTGGGTTATCGGAACTCAGGGGAGTGATCATGCTATTGGCATCTAAGAAATATAAATAAAGAATATTGTTAAACATCCTTCAGCACACACACAGCCCCTACAACAAAGAATCATCCAATCCAACATGTCATAGTATGGAGGTTCAGAAAACCTGCCCTATTTTTAATTTTCATTTAACAGATGAAAAAAATGAGACTTAAAAAATAAGTGAAATGCTGAAAATCAGAGTGATAAGTGACTGAGTTGGAACTCAAAAAAAGCACAGTCCAACTCCAACACCCACATTTATTACCACTATATACTCTTACTGCATTATATTTCATTATAAAATCATTTACTCACTATACACAATTCCATAATTCAGCAAGCCTAGTGCTGTGAATCAGAGTTCCTCTGTTTTAGTGTAGATAGGCCACCGTCTTCTTCCTTGATTTCCTGAGTCATTCAAACTCTTGCCAGCAAGTGGGGATCCTACTAGAGATTTTCTATTTCTCTTAACTTTCTGAGCCTAACCATGAGCTTTCCAGAGAGGTTACCCAATTGCCTCTCCATTCCTCCACAGGGTGTTAGATTAGGTCTCCCTAAGGCTTTGCCCTTATT
The DNA here is from genome assembly GCF_000247695.1 of Heterocephalus glaber. The sequence continues at coordinate 985,978 of NW_004624732.1, read as the reverse complement.
CTTTTCTCTGCTTCTCAGCAAGCAGTAGAGGATTCCCTGGAGTGACCCCATGATACTTTTCCATCTTCTCTGTGGAATAGATTATTGCCTTCAGTGATATCATGAGTGACTTTTTCCACCTCTAGGGAGCAACCCAAACACCACTGGGGAGAGAAAGGGGATTTAACACTGCCCCTTTCCTCCAATTGGGTGTGGGGTATCAAGATATTCCACAGGGAAACCACTAAGAGTTGACTCTCTCCCACTCTGAAGAAGTAAAGATTCCTAGGGAAAGAGATCCACAGCCTGACCTCCAAACCAAATAGCTGAGGGCCCACTGAGTGTTGCCAAGTTACCTGCATGCACCCCAGGGACCAATCTAAAACAGCCTAAACAAAACCAGCAGTCAGCATGAAGCTACATTCGCCATGCCCTGGTCATCTTATTTTTATACTCCTTACAGAAGCAACACATGCAGCATCAGGATCTAGAATTTGTCTCCAAATATAATTTGAAATAGAACAGTATTTTCTATTATGTGCCTTTCTGAGGTATCGTATTTGTTTCTGTAGTAAATGGGATAGGGAAAAACGTGAAAGAAAACACTAAGATGTCAAGTAGAACTAAACCCGTTAATGAAAATTCCATTCCCCCACAGCATATTTCACAAGTTACTGTTAGAAGATTTCTTGCTCTTGAAACTTGCCTGTGTGACTCAGAGGTGATGGATCTTTCTGCCCCATTTAAAACATACTAAGTGTGGGAGAGTGCTCCCACACAGATTCTAGTTACACACGGTCAGAACACGGACTAGTTACCATAACCAGATAACTGATATTCACATCAGTACCCCAACTTTAACAAATAGTGTCTTCTTAATTTCTTGGTCTTAGTTACTTTCTCACCCCTGAGATACAATACCCTTCACCCACAATTTAAAGAAGTATAAAAGTTTATTTTGGCACACAGTTTGTAAAGGTGTCATCCATAGTCCACTGTCTCCAAGGCAGGGATGGAATAGCAGATGAATGTGGCAGAGAAAAAATACTTTTATTGCATGGTGGCAGGAAGCAGAGAGCAATCAAGGGAGGAGGAAGGGAGGTATTCCCTTCCAGGTCACACCCTCAGTGACCCACTTCTTCCCCACATCACATTAGTGAAGTATTCCACTGATGAGTATCATGCCTCCATGATCCAATTACCTCCCAAAACCTCCACCTATGACCACATGAGGCTTTTCGGGGACATCTAAATATAAACCAAAACATTCTGCCCCTGGCTCCCAAAAGGCTCCTGTGCATCACTTTAAAGAAAATGCTTTTAGTCTATCTCTAAGAATTACCAAAGTTCTAACAATTTCAACACTGATGAAAAGTCCAGGTGCAAACTCTCCTCTGAGATTTAAGGCAAATTCTTCTTTGAGCCCTGTAAAAAATCAAAAAGAAAGTTAAACACATACAAAGCCACCAGGTAAACATTCCCATTTCAAAAGGGAGAAATAGGTGGATAGACAGCTTGGGAGACCAAAGCAAGACAGAAATCCAGCAGGGCAAATATTAAATCCCTTCATTCCAAATCCCTTAACTTTAAACTGTTTGGGAGGTCCCACCCCTATGGTACTGCAGGTGATTGTAGCCTTCATAGTCTCTCTCTTGGCCTATCTTATCTCACTAATTGCAGCTGTCCTCAGATATTCCATTTTCCTGGCTTCTCAAACTTTCTGGGGTCTCGATTGCACTTTCTGCTTCACACTGGAAGCTTTACTGCCTGACCTTCAAGGCACACTGGCTGCCCTTCATGGCTGTCTTCTGAAATTTGGGTGGAAGCCCAACTCTTACATTTGCATGGGTGTAAAATTGGCATCATGTGGATAACTTGAAGGTCTGCCACCAGCTCAATCAGTAGTAGAGCATTTTTGCATATTTCTGGTAATTGCAGAGGCCTCTGAGTGCCTGGGTGGTGGGGCATGAGGAACTGATTCCTCAGGAATCAATTCCCATTTCCTAGACTGCTGCCATTCTAGAGCACAGTGCCCTGGAGCTGTCCTCTCCAAGCAAAGTCTTTCATCTTTCCACTCTTGAGGCCACAAAGAATGGGGTCTTTCTGATTCCTCCTATGTCCTCATAAGATATTTTGTATGCCCAGTTCCATAGTAGTAGGCTTATTTTTAATGCCAATCTTTTTAACAACCAAGCTCTCTTCTGCTCCATCTTTACAGGCCCCAACTTTATTGAGTTTCCTTTTGAACCAAACTCAAAACTTCTAAAATCATTCAGCTGTGTAGTTTGCTCTTAATTTCCAACATAGATCTAGCTAAAAGCCCCAATAATACCCATGCCACTCACACTATATTAGGCTGCTTTGAAATTTCCTCTACCAAATTAATTAGTCCACCATCCTTAATCTCAGTCTCCTGCAAAGTCTCAGGACATAAGCAAAATGCAGACAAATTTTATGCCTAAGTATAACACACATGGCTGGGATTCCAACTGCCAGTGGAGTCTTTTTCTTTCCAACTGAAGCCTCTTGGCCTTGTGTTTTCCTGCTGTATTACTGTCAACACTCTTGTCTTTGGAGCTCTAGCTGGAATCTCCTATCAAGCTTAGCTCACAGCATTCTAAGGCTGCTTCTTCAGCTGGCCTCTCCAAACCTTTCCAAATTCCTCCTGCAAGGCAGTTCCAAAGGCTTCTGAACCATATGGTCAGATAGCACCATAACAACAACCCCATTTCTCTGGCACCAAAATCCGACTTACTTTACTTGTTGTTGAGACACAATCCCTGACATGCACAACTTAAGGAAGGAGAGGTTTATTTTGACTCACAATTTGTAGAGGTTTCAATGCATAGTCAGCTGGCTCCACATCATGGCAGTGGGTCATGACAGAGGAGGCTCATTTATGGTGTGGCAGTCAGGAAACAGAGAGGGATCAAGGGAGGAGGAAGGGAGATATACCTTCTAGGCCACACCCCCAGTGGCCCATCTCCTCCCAACATCAAATTCAGCTATAAACTAATCCACTGATGAGTATCATATCCCCATTATCTCATTGCCTCCCAAAAGCCTCACCTACAAGGCTTTGAGGGGACATCTAGGTATAAACATAGAACTTTCTCACTAAGTTATCTCAGACGTTCCTACAAAAATAAAAATTATCCAATGTTGAATTCATCTCTTTTTTCTCCATCAAATCTGCTTCTTCCTAATAAAAATTCCAAGTAGTAGAATTAGGAATAGGAACTCTACAGTATCCAGAAACTTGAAATGTCCTATGAATAAGAGTAAATTATCTCCATCTTAATCACATGCTATGAAGTCTCCCTTACATACTCCTACTTCATATCCTTACCCCAATATGACTCTTCCTGGCTTGGCATACTCACTGATTTAGTCCCTTCTGAGAGAAGCAGGGAACTGCTCTTTGGAAAAGTCAGTTTAGTTCAGAAACAGAAGCAACTCCCCATCAGAGCAAGCATCAAAGATAATGTGATAAGAACATCATTTGGTGATGTTGCTTGGGGTACTGGAAACAGTCTGTTCCCTCCATCCCATGGGCCAGAGTAAGCACTGATTGTAGTAGACTGGTGAAATCATGGCCTTCTCATTGTCAGAAAGTCAATCAAATATCTCAGAAATAAATCACAGTACCTTTCTACACTTCAAGATTCAAATACTGAGGAAATGGAGCCAGCTGCTTCTAATAGAGATCTAGGTTAATTAGTCTCCTAATCATTCACTGCTTTTGGCAAACTCTATCCAACATCCTACCTGAACACACACACACACACACACACACACACACACACAAACACATGCATGCACGTGTGCACATACACACACACCTTTTATTTTATGTACTTTTAAGTATTTACGTGCTATGAAAGTGAGCCAGCTAAGCCAGGACAGAGCTTGGACAGCTGAAGCTGCCTCAGAGCTTCCTCCCGAATCCCCCCATCCCTCACCCAACACGTAAGTTAGGCAAACTGCCATAACCAACCAGCGATCATTTGTCTTTTCCCTCTTCACCTCAGAGCAGAGGTTGATGTTCAGGGCGGTTTTAGAATATGGACAAGGGTCTCCCAACCAGGCAAAGACATCTGACGCCTCCCTTCCATCCCTCAAGCCCTGCTCAATGCTTGTGCCTCCACTGAGCCTTAGATGTAGGTCTCCAGAGGTGAAAGGACTGTGGATTAGCCCACCACGCTGCCTTGCCCACAGCATAGTATAATATTAATTAGTCACCTTCCTTATTATTCAGTCAAAATATGCCAGACTGAAATAAATTACATTCTTAGCACATATTTCACACCCCTGGATCAAGTCTTGCAAGGGTTTTCTTTTATTATTTATAAGATCATGTGCTGTCTTCCTGCGGAAAATGAGATGGTCTGCATGAGGAAAAAGGTAAAAGAAATGCAGAGAAATGAAACAATCAGATATTCCCTAATGATATTTAAAAATAGAAAATTTGCTACTGTTACATACAGCATGTTCCATCTTTTGAGATTTAATGGCTCTCTTGTGGTTTAATGGAGAATTACTTTCAGTAATTGATTATTAAAATTTAAAATTGCTAACCATCTTCATTATTAGATGAGCGAACATGTTATCCTTGTAATTAAAAAAGCCTGAGACTCACTTTCATCCTGTTGACAGAGCAGGCAGACTGTCTCCACACTCAGACTTGATGGTTTCAGGCTTCTTGTTTGACAAAAATAGCCAGCCAGTCATTTGATGATGAAAATGCAGAACATCCACAGAGACTGAGCAGAAAATATAATGAACAAAAAATAAAATAATAAAAAGCCCTACAAGCTAATTAAAGTTTTCAGACTCATTAAATGCTATGCATCACTTATGTGATATTTCAATGTGCTGTGCTCAGGTAACATGGGGCACTGTCACTGTTTCTCAGCATTCCTTATCATCTCCCCAGAAAGCAGCCTACCAGTGCTCCTCCACGTGCAGCAGTGCTCAGCCTTTGGCATTTTACCTCAGATATTTACTGGTGCAAATTGTTGATTTTGGCAACACAACACAGAAAGTGGCACTGGAAAAATCCAGTGTGGTGCTCTGTTATCTAGAATATATGCAGGGTGATTCTCAGTTCTTGCATGGAGAGCTCCAAGGCTTAAGCTCTATGCTGTGTCAAGAGTGGTCCCTCAGAATCTGTGGAAAAGCCCACGTCCTGAGAGACAAAGCTTTTCCAGTCAGTTATCTGGACACTAAGTGTGGGGATTTGTCTGGATGGGAGCTTGCATTTCCTTGCAAGTTTTCATCAGATGAGAGTGCCCCTTTGAGGATGGCAGCACTCAGTGATTTCTGAAAGGAAATTTTAGAACTGTCAATGAAAATAGCCTATCCAAAAAGACATTTTCAGCACTCAAGTATCAGACAGATGTCAGCCTTGAGGAAAGCAAAAATTTTGCAGAATTGAGAAGTACAAATATGAGTAAAGCAAAGATTTTTGTTCATAAAGATTTATTCTGGATATCAAGAAAAGCACCTGTACGCCAGCATTCCCAGCAAGTCTCAATCATTTAGCTCATAAACCCTTACTTCAAGTGTCAGTTTGAAAACTGACTACTTACCAGTGTATTGACAATATTTTTTAAGATCCTATCTCTCAAGGTTATCCTCTCTGACTCAACCCAGGCAACCTTGATTATTCTTTAATGCAAATCAGTACCCTACCCTTTGTCCATATTCAAAGATTACAGTATCACTTAGCAGTATTTAGACCATGGTGTGAAACTATTCTCATGTATTTGTCCTTGTGTTTGTCTTCCCAATTAGATGATATAACCCTCAAGAGTAAAAGCAATTTCTTTTATTCCCTCTGCTATTTTCACTTCCCTACAGCCTCTCTCCCGATGTTGAGCTCAATGGACATCAGGCCTACCGCTCATCTTATTTGCTTAGAGTTGGATATGGAAGTTTGACAAGAAGCTGAGTTCTTTTCATTCTAATTAAATACAACCTTGAATTTAGGCTACATATAAATATAACCTTGAATTTAGGACCCATACAGGCTAGAACAGCCTTTTTCAACCATAGAATCATTTTCTCAATGTTCACAGAGATGGTAAATAGCTAGTTCTATTCTACATACTTATGAGGTAAGTAAATTCATTACATAAATGAGCATCAAGGATTAATTCTCTGAAATTGTTGAGAAAAGCTGGTCTAGATTGTTCTTTTGGGTTACTTTCAGCAATTTAACAAAATCAATAACAAGTAAGGAAATGTCTTGGCTCTTCCATGGCCTTTCTGGCTAGGTGATGTGGAATATAAAATGCCAGCTCATTTTTAAGACCATATCACATGTCACCCCACTCATCATCACTCCCCTATACCCAAATGTCATAGCATCTTACCTGTTCTAATGAATCACTCCTCCATCCTCTATCTGGTACCACCATTACATTACCCATGTGCTGATAGCACAATTCATATTTGAATATTGTTCTACCTCTCTTAGCACCTAGCAGAGTACTTTCAGAGTATTTTCATTCATCATCTTCACAATGAATGAAACCAAGAAAGTGGCTCACCTTGGATTTTTGTCCATTTCTCAACTTCCTTTTTTAAATTTTATTCTGAATGAAAATAATTATTCATTACAAGTATGCTGATTAAGAGTTTAGAAAACATTTCTTTTCATATATTCACTGAAAGCTTATCTCTGAAACAAATTCTGATATTTCCAAATTCCAATATGCTGATAGTAGTTCCATAGTTTCAGTTTCTCAGGCCACCTATGAGACATCTTGCATTTTCCTTTTTCTCCTATACCCATATCCAATTCATCAAGTCTTCTGTTAACATAGCTCCAGACCATTTCTCATTATCTTCACTTCTATCACTTTGTTCCAAGACACCATCACCCATTCCATGGATTATCTTGTTTCTTAAGAGCCCTCCCCATTGATTGGCAGTAATATTCTTTTTCAGTATCACTTTGCTCAAAGTCATTCTTTTGTCCATTTCATCCAATGAGTCCCTACTTCATTATAATTGCCTACAAACAGCTACAAAATCCGTCTGCACCTCCTCATCTTTAATATCATCCTCTACTACCTTTCCTCTTCTGTCCTAACTCCAGGCATACTAGCTGTCTTGCTATTCCTAACCAAGCACTCTGCTGCCTCAAGAAATACCTCAAGGGTTTTACACTTGCTCTTTCCTAAGCCTTGGTGCTATTCCCCAACATAGACGGAAGCAGAGTCTGATTCCCTTGTCTCTTCAGTGCACTCTTCAAATATCACCTTATTATCAAAACCTTCAAAGTGTGTAAATCTTTTTTCTATAACTACTTCAGCCAGTTAATTTATCAAAGCAGTTTAAAAAGGAGAAATGAATAGCATTATAAGCTATTCCCCATGTCAGAGGAAAATCCAGAAGTTGACGTAGTTTGAGCGCGTAATATGGCACAGTTGGGAATGCTATGGTTTCTTAGGGAGAAATTACTTAAAATGCATTTCCCACTGTAATTTCTTTCTGTCTCATCTTTTGTCTTCCACAAATGATGAGAATGAATAAGAAATGGTCTCAGAAAGTTGTCAACAGCTAATAAAAATGGCTTATAGTACTCCAAAATAGCTTCTACATTGATTTGATTTTCTATACTTTCTCTTCCTGAGCCTTGCTCAGGAAGGAAGGAAAGAAGGAAAAAAGAAAAGGAGATGGAAGAAGAAACAGAAGAAAAAAAATTAAAACAAAAAATTTTCATTTACTGCTTCTTTGTAGTCAGACAAATCAGAGTGGAAAAAATCATAACATTCCTCCCCCACCTCAAGCTTTATTTTTTGTTTATATCTCATTTTTTCCAGTTCTTCCCATGCATGATACAATCTTGGCAGCAACATAACTGACCATAGTCTATATCATTCAAAAGTTTCAAGCAAATACTTCAATTTTCTCAAAGTTTTACAACTTAGCATGTTATGGGGGCTAGATCAAAGCATATTTTTGTGCTTGAGGGAAAGACTTTGTAGTAGAAACTTCCCCTGATTAGAGATTTTCTTCATTTTTTTTAAATTCCACAAATCTCTGAAAATTGGAACTGGATGTAACATTGGCTGATTCACTCCCTCATTTTATAGGTCCAGTGAGATTAAATGATTTGTCCAAGATACACAGTTTGTTGTCTGGGAATAAAATTTAAGCTTTTTGGTTCCCAAAATACTGCTCCTTCTGTCTTGTTCATGATTGTGCTATTTTGGTCCTCAGTGAAAATACGAATTTTAACAAATTACCTAAGAAGTGTTAAACTAAAGCTTGAAACCAAATAATAATGTTAAAATGATTGTAATCATGATTTTGATGCAATACATCTTCCAATTTCCAACTTATAATCTTTAATTTACATATCTACCATCTCATTCTGTCATCAAAAAATGCTTTGCAAATTATATTTGTGAATTGTATTTTAAAATTATAAATATTAATAAGTGATATTTAAAGAATTTAGTGTGCTCTCTGGGGGGGAAGACCAGGAGAGAAAAGTCATTATGACTTCTTACATGTACAAATGAGACAGTGTTCTCAACACCTATGCTAGATTCCACTAAATTAGTTTGATGCACCACCAAAATGTGTGTATATATGTATACACATACAGACATTTTTCTCTTTTCTCATATTCATATTTGGAATCCATAATGCTCTTTACTATATTCCATGTGTCAGCACATATGAAAGCCATCTCAGGGCTCTGGAAATGGCAGCAAGTGAATAATTAAGATCAGGCATCAAGACACTGACATGTCATTCACTGGTGACACAGAGGGATGGGATGCCAATAGTACTTTCTAAATATGCCACCATGCGAGGGATTTCCTGGGTCCTTAATAAAATTGGCCTCCATATATAATGGATGCTACCAGGTGGTACCAGATTTTCACAGTGTAACTTATGTCAAAGTATGAAGGGAAAACATAAGAAAAGGGTTCAGTTGTCTATGGAGTAAAAAACTGTCTATTCTGTGAAATCTGAATGGAGTCACACAGGGCCTCTGGCCAAAAGTGTATCCCTCAATATCTGTCACACTGTCTGAAATCCTACCTTTACAGCCTTAGTCCTTTGTGTCCTAAATTCATTTTAAGGCTTTAATCAAACCCACTAAATGCATATATTCTGAGAAGGGCCACAATCTTCTCACAGATCAGAGGCTTAATTACTGGGATGTAAGCTAAATCAGGACTAAGAAAAATGATAATCCAGGGGCATTTTAAAGACAATACAACATAAATACATTTCCTTACATGGAAATGTGCCAAGGGCTATCTAACATGCAAGATGTTGAGTAAGATTTTCCTGGTTGTCTTCAAATAGGTATCAGGGTCTACATTTAAAAATAATGGACAAAAATGCTCCAACTCTAAAAGAATCACCAACATCCTGGGCCAGGCATCTTAATCTCAAGACACAAGATTTTGGCATCCTTAATAAATAACTAAAGCCTGGTTTCTGAAAGGGGTCCAGGACAGATCCTCCATAAAATTTTAAAACTAGATTATCCTTGCAGGTGGGAGGAAGGATCTGATTTTTTAACACACATCTGAGACCCTGTGGTTTGATATCCTGCATATTTACTAATGAGTTTTAAGAACCAATTATGCTATTATGTTTGTCCTTATTTTTTCTCATAAATCCCAAATGTTGTAATCAGCTCACCAACTGGGAAGTCCTAACTCTAGCTGATTCAATATCATTAATGCTCAAATTCCTAAAATCTACTAGGTTTGACTATTATATAAATGCTTAGCAGATAGTCAATTAAATCATTATGTGGGATTATGAAGATAAAGTGGAAACAGAAGCACTATGAAACACACTCTTGAAGAAGACATGGCCGGTACTGATGACAAGCGTTATGGCCAGTGCTATGACCCCAGACATCTCACACTGCTCCAGCAAACTCCCCCTGCCTTTCATGACCAGCGTCTGAGGGGATTGTGCAAGGGGACTGCAGAAGAATGGAGGATACCGGCAGCTCTGTCACGACAGAGCCAAGAATGAATGTCTCTATGCTTTATTGTATTTATATATTTGACCACCAGTAAGCGGAGAGAAATAAATTACCCCAGATCCTCAATGGAAAACTCTGCTTATCATAAGATAAACCCTTGGTTAGATTTAAAATAACCCACAATATGCCAAAGAAAGAAAGTCCAAACTGCAGTGGTACATATGTACTCTTCGGCAAAACACCTTCAGTCAGATTGAACAGTGATTCAACCCAGGAAACAGCAGCTCCTTTGGAGAAAAGATGTTTTACGAGACCCCCAAGGGGACAGTACTGCCGCCAGGGACAGATTCAACAAACCTAGGCAGACAGAGTGGGGAAAGGCTCTATTCACTCACTGGAATTTTCTAGTACTTCCATAAATGTCAATAAACACTGGTCTAAGGAGCACATGATGTTTCAATATATTCTGGTATAAAAGTTGTAACCAAGGGAGCCTTAAAATAAAAGTATGAGAGGGAAATGGGTGAGTCTGTTGAGGAAGGTTAGGCCGTTCTCAAAGGCAGAATATAAATTCAGAGAGGGTCTCAAGCACCTGGAAGCCAATTGAATAATCTGTTTCATTGACACAATTATTAAATCATTGATTAGTGTGCTAAGTTGTCTGTAGCGTTGTCTTTATTACAGGTGAATTGTAGCCATTGCCAGCTGTTTCCGTTGCAAGTTCTTTAGCTGCAGAAAACCTGGCATGGTGCCCAGATGCAGCCAGAGAGCTGCACCACTTCAAAGCGTTTTTTCTTTCCCCCAGCAAGTGCTTCTCCCTGTCATGACATGGTTTCCCTGTGCTCTCATCATTACAACAATAGAATCCATAAAACCAAGCACAGAAACAAAGAGATAACTTATTGGCAACTAATGAAACACAGAAAGATTGTTCAAGCAGTGTAAATGCAAAAGGGCTTTGAACCAGTTTAAATGACCTACTCGCATTCCATGGCCCCATTGCTAACACAGGCATGAAGGCAAGTGTCTCAACTCCATAAAAATTACACCATCTTTGCCTTAAAGGTCAGCTCTTTTTTGCCTCTACATCTAGAACTCTTTTGGACTTCTGGTTTGCTTTCTGTGCAGTTGTCCATAGTCTACTGATCAATCAAAGGCGATTAATCTAGCAGTTTTTCTGAGAAATTTTCCCTACACACTATAGATTTTATTGAAATTTCTTTCTTTCAATAATTTAAATATGTGTCATTCAGTCAGCAGATGCTAGGGTAAGTAGAGAAAATTTGAGAAACCATGCTACTTCACATATAGTCCAAAGTAGTCCCCTCTTGTCCCAGGTGAGCTCTGAGAAATTCTCAGTCAGCTCTCCAGTTACCCTCAGCAGTGACTCAGCATTTCCAGATGGGATAAAAATCTGTTTACATCCCCGTGCTGAGGAAATAGGACAGCCCATGGTGTCAGGCCAACCAGGATTCAAACTCTAGATCAAAAGTTAAGATGTGCAACCATGATTTTTTGCTTTTGCCTGTTTAACCTCTTGGAACATGGGTTTTCATCAGTAGAATGTGTGCCCAGTACCAGGTACATGACCAGCATCTAGTATAAGATCATTTTCTATTCCTTGGGACTCTTCCATGCCACTCATTGTCACACACTGCTAACCGGGTCTTATCTGCCCAGATGGATGATAAGTCTCTTGAAGATGAGGCTGTAGTGTGTTCTCCATACTAAGGGTAAAACTATATACATAAAAAAATGTCAAATTTTTAAACTTTTTCTTAAAACGGTAAGTATGGACTGGAAAGAAATTTAGTTGATTTTATGTACAAATAGGAGAATAATGAGCTAACACTTTCAGGTAGTTGATTCCAGCAACATGATCACCCTCTACAGATGCTGTGATACGAAAAGTTGTAAGATAAAATCGTGCCCATTTATGGCTCAGATACATAGCTGCTTTAACAATGTGTTTGTAGATTCCTGTCTGAGAATTCAGATTCATTCTTTAAATGCCTTGATAGGGCCTGCTTATGTCTGGGGATGAGTGTCCTAATATGGCCAGGCACAGCTTTCACAAATGACAGAGAACTTCATCTACTATGTTCGTTTGATATGTTTATGAAAAATCATAGGTAACAATACCAGATGTCAGATTCTTCACTTTAAGCAAAGAACTAGCCTATCAAGAAATCAAATTGCACCTCCAGTGACTTCATAGTCCCCACTATGGCCTCAATGTAGCATTGCATGGGCAGGTTACCATATAGAGTACAAAATATACCAGAGATCAGTTTCTTCAATTTAAACATCTACACATAGTCTCTCTTTTGAAATCAAGCTTCTGATGCAAATAAAATTTCAAACTTTCCAAATTATTTCCCTTATATCCATTCTATATATAGAAAATGTAAAACCACCAGTAAGAAACACATTGAATAATCATAGAATTTTCAGTGCTAAAAGGGACCTTAGAAATCATTTAATCCAACCCCCTCATTTTACCAGATGAGGAGACTGATGTCAGTGGAAGAATATAGCTTCAGGGGTAAACCAGAGTTCATTAACTCATCTTATAAAGGACCTGTTTTTGCCTTTAGAATAAATGATTAAATGATTCCAATTTCATGCCATCTCCTTTATGCAGGAAGTTTACCATTTGCTTTCTCCTTTTGTCTGTGTAACCATGACAATTGCTGGGAATAATATAGCTATCAGTATAAAAATAGCCTCATTAGCATCGACGAGGAGCTTGCCAATCAGCGTGGACCTATTAAAGAGCTGATAGCCACCTTCCCTGTCTTCCAGTTTGCAGCACACATGCTCTCCGACTCCTCTCGTGGGCTGGCTTGCTCCTCTTTGGAAGCTGTGTCCATCACAGTTTGACAGCTAGGATTTACAAGTGGAATCCTACCTGAGAAAGCCCTGTTCTCAAGCAGGCTCAAGTGGATCTTGCCCTGGGATTTCTGGTCTGTCTCTGCTTTTGAGAACCCCTGATGTCATGTCTAAAGCAGAAGCGAACATTTTTCTCTGTGTGTATACAGCGAAGGACAGAGAAAATTGGGTGTAATTTAGAAATTGACACACTTATTAGCAAGATTACTTTAGAGAAGGTTGGTGTGTGTTTGGATTCTTCCTTTGATTTTTCCAGGCACCCTCACCCTGTCCCCTTGAGCAATTAGATGGTTTATGCTGATTTATATAGATGTGTGTGCCATAGAAAACAATTTATCAAGGTATTCCAGTGACATCTCTTCCTCTCTTTAAAAACAGGCTCAAACCAAGTAAAATGAAAACTGGGAACAGAACCAGCAAAAGGTAGAGAGGACTTAGACTAATTGTAATCTTTGGCTAAGTTCACTTTGTCTGAATTTCACTAAAAGAGAAAATTATACTGAGTTGCCTAGTTGAGCTACATGGAAGGAGGGAGAGAATGGTGGAGTAATTCTCAATAAACTGCCTCAAGAGTGGAAAGTTTTTACAAAATATCATGGCCTTAAAAACAGATTAGAAAAATGGAGCAGAGTGAGGGAGAGTCTAGAAATGAATGCATACATGAGTAATATATTAATATTTTTAAAAGATGAAAAAGAAATTCAGTGCAGAAAGAATGGGATTTTGGGGGTCAGGGATTTAGCTGAGCGGCACTGCACCTGCGTTGCAAGCGCAAGGTCCTGAGTTCGATCCCCAGCACCAAAAATCTTTTTTAAAAAGAATGAGAATTTCACCCAATGACATTAGGAAAAGTGAATATCCTTATTCCCCCCATAATCCAACAGGAATGAACATTGATATATATACCTTTCACCATATGAAAAATTTATTCACGATGTATTCATAGATCTAAATGAAAAATCATAATCTATAAAACTTCTCAAAAGAAATGAAAAATTTTGTTATCTTGAATTAGGACAAGATGAATTAAAGAGAAAACTGGTAAAATGGAGTTCATCAAAATTGTAGTATCTCCAAAAGATACTATAAAAAGAATGAAACCAGGCCAGGAATGTAGCTCAGTGGCACTGTGCCTGCCTCACAAGTGCAATGTCCTGAGTTCGATTCCCAATACCAGAAAAATAAATAAATAAATAGAATGGAACCACAGCCACAGACAGAGAGAAAACATTTCAAATCACATTTCTAATAAAGGATTTTTATTCAAAATATGTAAATAACTCAAAATTCAATAATAATAAAACCAACAATCCAATTTAAAACAGGATGAAAGATAAATATTTGAATACCTACTTAATGAAAGAAGATACAAAAATGGAAAAGAACCACATGACAGTCACTAGGGAAATTAAAAATAAAATCACAAGGAGATACCACTACATCACTCTTGAAATAGCTGAAATTAAAATAATCAACTACACCCGGTGTTGTTAAGGATGTAGAGCAACTGGGACAGTGGTTCACTGATGGAGAGGATGTAAAGTGGCAACAGATCCCTAGAAAACAATTCATAAATCACTTTAAAAGTTAGACACACACTTAGCATCTGACCCAGCTGTTCCTCTCTCAAATACTTCCCCAATAGAAATAAAAATATAGGTCCACACAAAGCCTTGTATTTGAATGCTCTTGGCAAATATATTTGCCAAAAACTGAAAATCTAAGTCTCTATCTGCAGGTAGATGAACTAATAAATGGTGATTTATTTAGACAATAACTATTACTTAGCAAGATAAAGGAATAAGTTAGACACACAAGAAAATTGAAGTAAAAACCATGCAAAATGTTTACCTTAAAAACATAGTTCAAAATAATTATGCTGAGTGAAATAAAGCAGATCAAACTAATAGCAAATAAAGGAGTTATGTTGTAAGACTTATTTTATACAAAATACTAGAAAATGCAAATTCAGCTCTAGTAACAGAAAGCAGACCAGAGATTATGTGAGGATGGGGAAGGGGCCATGGGAAGGTGGGGAGGAGAGGAGTAAAGACAGAACTAAAAAAATATACCTTCGGGGGTGATGGGTTCGTTCATTAATCTGTGGAGAAGATGTTATGAGTACAAGTACATGTCAAAATATAGCCAATGTTACAGTTCTTAAAATTAGAGACAAAGAAAGAATAACTATACCATGGATTCATTTTTGGTAGAGTGCTCCCTTTGAAGATGTGGACCAAGGAGAAATAAAGGATGAGGAAAGCCTGAAGAAAGGATATTTAGCTAAGGCATTATACAACATTGCCAATTTAGGTACAGATCTCCTTATTTCAGCTTAATTGGGAATCATTTTCTGGAATATAGCTTCTGAAAGCAGCAACTGTTTCAATTGTTTGTTGCTTTAATTTAGCCTCACCATTTCAGGCACCACCTTCTGCTGAGTATTTGCTCTGTGGCTAGCATTTTACCAAGTACTTTATATGCATATTTTCATTTTATCCTCCCAGAAAGTGTTCTTTCTGGTACCCATTTTACAGATGAGAAAAATAGGGACCAAAGAGATCAAATAACATACTCAAATTCATCAACTGGTAAGTATCAGGCAGAAGCAAGCTTCACAAGCAGGTCTGACTGAAATACTCCTTGCTCTAAAATATGTAGCTCTTGCTTGCCTATTCAGAGGATAGGAGCAATGTATTGGACATGTCAACGACATAAAAAATTCTTTTCACTCCATGAATCCATGCTCTGAAGGGGCTGCCCTGTGCATATGCATGATCTCTGTTCAGACACTTCAACAAAATGTAATTTACCCCAAAATCTTTAGCACAGTTTATCATTCAGAGTATAAACAGACACAAAACTTGCTTCTCCATGGTAATAAAATATAAAGACCTATAAAATTGTGGATAAAAATAAGTATGATTGAGAGGTGAAACAGAGTCACTAATAAACAGCTTGAACATCTATGTAACTTGTTTATTATACAAGGGCTTGGGACTGATGGTGAAAATGAGGTTTTGTATCCTGACCCCATTTACCACACCTAGGCTTGAGCTCTTGCCCAGTGTGACACTATCACAGGAAAGGGCACCTCTAATTAAAATAAATTTTTTTTTTTTGCACAAAGCTGCAACATACCTAGGAGTGGCCTTGAAGAACATATTTCTTTTGTCTTTTGTTCTTTCACTGTCTTCCAAACTCACAGCATTACATTACCACTCTGAATTCTGTATTATTCACGTCAAATAACCTGCTAAGTAATGTGTCCTAGAAGGCACAATCTGATTCAAGGTAGCTCACATAAAAAAGAAAAAATAATGGCATAAATGATAAATGAAATAAAGATTTTTAAAGAAATTTTATGGTATTTAATTAATCTACCAGTTTTACTAAGTTGCTTTCAAGTGAAATGGCTCCTTACCAGCGCCTTTTGAAAAGGTTAGAAGTGAATTCCCTGAGCTACAATCATTAGCATATAGATGTCTCTAAGTGTTAATTTCTGTTTTCACTGAATGAATGTAATTTAAAATGAGGCCCTTTCAAATCAGTTAACTTCGGCCATTTGAGAAAGATAAGAAAAATGGACTCAAGCACGAACCCCCAGCAGATCCTGCTTCTTCGGATAAGTACTGTATGCCACGGCCACGCACTACTTTGGGAAATTACAGATCTGTTCAGAAAGAGAAAGAGGGTTTGAGGTGAGCAGGTTAAAAGGACCCCAAACATTTGCTTTCGATTTAGCTAATCATG
This sequence comes from Heterocephalus glaber, assembly GCF_000247695.1. The sequence continues at coordinate 969,381 of NW_004624732.1, read as the reverse complement.
AAAAGAAAATTAAAAATGAATGAAGAAATCAATTTTGAAAAATATGGCAGTTCTGTCCCCATAGAGAACTCAGTCATATTGTCGATAGAATCCAGTTGACACCAACTTTTTACTCTGCACAGTGCTGGGCACATAGTGCTTTTATTGTATGTTTTGCTGAGTTGAGTTCTATAAATGGAAAGCAGTGTCTAATAGTAATCTCAAAGATTGTTAAGATTTTACTCAGGTTTTCTTTAAAACCTGTCTTAGTTCATTTGTGCTGCTATAATAAAATACATGAAACTGAATAGTAAAAAGAAAGGAAAAGTATTTCTCCCAGTTTGAGAGGCTGGGAAGTAGATCAAGTCACTGCAAGTTCATTGTCTGGTGAAAGCCCTTTCCTCACAGATGGTGTCCTGCAGGTGTCCTCAAATGACAGAAGAGTGGAAGAGGGTGTGAGGGTGGAGGTGGGGTGTCTAAGTCAGCTCCCTTCCGCCATTTGTGCATCCACAAAGGCAGAGCTGTAGTGACTTGAACACTTCTCCACAAGCCCCGCCTCTTAATACCATGACCAAAGGAATTAAATTTCAACACCTGAATTTGGTAGGACATAGAGTATAAAACAATTACTGCTCTTCATGTTTAAACTTCCTAAAATAGAAAGCAGAACCTGTCAATCTCATGCTTACAACTCTTTAACTACTCTTCTTGTTCTTAGAAGAAAACTCAAACTTCTACGCAGAGCTTGTAAGTTCGTCGTGGCCCACCGTTCTGTTTCAGTATATGTGCTACCAAAGCAAGCACCCACCATCCTAAGCTCTCCTCATTCCCATCCCCATCAGGTTCAGCTACAGTGACCAGTCTTGCGCACACAGCCCTGTCTCACCTTCTGTCTTCACTTAAGCCTCTCTGAACAGGAAACAGCTCTTCCTCTAGCTCTGCTATGGACAGCTCATGTGCTTCTTTCAAGCCTCAGCTCTGGTCTCACCTTCCTCCAGGAAGCCTCCACTCATCAGCCTATCTGTCAGTGCATCTAGCTCACCACTGTGTTTCCATCATAACGCTGACCAACCTCAGCCCTTGAGTTTCTTATGAAACATGCATCATACTAGGGCATACGAGAACAGAAAACTCACCTATCATGTTCAGGCCATCTCCCCAGGGCCAAGCTCAGTGGGCATATTGCTTGATCTTGTGCAGATCAAAACATATTTCCAAGCTTAATGAATGAATGATAAACAGGTAAATTTACCAGCCTTACTTTAAATCTTTGAAATGGCATGTGGACCTAAGGATGCATATGCCCATTGTTTATAGAGAGCAGATTAAATTATAAAGAATATAAAATCACTCACTCCTTTTAAAAAGCTTGGTAGTATCTGTGTTCTCCCATCACATTTAAAGCACAAAATAACACTTAATATATGGTGGTGCTCTGTGTAGCACTCTCACACTGAACATCTCTGATTATAGGACCACTGCCGTAGCACACATTGTAAGATGCGTTGGGAAAGAGATCAAATTGTGCTCAATTTTGTACCCTCCAGAGTCACTCGTACATAACAAATACACACTAAATATTCAATTAGTGCACACCTTCACCAGAAATCAGACACACTGTGTTTGAAGTTCTGTATATTGGCTTCACACTTACTATTAATTGAGTCATGAATTCATGACCCTCATAAACATTCGAATCCATTGACTTGGAGCTCCAATCTCTGTGAGTGATTCTTCTAATAGTTCTCTATGAGAGTAGAGTAGGACTGTCAATCCATCCATTCATTCATTCTTCATGCCACAAATGCTGTTTTAGGCAGCAAGCTAAGTGTTAGCTATCCAGTGGGACAGAAGGCAGATTAGCATCCCTCTTAGAGTTTACAGCTTAAAACAGAAGAAAGGCCATAAGCAAGTACAGGCAAATTAAAAAGCAATTCATAATACAAATTGCAAGGAGCTTTATGATGATATGAAAAGGCATAAGGATAAAGAATAAAATGATCTCACACACCATGGAATCTAAAATAGAAGCAGACCACATAGAAGTAGAGAGTAAAAAAAAATGGTTCTCAAGAATGGGGAGCAGAAGGAGAATGGTAGGATGGGGAGAGGTTGGTCATAGGGTAAAAAGTTACTAGATAGGAGGAATAAGTGCTAAAGTTAGGGTTTTATTGCACGGCAGGTGACTACAGTTAACAATATTGTATTGTATATTCCAAACTAGATGGAGGATAGTATTTTTAATGCTCTCACCATTAAGAAATGATAATGTACACATAAGATAATGGGTATGCTAATTATGTTGATTTGTACATCGCATAATGTATACATATGTCAGATCATCACTCAATACCTCATATGCAGGTATAATTATTATAGGTCAATTTTTAAAAGAATGAGATGTATCAGGGTAGGAGGGCTAGGAAAGGCCTCTGTGAGCTCTCATTTAGAAGGAGGCCTTAAAGATGAGAAGGCACATTCAGGCACAAAGCTGAAAGAAAAGTCATCTAGGTGGGGAAGAGCACATGTGGCCACCCTGAGGTGTAGACTCAGGCACAATGAGGTACTTTAAGAGGATCCTGCATGTGGGAGCCAATTTACAGAAAAGAATAGATGGTCGTGCACGGGGAAGCAGAGGCCGGATCAAGGCAGATCTTGTAGGTCACAGTAATGTTACTATTATACTCACAGTGCAGTAGAAAAACATTGAAGGCATTTGAACAGAGACATGAGGAGCTGCATTATCTTGTAAAAGATTTTTCTGGTGGATACATGGAGAACGATCAATCATGGAGATTTCCAAGTGTCTTTCTGCCACTTGTTAATTTTTCTATTGTACCTAAAAAAAAAAAATCTTCCCTTAGCTAATGGAATGTCCTTTAATACATTCAGGAAATTCCACTGAGGGTGTCTCACTTACCTATGTATTTGACTGTATTATCATGATCAGCATGACTTCTGATCGCACAGGGACATTGGGGCTTGGGGTACAGGTGATTCCCTTCTGCCTTGACGCTAGATCTATAACGGATTTTTTTTTCATTAAATATTTCATTCTTCTGTGAGAAGATTGTTTCTTTTTTTCTTGTTTCATGTTTTTTTTTTTTTGGTTTGTTTATCTAGGTGCCAGTTTTATGACTATAAGTTTATCCGTTTAAAGGCAAAAACTTCAGACACTGCAATCCCTATTTCCCACTGTAGTGCTCAGCCAGCTCTCCCAATTCTTATTGACAAAGATGACGTGTGGGTCACACTTCTGCACACAAAGACACACACACATATACACTAGGGGCAATGGATGAAGAGAACCAAAAGTTTTGTTTTCCTTTTTTCAAGGGCAAAACTAAAATAAAAACTTGAAGGTCATGCAGCAACTCGATGGCTCAGGTCCCCTCTCCACAATAGCTCCCTCTTCTGCTTGAAGAGTTATTTAAAGGACTCAGTTCTCTCAGTGTCCATCTTTCCTTCAACACAGAAAACACCAGTGCATGAAAAAAATCTCCATTCTTGTGCCCTTGATATTATCCTAGGCAGCTTGATTTAATATGTCAACTAAGATGACAAAGATATTACCAAGGAGAACCCTAAGCTGCAAGATAACAGTTAAAGGGGAGATATTGAAGGCTATCTTTCAGAGTTTGTGAAAAACTGTGTAATTAGTTGGTCAATTCAGAATGTAGTCTGATTCTTCTGTCCCTCATATCCCTATTTATGCAATAAATATGCATATCTTAACCTTTGAGGATACCAATAATAGTATTTATAACAACTAACTAACATTGAGCAATTAATGCACATAATCCTTCTAAATATAACATTATGATAAAGCAACTATTATCCCCACTTTATAGAGGAGAAAAACTGAGCTCCAATGTTAAGTAATTTTCCAAGTCACATTTTTAAATATGCAATAGACCTGGCATTTCAAATCCAGGTCTATCCAATCTCAGGTCCAAACCCTTACTTGACTATAATTGAATATAATGCCACTTATTGCTTTCAAGAAGCTCACATGGGCTAGGTGTGGTGGTACACATTTGTAATCCCTACTAGCTACTCAGGAGGCTGAGACAAGATGATTATAAGTTCAAGCCAGTCTCGGTCTTGGCAATTTAGCAAGATAAGACCCTGTCACATAATAAAAATTTTAAAAGGGCTATGATTGGTAGAGTGCTTGCTTAGCATACACAAGGTCCTGGGGTCAATCCCTAGAACTACAAAAGGCAAAACAAAAAACAAAAACATTCAGTGAGGAAGGGACAAATGTATTTTTAAAAATCTATTAAAAATCTATTAATATTCGCCACAGAACATGCTATATATAGTGATCTGCTCAGAAAAGAGACTTCCTGGGTAGAAGAACAGTTCAGAGCTGCAAGTGTCAGTGAAGTGTTAGCTGAATCCTAAAGGTTACAATATCTTGCTCTGGAGATATAGCCTGGGCTTTAATCTGGTAATCTGCCATTCTCTTCTTGAAAAAATTATTTAATATTTTAATTTTCCCATCAATCAAATTGGGATGATAATATGTGCATTATCAGGGTAGTTAAAGAATTTAATGAGTTAAATCAGATAATGGTACATCAGTGCTCAGCGTATATATTGTTAGCATGCAACAAATGCCATGAACCCTATTTTTATCTTAGAAAATGTAGAAGATAATTATTGCAGATTAGAGGTTGAGGAAAATGGCTTTCTTAACCAAAGGAACACTATAAAACCTTGCAAGGAAGAGAGTGTGATAGAGTCAAAGAATCTTGAGACATTCAATAGGGGGAATTTGGGAGTTTTCATGTGTAGAGAAAGAAGTCAGAACATGCCAGGGGAGAGAATGAGCATCATAACATCGAAATGATCTTGATGTAACCTTCAAATGAAAGAACCATCCTTGATATTTCATCAGTAAAATACCAGAATTTGACAAAATGATAGTACAACACTTTGTGGCTTTAATAATTACCAAAAATCTATAAATATTGAGTTTTATTGTAAAGAACATGTGGAATGTATTCTTGAATCTTTTTAATCTAGCTGGTCACTGGGCATTCTTACTACAGAATCCTTCATTGATTGGTGTAAATAGCTGACATCATTTAATGTCATCAAGTTCAGTACTGATTATATCCCTTTTTAAAGATAATCTTGAAATTTTAGTGACTTGTATTTTGCTCAAATTTCTGATGATTAAACTTTTTCCCACTGAAATATTTTTCATTTTGTCATGGCATCTTTTTTCCTAAACAAGTCTGTGAGGAAAATATAAATATTCTTCAGAAATAATAACAAAAACAAACACTGGGGAAATAAAGTATTAACATTAGTTAATGCCAGGGAATAATGATTGGCTAACAAACATGGACAGTGTGTTTGATATTTCCTCTGGTATCAATTTATATTATTTAGCCTTTTTTTCAATTATTGGCAGCACAAGTGCATTTAAATAGTAGATTTGCTTTACACCTAAAATGTTCACACTCAGCCCCAAATCACATATATCTTGTTTTAATACCACGTTGACATGTTTATTAGAGATAGTTCCAGCATCACATGTCCATTTGAAGGTCTGCTATTAAGGAAATCATTTGTTTGTAGCAGTCCAGTCGCTGTGCAAACAGGAATTGCTGTTGTGCTGTAGATACTGACTTATGTTATATATAAAGTGGCGCAGTGGAACAGAACAATGCCATCCATCAGGGTCCAATCAGCAATGAAGTTGGCAAAGGGAAGTGGGGTGTACAAGAATGCATTGGCACAGACCATTTAAACTGGCAGATTCTAGAGCTTGAACTTGGCAACAGTTTTTGAAGCTAATTTATTTGTTATTTGCGGGAAAGGGTTACTACTTTGAAACACACTCGAAAAGTTTCCAATTTCAGGACACTGAAGAGTCAAACAATGCAACTAGGAATTCTTGTGTGATTTTCTCCCAACACCTCCTTCCCCCATTCTCAGACCTGATGAAATGTCATTTCATTTTCTGTGATGGTTACATTTTTTTGTTCATTCTCTATTTATGTTTTTAAAATTGAATCCTCTCCAAATTCTTTTCCATTTTTAAACACCACCTGCTCTTCTTGCTAAAGTACCTCCAGCACAGGTCATATTTCTTGAGAGTCTCAATAGACTTGGAAGTAATACATACATACTATTTGTTGCTTAGTGTTAAAGGCTAGAGTATGTACTGATTCTTTATTCAAATATATTAGTACTATGCAGACAAGTCAAAATGCCATAGGCTTCTATGAATTCAGTGCAATTCCAATCAAAAGCACAATATGATTTTTCATGCACCTTGACAAACTGATTCTTAACTCCATATAGGTGAACAAAGCTCTAAGCTAGCCAAACATTTCTGAGAGAATAACAAGAAAGAAACAGATCTTTCTCCACTATAAATGATTTTTATTTAAGTTCATGGTAATTAACACCATGTAGTTATAGAGTTATAGAATAGAAAAATACAAATTGTTCCACAGAAATGAATAAAATTCCTGAAATACGTACAAATATGGATATAGTGTGTAGTTGTTAAGTGATAAAAAAGGCATTGACAATATGTTACCAATATTCGAGAAATGGCTTCTGGGATGGACATGTAGCTCAGTGGCATGACTAAATAGTATGAGCAAGGCTCTGTGCTGGATCCCCAGCAATGTTCCTTATTAAACAAGAATAAAATGAATTCAGACTTTAAATCAATCTCTCTCATGCAGATTGAATCTTATATATAAAAACAAAAATAGAAACTATTTATGACTTTAGGGTGTTAATTAGGAGTTATAAAAAGATAAGTTAACTTGACCAGATCAAAACTAAAACTTGTGTGCAATAAAAACACTATAAATAAAATTTGGAGACAAGCCACACACTGGGAGAAAATATTTAATATACATATACAAGAAATTAGAATCAAGAAAAAAGTTAGAATTTCTATATGTATCATAAGTATGACCAAATGGCAAAATGTGCAAAGGATATGAACAAACACCAGAAAAGTTGAATTTGCGATTAATGTGATCCCGTGAAAAGATGTTCACACACATTAGTATTAGAGTGGAAAAAACATTAAGTCTGTAAAATTAAGTGTTTTTTAGGACAGATATTGCTGGTAGGGCTATAAAACATCAGGATCGATTGCCAAAATCATTTTGGCAGATTTTTGTGCAAAATCTACAATCCAGTAATTCAATTCCTAGGTCTAATAGAAAAATAGATAATAATATAACCAATGCACACAAACACTCATAAAAAGACAGAACTTGTAATATTTTTAGCATTATTTGTAATTATGAAAACTTTGAAAAAACCCAAATAACTAACATGCAAGAAATCAGAAAATCTGATGTCATCAAAAAGCAGTGGGCCGGGGATTTAACTCAGTGGTTCCAGCACCTGGCTCACAAGTGCAAGGTCCCGAATTCGATCCCTGGTACCAAAAAAAAAAAAAAAGCAGCAAACACACACACACACACACACACACACACACACACAGCTGGATAGAATGAGAAACTGATGAATAGATAGTAAAAATCTCAAAAATATAGTGTTGAGTTTGTTTTCTTTTAAATCAAGTTGTAGAATGGTATGAATAGTATGATAGCATTATGTAACTTTTTACAGAAAAATACCATTTATTGATAGTTATATATGTAGTAGAAATATAAAAATTACACATAAAATTTGTGAATGTGATTATTTGGGGGGAGGGAAGAAGAAGGGCATAATATTTTACTTCTTTAAAAATAGTATAAAGAAAATATGACACAATGTTATTTGTTAATTTCAGAAGAGCTGTAAAATACCTGCTATGGAAAATAAAACTGAAAGGAAGGAATATATAAAATTTCTGCTTTCATGAAGTCAAGGAATTGATGTTGTATCATTTCTCACACACTTTATTCTTCTGAACTAGAATTATGGTTATTTTTCACATTTTACTTGAATAAATTCTATTTTACACAGCTTAAAATAACCTACCATTGAGGAAGTAACTGGTTCCTGAGTTTACACAGACACTACTAATGGGAAAGGTTTAAGTGTTCAGGAAGCACTAGCATTTTATTAGAACCACAGAGAGGAGCAGGGAAGGGCTCTCTGAATTATCTTTCCTGTCCATCAGCCACAGAGCTAGGATAGTCTATCGACAGTCAATTTCCTTGGGTAACAGTAGTGTTATTTCAGATCACCCTGAAACACCTCTGTCTTCCTATTGCTTTCTTTCTTACCACCAATGGGTAGCAATAACTACAATATTTTTATATAAACAGAATTTCCTAAACATCTTTATAATTTAATGGGATAGCCAGCTAAGGAAAAAACAGTTTTGATAGGAAGAGTAGGAGGAGAATAGCCTGTGTCGGGGCATTTATGCATTAGATTGGACTAGGTTTTGCTTAGTAGAGAAGAATCCTAAAATTAAACCAACAATAGAATTGGTTTAACATAAAAATATTTCTTTCTCATTTATGTTATATTATTAAGTAGATTGATGAAGGGCTCTTTTTTAGCTAAGGGTCCAGGCTTCACTGTCTTACATCGATACTATATAGAAGACTCAACTTTCTTGGTACTTTTATTTGGTCAAGATCAAACAGAAAAGAGTCCATAGGCTTTTCACCATCATACTTTTTCTCTAGGCTAAAGAGAGTTCCAGGGCCCACTCACCCACAAATCTGTCTTCCATGGGTCTGGTGGGGGGAAATGTTGAATATTGGAGGATAATAATGATGTCTACCAAGCACAGGGCTGAGATTCAGTGTTGTAGCTAAAGAGGACCCAAGGAGGAAAGAAAGTGCAAGGTTTAAAGAGGGTTGAGAAGATAAAGAAAAAGTTGACTACCAAAACTAACACTACCTGAAAAGATCCCTTAGATTGAAATACAGTATTTGATTGAAATATAAAAATCAGGGAATAAACAGCTTTTGTCCAAAGTTTTTAGTGTAGAACTTCAGCTCAATACATATAAAATACCTTGAATAAAATATACATTTTCAGGACTTTTTGTCTCAGACAATTCAAGCCAGGTATTTTTTATTTTCATGATAGTTACAATAGACAAATAGGGGCTAGGTCTTCCATAATTTGATATGTTTATGAGAAAATATAAAAATCAAAGAAGGATAATTCATTCTCATTTTTTCACTTCTCTTTATTGAATCTGGTATAAGAAAATGAAAATGTATTGAAGTTTCAGAAACACTTTGTACAGACTTACAAAAAAATCTTTTAAGGGGATTATATTGTTTATCTTCACTGATGCCAGGGCTTGTGCAATTACATCTAAAATTAATCTCATTAGGATGAGTCTCTTTACCAAATTCATTTATTTTATTATACTATAGCTTCCATAATATATTTGATTCCCTTCTGGCTTAGCTGAACTGTAATCATCTATGGTGGCAGATCTCTATGTGAAGTTGCATACTAGGTATTTTTAGATCCAAGCAATTTAATGCCAAAATGTATCCATGTTCTGTAACAAGCAAATCAAACAGAGCTTGTCTGTTTCCTTTATCTTTTGTGAAACCTATTGGTAGTTGCAAAATAACATAATCTGTCCTCAAGCATAAAATTTAACTATTGCCTCATAATTTTATTAAGTTCAGTGCAGCAACTATAAGGATTTTGTATTCAATTCTGCATTCAGAATAAGGATTTTAGGATTAAGATTTCTTTTTATATTCCTATTCACAACTAAAATCTAAAGCACTATTGTCAATTTGATAAGATGCAAAACCCCCAGGAAATTGCTGTGGTCAGCTAGATCTATGGTCTTAATTTTGACAGCAAAGATAATATGATAAACTTCTTTAGGAAATTTTTTGAGAGTACTAGCTAGCCTCTCTCCTTTTCCCCATTTTAATTTAAAAAGAAAATAAAGTCAAGGAGCAATACTTCCTCTAGAACAAGAACAGCAGGGTCTTTTAAAGGACCTTCATTATTATATGTGGTAAGTGTTCACAGCTCTCAAATTTATTGGTACAGATGTCAAAATGTATATTCAATTTTATAATAATGTTCTGGCTTAATGAGGCCTCTTGGAATTATTTATTTTATTAAATTTCGTTACTTTCTGCAAATGTTCATGCTGATTAAACCCACCTTTTCACTCTTAGACCAACCACAGTATAACATGATAGTAAAATTTGAGCTAACTTGCTTTCCACAGGATCTATCTCGTCAAATCTTTAAATATAATTTAATAAAACTTCTGTTGATATAACTATAGAAAGTGGAAAAACTCATTTATAAAATCAACCAACCATATCTGAAGTACATTTGTAATCTTTCACATGTCAAGAATTATTTAAACATTTTGAACTTGGTTGTGTGGAAAGAATTGCCAAATATTTTGTCCATTGTACTCTGCAATGAACATGGTACACCTTTTCTGGTAAACATTACTCCCAAGACTTGGCTTTCTACATATGTCTTGAAAAGTATCAAGTGATATAAATGCATAATATGCTATTTACAGACATTGAGAGATCTTGTCAAATTACTGATGGATTTTATAAGATAATAGAGCATGTCATAGGAATATACCAATACTGCCATATAAAAGAATTTAAAGGGTAATTTTATTTTAGAATGAAGACCTGTAAATAGAATACACACACACACAAACATGCATATGTATGTACAATTTTCAACATGAAATATTAAAGTGGTAAGATTTTCTGAGCTCAGTCAATAGGAACAAAAAGTATAGAAATAAAAGTTATATACCCCCAAATTAAATTCTTTATAGGCAAAATGGGGGATAGAATATCCTATTTAAAAAATGACAGTCAAAATCATGTTAAATGTGTCTACTTGCTATGCTTCCACTATATGTATACATTCTATCACTGTATCAACCATGTTTTCATGTTAATGTGTTGATGTCTTTTTGTTATTGTTGTCACTTTTTATGAGTTTTTTGAGGACAAAGACCTTGTCTTTATTCATTGCCTGAGCACCTACAATATTTCCTAAGACAAAGAAGTAATCAATAACTGTAAAGCAGAAAAATTTGAGGTAGAATAAACAATCACCCAAAAATCAACTTTGGAAATTTCCTTGTTTACAAACTAATTTAAAATGGTGTTCATATTCCTCAGAAAGAAAAAAGGAGGTAAAGAGACAGAGAAAAATAACCAAAATTCTTTCTCAACCCTAAAGTTAAAACTCGACTCTTGAAATAACCTTGAGGTGTTATTTATATTGACCATGATTTTTCCGTCTTTAAATTAAGATTGGAAATCTCTTCTTAAACTGTCTTCTATGATAGTGGTTCAAAGCTTAACATATAAACATCCACGTGGCTCTGGCCCCAGTCTCCAAAGTGTAGGTAACCAGATTCAGTCCTACGAGTCACCATGGACAGAGCCCACTTCAAAAGGATTCGAAGAGGCTGGGCAGATACTGTTGTCTAGGGATGTTGTGCTTTTTCATCAATGGTGCTGCACTGAGGTGTGCACTGCCAGCCCTGCGTCAGCGCACCTCCCATGGAGTATATTCAATGCAATGCCTGGGCCTCAGAAAGCACAGCAACAGCATTATCCAGAGAAGAAAGAATTTTTGAAAAATCTTAGGCAATTGAATCAGACACCCCATGATTTGAAAGCACGCTTCAGCACTTCTCTGTTCTCTTCTGTGATGTAAAAATAACACAACTTCCCTTATAGGATTTTTTCAATGGTTAAATGAGATAGGCTAAGCAAAGAGCCTGTGATAGGGATGACCATGTAGCAGTGCCCCCAAATAATAGCTAATCCTGGTATCATTTGATTTGCTCTGTAACATGGGGAAGAAAACAGAAACATAATGAGTTTAAATATCTATCACACAAAGCAAAGAGTAGGACTGACTTAAAATTCATGTTCACAGCAGAGAAAACTCTATGATCAGGAGAAAAACACATTTTAAGACTTAGAATTTGGGGGTCAGGATTGCTTAGGGCAAGTTCTTAAATTCATAATTAATTAAAAATTATTTTATTTTTATTGTAAGCCAAAGTATCTCAACAGCAGTCCTAATTTGACCTGGACACCCATGCTTCACTGCTTATACTTCACAACAAACCTTCAAATTGCAAAATTCAATGGAGTAATTAACATTTTTAATTGGAGGAAAAACTACACGATTCACAAAATGTATTTAATTAGCCCTCAGACCGTTCACTGATTCAACACATAATTTCCAAAACAATTGTAGGATTCTATAACATAGAGTTTGCTAAAAATGGCGTCATATTTTTAAAACCAAAACAGTTGTATCTGTCTTAAAGGATAAGTGCATTCTCACTGAATGGTACTCTTAGTCCTTGGCATTTAACTTGATTTCCTTTAAAGTCTCATTTCTTCCTTACATTCTTTTATACTTGTTTTTTATTAATTATACAAATCATTAGTATTAAAAAGCAATATAATAGTTTCAAGAAGTAGCTTTACAGACTATCTGCATATTTAATCAACTGCCTCTAAATTTTTAATCATTTGAGTCCAGGTTCTTGTCTTGAAGCTTAACTTGATAACAAAACTACCAACTGGTAGAACTAATTGGTACAGAATCAGTCAATAATTTATAAGGAAAGGGAAAAACATACTGGTTGTTATAATGTTATAAGAACACCAGCCAGTTATTCCTGAGAGGTAATAGCACAAACAATGCTAGGCTCTATGAATTCATAGCCCACTGGTGACATCCACTGGCTGTCCTTTAGTATTGTTCAGATTTTTCAGATTTTTAGTGCAAGTCTTGTAAAAAAGAATTTTTAGGTTGTACATATTTATGACATTCCTTAATGTTACCTGTTGTTGGTACACTTATACATCATTTATATTTAGTGCAACATGTGCCTAAGATTTAAAACCTTAAAATTCAATAAAACTGAAAATTGTTCTGTGTATTCAGGGCTAGAATGACTCCAGTAAATCTCCTCATTGTTGTGTTTGAAAGACCAACTATAGTAAGAGGATGAATCATTTACATTGGTTATGTGATCAGTCAAAATCACTACTCTCATTTTATCCTATTAAGAATTTGGTGAATTGCCTTGCTACTACAGTCTTGGAAACATTTAGAGAAGACTAGTTAGTACTGGGGAGAAAACTATCAGGTGCACTAAGACAGTAATTCTCAAGGTTTGGGAGGTATCAGACTCATCTGGTATGCTTATTACAAATTTAGATTTTTGGGCTCATTTCAGAATTCTAACTGAATCTTTGAGTGAGGATTTTTGGGCATTTGGTTCACAAACCACAGTTTGAGGAACGCTGCACTAAGAAAGGCTTTCTTTCACTTGTTTCAATAATGGAATTTCATACAAAATGCAGATTACATACTATTTTGGACTTTTTACTAGAGATAACAGAGGCAACAGGTTCAACTTAATGAGCCAACAAATCTTTCAGAAATATTTTGTATTATGCCATTTCCCAAAAAATCATCAAATCAATCAAAACTTACAAAAATATTTCTGCATATCTTTTAGGCAGTGCAAATATGACATGAATAGTCTATGGCTTCTTATGAATAAAAGCCAGATACCCAGAGAAAACTGAGATTAAATGGCTAAGGTATGATTAGTGTCAAATGTTCAAAGATGATATAAAATGTATCCTCACTATATGTATCAATTTGTTAGTATTGTGATAAAACTACAGGGGTTTTTTTTTGTTAATGTTGCCTAATTTTGACAATGAAGATGTGCTATCTATGTGACTTATTTTAAGTAAACATATCCTACAGGTTCTGGGGGGAATTGTGGGTGTGCAGTGAAGACTCAATGTTCTATTCAGTAGTCTTGATAATATTTAACCAATCATGATCAACAACATTGTCATCCCTCTAAATCCCACAACTAAGCTCACAATTAACCAGAAGCTTCACAGATGATTTGAGTTTGGGCACAAAGAGTTTAGGTAGTTACTTGGGCACTATGATTTAATAACTTTAATGATTATGACATGGAGTAAAGGACAATTTTGAAAAGCACTGAGAAGATAAGAGACACAAGGGCAAGAAAGCAAAAAGGCTAAGCTATTTTCTATGAGAAAACATGGAAAAGGTTTTATAGACAGGGGGTTATAAAATGCTAAGAGCAGGAGAGATAGCATCTAGACCCTAAAGGGAATTAAAAAGTTATTTTTCATTTTAATAAGGGACTTAAAATTAACGAAGTTGATTGCAATTCCAGGTATATTATTTACTTTTGCTACAGTAAAATGTTATAAATGTTATACTATTACAATGTAAAGCAACAGGAAAGTAATATCCTTTTAGAAAATGTGCTCAGACACCCTTCAGACTCCCCAGGACCTATGTGGGATTCATGAGTGTCTAGGAAAATGGCACTAGGGAGTTTGATGCTGCAGGCACTTTGTAATCCTTACCATACCCCAGGATGAAACGCTGGGAGCCAGCCTAACCTCAGAAGTTAAAAACAGGTCTCTTTTAATGAAAATTCTCTGGCTCCTTTGAGTTACAAAGACGACAGACTAGGAAGAGAGCCTAAATTTAGACTTCTTAAGAAATAGACAGGCATCAGCTAAGATCTGTGTCCATTGTCCACTGAGAATTACTAGGAAATAACGAATTCATGTGTTCTGGCAGAAGAGTAACATACTTAGGTGTACAAGACACCCAATAATCCAAATGAGTATTTTACTGCAAAAGAATGAACGTCACATCAAGGAAAAGCAAACAAGTGTAGTCAAATTTAGGAAAGTAGACAGAATAAAATCACTGAAATAATTTTCTCACGTATAGATGTCTTTTTCCTCAAAAGGAGATATTTTTCTGACGATAAAAAGTACAACCATTCATAAAAAGATACATGGCAAAAAGATAAAGCAAAATATAAAGTCATTCAGCATTCCACTAATTTTATGATAGGGACAGCAGGGTCAAATACACCTATGATCCCTTTTTTTTTTTTTTGAACATCCTTCTAACACACACAGAGATACACTTTTTATTAACAGTTGTAGAAATTTTTCCTATCAGTGTATGATCGTCCATTATGATTTATCGTCCATATATCGTCCATATATGATCGTCCATTATGATTTTGACCATTCTCTTGACATTCGATCTTTAAATGCTTTTTTTCCTACTATAAATGATGCTAGAAATGTATATTCTTGCCCACTTCCAATCCATGATCCACAGCTATTGAGAGTGTTCTTATCCAAACACAAATCTTATTTTCTCCTTTTGGTTGCTTTAAAAGCCACCAGTGGCTTTTCATTATCCTTAGAATTAAGCTCAAATTCCTTTCCATGGCCTAAAGGGCCTGTATGACTTGAATGTTACCTGCATCTTCACTGTCATCTTTACCATTCTCTCCTTGCCCTGCACACACAATGCTGGTCTACATTTGTTCCTCAAACATATCCTGTTGTTTTTTGCTTTGGGGATCTTGCACATGCTCTTTCTAATGCTGGCAAAGTTCTTCACCCCACAGCTTTTTTCAAGGACCATCATTCTCCTCAGGTTCCAACATCCCACCATCTCATTAGGCCTTTTTTTTTTTTTCAGTGAGGCCTTCCACAGTATACAATGTCCTAGTTCTTAACTTCCTGTGCAAAACAAATTCTCTGTATTTGACTATTCCTTTCCACATCTGCATTAAGGCCTCACCTTACTGCAGGAAGAGATTCTAAAGACAATTCCTGCTCTAAAAATCTTTAGGACATCTAAATCATCAGCTTTTCAGGCCAGGGATTTAGCTCAGTGGTTTCACCACCTGCCTCGAAAGTGCAAGGTCTCAAGTTGATCCCTGGTACCAAAAAAAGAAAAAAAAAAATCATCAGCTTTTCACGAGCATAAATATCAATCCTCCTAGTCTCCCTGGCCCTAAACCTATTAATCATTTGACTCCTCCCTTTACTTCTCCTTCATGCCTTTCATCCAATTGCTTATGGTCACTGAAGACTCACCTCCACAAAACTTTTTCATGCCATATCCTCCAGCAGGCTCTTTTGATTATTGCAAGGTTGCTGCAGTAGCTATCTTCTGGGTCATTCTCCTTCAGTTCCCCTCCCTACCTTATTCATCTTACTTACAGTTGCCTTTCTAACTTCAGATTATTAAGCTACTTCTAAGATAGAAGTGAACAAGTTCACTTATTCATTCAGATGATTTTTTTTTTAGAATTTCAATGTGGAAAGAAGGTATGTAAGCCCATCCATGATTTCAAGCAGGTAAAAAATTAGTGGAATAAAATACTGAGGTACAGTGAACCCATGACATACAAACTCAATTCCTTCCCGAGGGCTGGTTGTAACTTAAGTTAACTGAAGGCTCTCAGTCTCCTCTACACAGCCTTCAAAGTCTCTCTCCTGTGTACAGGCCAATCTCAGTGTCCTCAGAGTGGCAGTGGCCCAAGATTTCTCAATTAACCCTACAGGAAAGGATATTGTAATGTTCCTTCCAGAACTCTTTGAGGGTTAAATCTATCTGAGACCGTCTAGAAACACAAGCGGCCAGCATTTGGGTCATCACTTAAGACTTTAGTCTTAAAACTTAACCCAGGTTAACTCAAGTTGTTTGTATGCCAGGCCAGTCATAAGTCGAAGGTCCACTGTACCTGGCTGCAGTATTACCTAAATTATAAGCTGCTTTTCCCAACACTGGAACTCTCCAGAATGCAGCAGTTTACCTTTCCAGTCCTGTCTACCATGACTTTCGTCTTTGTTATCATGTCCTGTACATTTCATTTACAATGAAGTTATCATTCAGTGAAAAACTCTTAAGTTCAGTCTAAGTCCTTTCCAACCTGTCTGGCACTGCCTCCCTCACTTTGATGGCACTATCCAGTCCTTTCTCCAGGGTTTTGTAAGTCTAACTTCCACAGGTCTTTCAAGAATCCATTTTATTCCTTTCATCCTTCAGCAGGTGTGACCAATGTCTCTCTCCTTTTGTATTTATAGTATAACACTTATCACATCTGCCTTCTAGGATAGATACTTGTACATCTATATTGTGTTATCCAGTTTTGCATCTCTAAAGATGGCTTTCACATAATAGGCATTCAATACATGCTGGAGTGAATTAAACAAGCAACAAGGCAAGAGCAACATTCTCAACTCAATCAGAATGCTAACATTAAATGAACTTCTGAGGGGATCAGGTAGACAGTGGATGTGAATTCAGCCAGAGGGATACATTCACTCAGAAATATTTTATTAATGTCTCAGAGATGAATCTGTCACAAAGTTTTCTCAACTTCTCCACACTCTCCAGGCATGGACTTTAAAGCTGGTTTTCAACCTTCTATATTTCCCATTCCAACAGTTACTGTAATTTGGGAAGGGGGGGTAGACAATGTTAAGAATCCCAAAGCAAACAATATTTTTAATCAGCAGGTAAATAAAAGCCTGGCTATCTATAGGGTCTGGTACAGATGGGCACAGTATGATTGTCTGTAAGTCCTTACAAATGGACTGGTAAGGCCCTGCTGTTGTGTTCATAGCTCCTTCCTTAAGAGCAGCCTTATAGAAAGGAACAAATACAGGAAGGACAGAGGCACAGTATAAAAACACAACATATTGCTCCTGTCAGGAAGGACAAACAGTAAGTGGCACAGTGAGGGACTGTGAGGGAGGAGGAATGTTCCTGGGGGTGGAGGACTTAAATATACAATCACTAATATAAACAAAATGTACACATATCCAAAGTATACACACAGTATGGATGAAGATTCTACACAGTGTGTTAAGTACTTTGTATAAATGATTTTAAGTGCCAAGACAACTTAGCAAAGACTAATCACATGATACTCCAACTGCAAAGCAAGTATTTATGCTAGTGAAAAATTAATTTGGGAATTTCTGCAATAAACTTTTTGGTGATTATGTGCTCAAACAAGAAGGTGGCCTTTATGTTACACAAATCTCTAATCAGTGGTGTACAGAGTAGTTGTTAAGAGACATTACAAGCAGTAACCTAGTTATGAGCACAAGTAAATGTCACAGATTACAAGCAGTACTCCAGTTATGAGCATACCTAAAATGTCATGGATGCTAAAAGTATGGGAGCCAGTATTCGCCAAGGTGATGCAATCCTGCAAGAGGTAGGCATGCAGTTGGGATGAGTTAATGTCCAACAAATGTTACAATGACTCTACATTTCATGCAAACTTCTCTATGCCCACCTGGTAGCATCATTAACAATGTGGATTTCCTACTCTGTCCCCTAAAAGACATGAATACAAGACAGAAAACTGGAGGACTTACATGGCTAATTGTTAACACAGCCAGACACAATGCAGCAAGGCACAGGTTCACCTACATATACCATTATACAGGTTATTTCTCTATGTAATCAGTTTGCTTTGAAATTCTGTTTATTTTATTTTGGATATTTAAAGGCATTTTGTGAAAAGGGGCTCGTAGGCTTCACCAAGATGGAATGGATCTGATGAGCACAAAGTCTAAGAGTGCTCTTGTAAACAGTGAAGCCAGCAAGGAAGGCAAGTTGTGGCCATTACAAGTGACAGTCACTCCTCCTCAAGGATGTTATGACCAGTGAATAGTCTGGCATCACAAGAATACAACTTCCACGAGCAGAGTTACTATTGTTGGTGTTCAAAAGCTACAGACCTCATAAGACTCTGATTAATGCTGAATACCCTAAAGCAGAATTAAAACTATGATATCCACCTAATGTACTCAGATCAGTCAGGGCTTACTCTAATACATGTGAAATAAGTAAAGATCCTGAATTAAATCACTCCTAGAAATTGTTACTTGTTTGAATTAGGTCTTCTAGATATTTCAAAATAATTACCTAAACCTTCAATATAAGAAAACAAAAAAGAACAGCCAGGTGTGGTTGTGCGTGCCTGTAATTCCAGCACTCAGGAGGCTGAGGCTGGAGGATCACGAGTTCAAGGCCAGCCTGGACTACATAATGAGTTCAAGGTCAGACTGAACTACATAGGGAGACCCTGACCAAAAAAAAAAAAAAAAAATCACACACACACATACACAAACAGGGATCATCTACTGTGTTCCCTTCAGAGAGAACCATTCTAACTCCAATATGTGAATAGAAATAGCAAAAACAGCTGATTTGTCCTCATTTCTATCCAAAGTGGTGCAAAATAACCAAATACAGCTACATCAAAATGGAAAACAATCCAAAGGTAATTCACATTTTCTAGGGAATGAATTTTAATACTGTAGTAAATGTTAAGGTGTCTGACATTCTCAGATTTGACATATCAAATTTACACACACACACAGATACACACATATAGAGGCAAGTAAGATCCATTTTCAGAAGGAATCAAGCAAATGATTTCATCAATCTTTCTGCAATAACTTCCTTTGACTTAAGATTTAAGATCAAAGCAAACAATTATATATAATATCTGGGTCCCCCAAATATAAATTCAGATTATGAATGAAGTCACAGACACATAACAAAGACAAGCAAGAATTGGTCAATTTATCAGAGTTTAGTATTTATAATATTACATTTTACGATATTACCTAGTTGAACTGGGTACAAAATGAGTAAATGCATTCCAATTCAAAACAAAAAGTGTTTTTATAAATTGGAAATAATTCTGAAATAGTTCCAGTCTTAAAGGTTGAAAGGGGAAAGTATGTCTACTTTGTCTACTTCCCACTGTTCCATTTAGAACTTCTGTGTCTTCCAAGCTTTTGTGGCAATCAAATCAGGATTTTATAACATCAGATTAATATTTTGACTTTCAGTACTTTAGAAAATATGTTTATGGTTTAAAAGTAATTTGAATATTTTAAAATTTAACAAAATAAGTGATAATTTTATTAGCATTCCACGAGTATTTTCTACACTTTGTTACCAAAAATATATAGTTTTTATCGAAAACTTAAGTATGCATATCTGAAATTTTGTTAATAAAATTCTGACTTTCCTACAGTGCTGTTATACAGGTCAGTTACAGGAGATGGGCAATATTTTATATAATGAGGATGTTTAATTGATGTTTTGTTTCTCTTTTTTTTTTTAGAACAATGGTCTTCAAAAGTGGGAACAATAGAGTCATAGAATAAAAAACACAAAACAACAACAACAAAAACTTCCCAGATGGTGTGACAGAAAAGATAAGAGTGTCTCAAGTCATCAAAATCTTTGGCTTCCATACTGACATGGCTATAAGAAACTAAAAAGGGGATATAGAGAAAAAAGAGGAATTAACTAGTAGGATACTTATAGATTTCTAATATTTGATGTCACCTCTTTTGATTAGGCTAATGATCTATTAGCATAAGGATCTAAATTATATGTAGTGAAATGTGTGCAAGTTATTTAAATCTTTTCTATGTTTTGATCATTTTCTTAAAAACAGATATTCCCAGACAATCATTAAATAAAATTATTTAAATCCAATGAAAAATACACCACTAATTATTACAGTACTAGTATAGATTTTATAGTAAAATTAGTAATCCAATACCACAATGAAAGTTATCCAGAAAAAAAACAGTTTATCTCAAAATAATTTTAGCTGCAACCTCAAAATATGATTTGATTTTATGGTTATACTATAAACAGAATTCAAAAGTTTTAGTTGTGTTGACAAGTTGTGAGTAGTGTCATTTATTTTTCAAGCTATCACACTTCTTAATATTAAAAAAAGCAGTGAAATTAAAATTTATTTTGAACTGAGTGTGGAGGCTGAGGCAGGAGAATTGTGGCGAGTTCAAGGCCAGCCTGAACCATTTTGAGAGACCCTGTCTCAAAACAAAATAATAATAATTAATAAATAAAATTCATTTTGAAAAAATCATTTTGAACCTCCAATTTCTTTTTCATTGATTGCTTTTGAGAATTATAATGCTGTAGGACAGATATAGTATGCATATTTGAAGAAAATATAGTAATGTAAAATCACACAAGAACACACAAGTCATTTTTTTCTAAGGTTTAATTTTAACTAATAAATTTTAAATGATGAATATAATGCCAATCCAAGTCTTTGCTTATTTGTAATGCACAAACTACATTTTGCAACTTGTGGATGAAATACATTCTTTTTACCATTAGATAGTTTTCACCCTTATTTATGGTCTCTTTAATTTTTTCCCCTTGAGTCCTTTTTCTTCAATAGTTTAACAAGTCACTTTTGGATTGGCTAAAGAGCAATCCTAGAACAATAATGTTTCAACTTGCAAGGAAGAACACCCTTGTTGAGTTGGTAGAACTCCACCAGCTGGATTAGATCTGTAAATCTGGTGTGGCCATCATCCAGAGTGTGGAACATCTCACCATCCTCTTCAACCTGAAACAGGAAAAGCAACACATTGGGAAAGACAGTATATTAGCCAGAAGGACACTCCCATTCCACTGCATACTATTTCTTCATACACCAAAATTGACAAGTTTATAAAATTAAGCAGGATGAAAAGAGCACTGCAGCATGCCCACTTCTTTTTTACAATGTCACTTGCATTGAAAAGAATGGTCTTTGAAGCAACAATGTGACTTTACTGTCTCTATCCTTGTAATTCTCCTAGTATTTTGTTTAGTTACGATAGTATAACTATTTTGAATCACTCAACAGTGAAATATCTGTACTATTCAGTATAAAAGCACACAGAAGAGTTTAATGTTCTCATTTACAGAAATTAATTTCCATTTCTAAATATTGTCTATTTCATGCCTCACTCGATATATTAAAATGAATATTCACACAATTTATATCAGCAAATTGATTCTAAACCAATCAAATAATATACTAATGGAATGACAGTTGGGTTTTTTTTTATGGGTTTTGGAGGAGGGGAAGGTTCTGGCATTAAACAATTCAGACTTGGAGATACTGACAATATAATCAAAGAAACAGGAAAAATACTTTATATACCCTTTGGATAATTCCAGAAAGAGACAAGCAAAAGGAAGCACTAGCTATTTAGCAATCTTACATAACGCCTTCCTGAAAGCAGACTGAATCTATTGTACATGACTTGATTCCAGTGTACACAACACACACAAACATAAATGCACATGCATGTAGATGCACAGCAGCAGAAGCAACAGAAATCTCAAAGCAAACTGTGTTACCCAGAAGTAGAAATCACAGAAATTCTAAAAATATTCTTAAAATAACTTCGATCAGCTCTATAGCTCCTGAGTTTCCATCCATAATGATTAAAAACAAACCAGCAAAAGAGCGACATCAAAAAAAATAATGTTTTTGAGAAAAGAGAGCGGAAAGAGCTTTAAAATAATGTTTTTTAAAGAACTGTTAGGAAAATTCAGGAGATTCTTTAGTGGCCTTTTAACAATAGGTGGCATAGGGTCTATAAGGTATTGCTAAATCATGTTTCACAGAAAAAAGGAAATTTAATTTTTACAATTCCTGTATTTCTTATATTAATTCAGGCTCATAAAACCATTTCTGTCAAACTTAACTCAAGTCAAAGCACAACCTCCCGTACTATATTTAATAAAAGAAACAAAAGAAAACCAAAGTTTCCAAAAGTTTATGCATTAAGATCATTTCTAATATATGAATGTGAAATCACAAATTACTTACTGGTATAATTTGAAAGTGCTTTATTTTTTGTCCATGACTCATTGACAGTACGAAAGTTTTGGGGTTACTCTGACTATCCCGTACCAAGAAAACTCTAAAGAGAGAGAAGGAATTTCAATATGTTTCTATATTTACTTATGGATTTCACAGATAGCATGTAACAAATCCAGGAAGTGTATTCATCAATGTGGTAGACAGGGATTCCTTTACTCTGTATTCAGTGGGTAAGATTATCTACTTGACAACAATATGTTATAACAAAAACTATCATCAGTTCCAATGTAATTTTAATAGGATAAATATACAGCCCATTTGTCAGATTGTTTGTTCACAGTAAGTAATATAATGTTATGTTGGCATCAATAATTAGTACTACATGCTTTTTCCATTGGGAAATTGGGTATTGCCATGTAACTCTTTATCACAAAGAATAACACATTGGTATGTTGTATTTTCCTAATGTGTCATGTTAAGTCCCTGAAAAGAGATAATTATTTAGAGTGAAATAATTTTTTACCCCCACTTCTACACTGGATCCATTTTCTTCTTTTGATTCTTGTTTCTAGTATTACATACACAACAGAAGTAAAAAATGAATATATTCTAAAAATAAATCTTGAAATTACTTATGAAATGTAAACAAAATATTTTTAGTAAAGGAAGCACCCTCAGACATGCACTTTAACCTTGAAGAATGCAATGGAAAAAGCTTCCATAACATCAAACTAGGAAAACAAGACCTGGCCTAATGGCCAAAGGAAAAAAGGCTGCTGGACATGGATTCTTATTTATTGGCACTGCAGTGGAAGACCAGTTTTGTATTAATTACTGTAAAACACACTGTAAATGGTCCCTGCTGGTGACTCCAATACAAACCTCACTGTGCCTGGGCAAAGAGGCAGCTAAATTTGAGGCTTTACAGATGTCTGATGAGATTATCAATTTCATTTGTGCTGTGTGAGATTCTGACAGTGTATCACTGGGTGAGGGGACAAAAGGGTGTTTCACTGGTAAGCTAAACTGTTAATTCTTTTCCCCTTCCCAGGAAGATCTCCACTACCACCTAGTGGATCACTTGGCACCATCACGTCTTTTCAGAGAAATACAGAAAAAATTTAAAAATACAGATATTCAATTTACAAATATTGAGGTCAGAAATAAAGGGAATTCTAATACTCTAAAACATTTCAATAATTTTTTGTGATTTATACTTTTCTTGGTCTCAACAGATTGTAACTCTGCTGATTACTCATATTTATACCCATAAAGACTATGATCCATGCATATAAAATTTTTTCTTAGAGTCTGTGAAATGCTAACTCATTATTAGTAATCTGTTATGTGAAAATGAATGTTTTTATCTAAATATCAGTATTAAGTCAGTTCAAATCCTTGTCATCATTTTAAGCCAAGCTTTAAAGATAAAAGTCCATCATCACTTGTTTAAGTTGAGACTGGTTTAATTTCTCATCCAAACCTCAACACAGGGCTGGGGATCTAGCTCAGTGGTTCTGCTGCTTGCCTTGCAAGCGCAAGGTCCCGAGTTCAATCCCCAGTATCAAAAAAAAAAAACCCTCAATACAACCTTCTTCACTTGTACTCCTTTTGGAAGCGAATTTAGCCAGTGTTATAAACAGCAGCTAAGTAACACTGAGTAACTTAAGAGGCAAATCCTTTAAATGATAACTCTTTCATAATACATTTTATATTTCTCTGTGTACTCCGTGGTATCTCGTTACAATATAACGGGAGAAATTACCAAAAAGTACTCGTTTCATAAGCTTATATTATTTTTTGGCTGTTAAAATTTACAGAAAAAGCAAAAAGGACATAAACAAATGCAAAAAAAGTAAACCCACTCAAAATACATCAGAAAAAGCAGTGACATAATACACCCTGCATCGTACCTTACAAAGTACAATATGTATAACATGATACAAACCATATTCTGGAATCATATTAATCATACATTCAAATTAAAATGTTGATACCCAAACTAGTTTAATTTTTTCCTTCATGAATATCTGAGATGCTAGACTTGGCACAGAATGGATATTAGTGCTCATTGGTTAAAAACAAAGTATCCTATTTAGTCACCTATTCATTTACACAAAAATACTAAGCAAACACTGTGTACCAGGTATAACAAAGATATTGTTACAATATTAGAACCACCATTACAGACAAGGCACTACTGTTTGATTAGAAGCCAAAACTAAAAACTCTTAGTATGATGACTAATTATTGTCTATAGGAGAAATCCAAATCGACATCACTCAAAACCAAAAATATCAAACTCACCCATCCACAAGTCCTTGCTGAATAATCAGTCTCTGAGCCTCATCTCTAGAAATTCTGTGGTGAAACCATGGCTGAGACCGATGGATAGCTGAAGAAATAAGATGAACAAAGACACAGGTTTGTTTGAAATGATCACAGTTTCCCTGTGTGGACTTCCCTCCTGATGCACCTGGTGACTGCAGCTAAGCACATCCACCTGCCCACCGACTCTGTTGCAATCAGACATACCCATGTTTGCAGCAGAGCTCTGTGAGGAGGCCGTGGGGCTACCATGAATGCCCAGGCGTAAACATCCCTTTTTCTGGGCAAGGAAGGGAAAAACAAACCTCAATTGTTTGGGTGAAAGAAACTGAATTCATAAATATTTTTAAAGAAAGTGAAAGTATTAGTTACCCTCCAAGCGAGTCCTTCTTCAACAGCAACTGAAAGGGCTTCAGTGGGATTCTCTATAACTCTGCTTTTCTGACCTGAGAAGTCCATTGCTACCAGGGAATTCTCTGATATACTTCTCTAGAAAAAGAACACACCTCACTTTGAGCCATGACAGTATCACTGAAAGTTATCTTTCAGTGCTTTGCTGGCAGTATGCTTTCACTCTAGACTGAGAAAGTGGCTATCAAGAGATTTAGAAAATTGAAATACACATTCAAGATTAAATGATAATATAAAATACTTTGGTTAAGTATGGTTATTTGTTAAGATAACTGAATTAAGTGCTGAATAAAAACATGAAAAACTTTGAATGAAAGCATGAAAACAAAACTTTCTTTTCACAGTCTTGGATAAAATGGCTAAACTCCCACTGAGAAAAAAGTAACCCTTTCTATGGTAAAAAAGCCACCTTCTGATTAAGCCTTCAGATTCATCAATTATCCATTAAATATCAAGTTCACCTACTTATAAAGCAGCTATTTTATGATATTCAAGATCCACAAGAGCTATAGATGGACACATATCTCCTTAGAAATAGTATTTATGTTTTATAATGGAGCAAACTAGAATATGTTTTTTATAAGTTTGTAACATAAATATTCAAATTCATTAGAAAATTAAATTTAGTGGAGTAATAATTAGAAGAATTCAACATTAAAATTTCCATGGTTTCATGTTCGAACACTTTTTTCTTTCTTTCGTGTAGTGATAAGGCACATGGACAAAGGAGAGCTGGAAAAATAAATCCGAATGACAGAAAAAGTGATACAAAGAAGACATCTTGGGGTCAGGGATATAGCTCAGCAAGGTCCCAAGTTCAGTCCCTGGTACTGGAAAAATAAAAATAAAAAAGAAGACATCTCTATGAAGGCAAAATTTAAACAAGTGCTACACTCATTGTTTTTGCTAATTCCTACTCCTCCTCTACCTTCTCCTCTTCCTGCTTTTCTTCCTCCTCCTCCTTTTTGGTACTAGGGATTGAACATAGGGCTCTCTCACTGAGCTATATCTTCAGCCCTTTTTTATTTGGGGTCAGGGTCTTGCTTAATTGCTAAACTGCCCCAGCAGTTTGGAATTGTCATCCCCTGTCCCTGCCTCAGGTGTTGGGATTACAGGCATGAGCTACCACACCTGGCTAATAATTACTTCTTATGTTCATATTCCATGAAGTGAAACCAAGATATCCAACACTTGAATTTTGTTTTTATTTTGAGGTTCTGATTCACAACCATCTTCTAAAAATCGTGCCACCCCACAAGAAGTCACAAATCCTAAGAAAAGAGGCAACTGTCAAAATCTAGAATCAAGAATATCATTAATTTTATACAATGGGAAGTTAAATTAAAATTCCCCCCAAAATTTTTAAATGAAAAATATTTAACATTCTCCATTAATTAATAGAAAACCAAAAGCAGAAGTGGAATACTATTTTTACTCAATAGGAAGATTAATTAAAATTCTCCAAAGGAAAAAAATTAAAAAATGGAAAATATTTATTCTCCATCTATGAATAGAACAGCAAAACCAGAAATGAAATTATAATGGTAAAGTGTGAGCTACCGTGCATCTGAGAGGTCATGGTTTTCACAGTTTTATGTCCTTCACTCTGTGTGGATTTAGCCTTGCCTCACTTGTTTGAAGAGATTACTTAGGCAAATGTAGGCTTCAAACAAAACTACCCAAGAGAAAATATTTAGCATTTCTTTATCACTGCATCACACCCCCCCCCACTTTCTTAGCATCTGTTATTTCTTCCCAAACCATGTGACAGTGATCCACAACCTTATATGGTTCTAGAGATCTGGTATGCAATCTTCCATTTGTTATAGGGGCCTTTATAACTGACAGCTGCTCTTTCCAGATAGAGGCTGTCTCAGTAATCTGTTTGCTGTCACACCTTAGTTTGACCTTCTCACTCGTGGTCTTTTGTGCAGAGCTGAGGACCACTCAGACACATTTTGGTTTCACCAACCTTAATGAGAAGCATCCACCTGCCCAAGCCAGAAAGTAACTCTCCTTAGTCCTAATGATAGCTTCATCCGTATAATAGCTCTTCCTTCATAAGCCTAGATTGGTTCTATAATCTCAAGTTCCTAATAACATAAACATACTGTTGGAAAAAAATAAACATAATCTGTTTTTTTTTCCTTCAATATGGCAGGCCAGAATGTAAAACAAGATCCCATGTTCCATAATTACCTGGCAAACGTAGGGAGACTGCAAGATAAATAAGAACTTTTCATCTGCTGCATTAAGTACACACTAAGGGGAAACATGAAATACAGCAAATGTTCTCCACTGAATGGTAGGTGGTAAATGAAAAAGTAATAGTTTACCTTTGGTGGGCAAAGAAAAGGAAGTAAAGCAGAGTCTGACAAACTTAAAAGGTCATTTTCAGCTCAATTTCTTTCACATAGGAAAGCAATGTTTATAATACTCAGAATTGGTTATACTTCTCAAATATTTGTCCCACTTTCTAGCTTTTTCTTCTTAGAGAATGAACAAGGCAGGCCCTAAGAAAATGGTCTATGATCTTAATGTCATGGCTTCCTAAGAAAGAAGAGGCCTGAGTAAGCCTTGGATTAGCCAAGCCATGCTTTGAGATCAGATCCACCCACTCCACTTGTAGTGAGGTTTCCATGCAAAATGTTTTCCAGGCAATTTAGCTACCTGGAAACTAGTAGTCACACACTCTTTGTCATCTCATTTGAAGGATCTAGATAAACTTGCAGCTTAGTAATTAATGAGAAGACAAAATTTCCTTAGATATTATCTCTCATCTACTTCATACAGAACCATGGGATAGCAGCAATATGATGAAATTATGCAACTATGTTCTTATTTTACATTGCAGGACAGCAATGACTAGACCAAGGTCACACAAAATGCTTATGATAAAAGCACCAACATGTCCTGTCTAGGGTTCTTTTATGTGCTACAGAATGGCAAGGTCAGGGAAGAAACTGAAGTTTAGAATGTCTATCCCAGGGTCAGACATGAAGAATCAAAAGAACTTGAGGTGGGGAAGATGGCAGAGTAAACTCCAGTAGCATATCACAGTATCTCTAAGACTTGAAATCACAACACCTGAAAAACAAGAACTTAGTAAAGAGAAAAGAGAAATGAGCGAAAACGCCAAGAAGAAAACTAAAAACCAGAAACCAAGAAAAAGCTCCAGAAACCAAGAAAAAACCAACAGGAAAACTAAAAATAGACACTGGAGAAACTGAAAACAATGCAGAGAAAAGAATGAAGCCATTTAGAAGGCTGACCCTGACTCATGGGGTGCGGGCCTGTCTCCAGAAACACAAGATAAGCATGGATTGGGGTGGCAGTGCTGTCCCCAAGAAAAGCACATAGTTGTGAATTGCAATTACAGTGTAGTATTTTACTTTGAAAGTGGCTCTTTCTGCATGGCAGGCTAGACTTGGAGAAGAAATCCATTGCAGCAGGTGCCATATTTGGGAGTGATTAATCAGGAGCCATTTGGGGAAAGGGTTTAAGACTAAGCCACCTTTGGAATCAGAATTTACAGAAAAACTATTCTTCAAGGTTTCTGGGGTCACCCTACAAAGTAACTGGTTGGGAAACAGCTCCAAGAGCCAGTTCCAAAATAGGGGTGAGCTGGTCAAAAACTCTGAGAAGTTTAGGAAGCAGTGAACTTAGGCCAGGAAGGACACAGTGGTCCCATCCACTGTTATTAGAAGCCAGGCTGGGTGTGTGTGGTTTTCTGAGGGGGATGTGTCTAAAAGTGCTGGCACTAAATCCAGTAGATTGCTTCACCCTTGCCCTCACTGAGATAATAATTCAATGATAGGATTCTGTAACCATCTTAAACACATTTCTGCTGGCTTGAATCTCCGGTGGTACATGCGTGACTGTCCCATCAGTCCTCCACTTGAATTACCAGTGGCTAACTATTCAACATCAGACAGTGGAATTTCAAATCACAGCTGCCTGGCAGGAAGACATGTGAATTACGGCCCCATCATGAATGTGTTAAAGTATTAATTTTCAATGTCAACAGTCTCAACTCCCCAAAAGACAAAGACTGTCAAATTGAAACCAAAAACTGATATGCAAGCATATATTGCCTACAGGAGACACACTTCATGCAAAAGGAAGCTTAGAGACTAAAGGTGACAGGATAGAAAAATGATACACCATACAACTGGAGCCTAAAAGCAAGCAGAAGCAGTTATTTTAAAAAATAGACTTCAAGTCAAAACTGATCAGAAGAGAGAAAGATGGTTACTACATACAGGTAAAATGAAAAACTCAACAGGTGGAGATCACAACTGCAAATACCTATGCACTGGGTGTTGGTCCATCCAACTTCATAAAACAAAAATTACTGGACATAAAACCACAGAAAGACACCAATACAATCATACTGGGGGACTTCAACATCCCACTCTCACATTAGGTCCACTAGACAAAAAATTAGCAAAGAAGTTTCAGAGTTAAAACACACCACTGAACAAATAGACTTAACATATAGGCCCAGAGTGTTTCATTCAGCAACAACATAATACCCATTTTCTTAGCAGAACACATAACTTTTTCCAAAATAGACCTTTCTTAGGCCATAAAGCATACTTAAATAAATACAAAGAGCTGAAATAATCTCCTGCATACTACTGGATCAATACTGTCAAAATGATCTTACTACTAAAACTGATATAAAAATGTAATGCAATCCCAATCAATATCCCAACAGTATTCATCATAGAACTAGAAAAAAATTCCTAAAATGTATAGGTCCAGCATAGCAACAGCAATCCTGGGCAAGAAGAGCAAAGCAGGAAGCAGCACAATCCCAGATTTCAAGTTATATTGCAAAGCTACAGTCATAAAAACAGCATGATACTGACACAAAAGCAGAGATGTGGATCAGTGGACATGAACAGAGGATGAAGATACAACCCACATGATCATATAGCCATGATGTTTTACAAAAGGGCCAAAAACATATGCTGGAGGAAAGATAGCCTCTTTTACAAATGGTGCTGAGGAAACTGGCTATCTACATGCAAAAGATTGAATCTAGACCCCATCTCTCATCCTGTACTTAAATAAAATCAAAACACAACAAATACCTATATATTAAATCAGCAACACAATCTACTGGAAGGAAAAACAGGTAAAACTCTTGAAGACATAAGCATAGGCAAGGACTTTCTGAGCTGACCACCATTTGTACAGAAATATCAGCAAGAATCAAACTAAAAAGCTTCTTGGGTCAGGGATTTAGCTCAGTAGTGCCTCACCTGCCTCACAAGTGCAAGGTCCTGAGTTGGATCCCTGTTACTGAAAACAAACAAACAAACAAACAAAGCTTCTGCACAAAAAGGAAACAACCGACAGAGTGAAGAGAAAACCTATTGAATGAGATTAAAAAATTTTGCTAGCTATTCCTTGGACAAAAAGACTAATATCTAGAATATATAAACAACTCAAAAAATTAGATCTCCCAAACAAAAGACTCAACCAAAAAAATGGGCAAGTGAAATGAATATCCACTTCTAAGGAATGGAAGTACAAAGAAAACACAAAGAAGTACATGAAAAAGTGTTCACATTTTGGCCATTAGATAAATACAAATTGAAACAACTTTGAGATTCCACCCTGTTCCAGAAAGAACGGCTGTCATTAAGAGACTGAGGGAGACATGAAGAAAAGGGATTGAGATGTGCTACGTACATGTACCAAACCCACACGAGGAATGTAAACATTATGTACTGCAAACATGTACAAAAAAAAGCGTGGGGATCAAGGGATAGATGGAAGGGCGAGAGAGGGAAGGGAAAGGGGATTTAAAATAGGAATTAAATGTGTTATGTACATGTACCAGTTTCCCACAAGGAATGTAAATATGTACTGCACACATGTACTCTAATAAACTAAAGTAATTTTTAAAATAATTAAAAACAAATGCTGGAGAAGTTATGGGGAAATGGAACCCTTCTACATTTTTGGTAGGAATGTAATCTAGTACACACAATATGGGGATCAGTAGGGAGAGTCCTTAAAAAAATAAAAAAATAGAAATTCCATTTGACCCAACTATTCCCCTTCTGGGTAACTTCCTCAAAGAGTTAAAAGATATCATATTATAGTGATACATGCATACCAATACTAAAGCACCACACTCAGTAGCTAAATTGTGGAAGTGGTCTATCTGCCCCTAAGGGGTAAATGGATGAAGAAAATGTGGTAGATGTACACAGTGAAGTACTACTCAGCTATAAAAGAGGATAAATCTGAATCATATATAGGAAAATGGATGCACCTTGAGACCATAATGTTAAGTGAAATAAATCAGGCAGAGAAGCACAAATATCGCATCCTTTTCTTATATGACAAAGTCAAAGTATAAATAAAGAGCAAAGTAAAAGATAATAGGAAAAAGGTAGACAGATCTTTTGGAAATGGGAAAGGGAATTTAGGGATGAAATTAGAGAGGAGGGAGGGAAGGGAAGGGGAAATAGAAATGATTAAGATGTGATATGTACATGTACTAGGTCCTATATATTCATGATGTATTGCAAACTAATATACTAAGAAAAAAAATTTTAAAGAACTTGTGTAGAACTTTTCCCCATTTCCTCAGTGCAGCCAGGACCATATTAACTAATGCTCCTTTAAATGAATCTTTCATTTGCCCAAAAGAGGACAAAATATGTTTGGCTTCCTGAAATGTCCACTGATGATTCTTATTTCAGAGGCTGACAAGATAGCTGTTATACGATGTGACAGATACAAGGTTTTTTATGAGTCCATTTTTTTCTCATTTCTCTTCTGCAAATTTATACATGAGAAAATGTAGAAAAGAATATTCATTCCTTTTAATATATAACTACTGTAAAATATTTTAACTTTTGTGTATGGCTCACTGAAAACAGTTCCTGAATGAACAGGAGCAGAGGCTAGTGAGGGATTCTGGCTTCTATTAGCTCACTGATTCTTCTATGATAATCTGGAAAAGTGGCATTTTCTCTTATGGATACCAAAGTAACTTCCAAGTTTCCTTCATAGACATCAACATGCTCCCACCAGCTTCAGTGGCACAGCTTGAGTTCCCACAGGTGCTACATGCATGACTGCCCTATCAGGTGGCTTGTACTGCCCAATAGGACTGACCCATGGTGCCCAATGGGACAGTAATACATGTGCCACTGGTAGTTCAAAGCCACTTGGTAGAGAGACATGAAATTATGGCTTAGAAATTATGAATGTGTTAATAATAGTATAGAAAAAATTTTCCTATGGTACTCTCTCTGATCATAGCAACTCTTATGCGAGCAGGTCCTTACCACACAGGCACCTGAACCTCCTGTCCACATGATCCCTATGTCCAACCAGATTAATTTAAGGAGTATATCTTCCTGTACCAAGTAAAGCCACACTACCCAAACACTTACACAGCTTTATCAATGGCAGGATCACTTCCAATGGAAAAATGTGAGAGTAACATTATATCTATATGCTAATTACAGCAATGAGAATGGGCAATCTTTTATTTATAACAGTTTTTTCCTATGATTAAAAGGACACTAAATAATTTTGCTTCCAAATGCTTGGCTGCTATTTACATTTTCATCCTAATAACTGCAGACTCTAAAAAAATTTGAGGGATTTAGGAAAGGATTAAGATAATAACATTCATTATTCTTTATGGATTGAAAGATAAGAGTAAGCTGACAAACTGAAAATATTCACCTTATAGTGATTGCTTTTATAAAAATTCATTACATTCTTAAATTCTTATTTTATGGCTTAAGAGTAATATGATACAAAGATGAAAAGCTATTCTTGTATAACTTAAGGCAACATAATGACAGAACTGGAGTTCTTTTTCCACATAGTCTACCAGGCTTCATAATCAACATTATTTCATGCCTCATTCTTAGAACTGAGCATTTCATCTGCTACATTACATGTGGGGTAAAGGCACTTTCCTTGGTCACAGCCATGAATAGAATATTTTTAACCTAAGTGGAAACACAGGTTTCAAAAATGCACATTAACTGATTTGTAACACAGGCACATACACACAAATTTCTAATAAACTCAATATTAAAGAGTGCATCAAAAAATAGCTGAACATAAACTTAAGTTCAGAAAGAAATTTCTTGTGTTAATGCACAGGAAATTAAAATTAGGTCCTAAAGAAAGTGAAAAATGTACCTCCGTGTGTCTGCAAATAAATATCCAAGTTACAGTTAGTAAAAATCTGAGAACCAGTGCTAAAGTTAATGTAATTTATGTCCTACATTATAGCTTGCCATTTTTTGGGTTTCCTGGAAAGCTGTCTGCTTTTTAAGGACCCAGAACTTTAAAAAAGAATTACTGTTATGAAATTGAGAAAGAGCTCAAATGTTTTTAAATGCATTTTTAAAAACTTCAAATCACTGGCATTTTCATACTATGCTATGACAATCCCAAAATCAATATTAAAACAAATAAATAAGCCCAACAACAAAAATAATAATTAAGGAAGAAATCTACAATGTCAAGAAAAATGTTTTATGAAGTATATTATTAACATTTAATCCTCACTGTTGATGTAGCCCAGTGGAAGAGCAGTGCTTTATGTATGAAGCCCTGAGTTCAATCCCCAGTATTGGAAAAAAACAACAGAAAAGATATAATCCTCAAATGATGTAATGACACAGGATCACTCATGTAATTCTTTCTAAAATCAAAAAAATCATATAAAACATTATGTATGTTAACTCAATACTTCGCACATACTTCTATGACTTTTATCACACAGGATGAATAGATAAAAATCCAAATTCAATATATTATACAACCTGATTTATTTTATTTGACCAAAAGGAAATAGTAAATATATTATAATATATAAGTATAATATAATAGGAAATTAATGTAATCTAAATGTAAAATATAGGTGCAAAAATATAGTACTTACCATGGGTGATACACTCTGAGAACTGCAGCCACTTCTACCTTGATATGGATGCATATAATTCTGGTACAGCTGCATGCCATACTGCAGAATAAATAAATATGAACATATTCCCATGACTTTTAGATGACTTATAATTCATGAAAATAAACATTTTCATTAACTATATCTTATCAATATAAAAAAGAACGGTAAGATTTTCATTAAAACAAGTAGAGCAACTAAATTTTTGAAAGAATGACTTTTAGTGCCTTTCAATGATGCATTTAAAAAGACAATGTTTTTACATGGTCCAACAACTTAATGGCCAGTTCACCAATATGGTCGTGGAAGTGACATTTCTACTGTTATACTTATCACTAAATTGTACTACAACCACTTTACCATGTGATAAGAAAGCTCAGTTGAGAAAAGTGTCACGTTTTATGAACAAAGATTCTGAAAAACCAATACATATCCTAAGCAACACTGGGTAAAATTCACGGTATTCTAATGAGTGATCTGATGAATTATATTGTTTCTTTGATAAATTTGTAAGATTTTTCCTATGTGGAAAATTCCTGGGACCATACTATCCTTGTATAAATACTCTTATGGCATTAATTTTTGTCTTCAAATCCAGGGAAACCAAGGTAGTGGAGAATCACGCTGATTTCAAGAAAGTTTCAAAATACAAGGTGAGTGGTAGTAGAAAAGAATTGCAGTGTCTTCACTCTCAGAAGGCAGCAGCCTGAAGAGTGAGCTGACGGTCCACAACAGGAAAGCAGGTCTGGATTCTAAACAGATTAATGTGAGAAATACAAGAATGCCAACTGCTATAGACAAATGTGCCCTGGAGGTGTTCCCATCTGAATCCGAAAGTCACTCCCTTAGATTTAAAGTTTTTTAAAAGAAAGCAATAGGAGGAACTTTCCCCCCCCCACCCTCTAAGATTCTCTCCATTTAATGAACTGAAATGAAGCCCCAGTAACCCTGCCCTATGATTCATTTTCTGTCCCTACCTCTTGCCTGGTGCCAGATTTTGGCATGCCAGTCACTGTGCTCCATTGCTGCAAGGCCTGCACAGCACATGATCAATGTGATAGGTCCCAACAGGAACCTAAGCAAGACAGTGGAGCCAGGCATGGAAGGTGAGGATGGTGGTTTTGGCAAAGCAGAATACTCCATGTTGGACCTCATCAACTTCCAACTGTACCAGTTGTAAAAGATGAATGACCTCTTCCACACCTCCCACCAGGAGCCACTGGAGTCCAACCAGCAGGCAAGCAAGCACTGAGAAGCCCCAGTGATGCCACCCCTTGGGATGTGGCTGTTTCCAGCCAGGCCACAACATTACTTCCCTGGACTGGGCTCTGGCCTAGGTACTCACCTCCTGGCTTAGATACCTTCTCAAAGGCTGGCCTTTGCGTCCCACCCTTCTGGCACTCCTTTTGGCCTGACTGGGTGAGCCCTCACCCCCCTGTATCCAGGGTAGAGAGGGGCCTGTGACCCACTTGTCTTCCTATACAACTCCTGGGCAACCCCTACACTGCCTAGGCCTTGAGTGTCCACATTAAAAGGGTTTCCCACATCTGAAAGGAAAAAAAAGTTAGGTCCTATATAAAAGAGACTGAATGACACCATAGAATCAAATCTTACCCGTAGGATGAATTTCATTTAAACATTCCAACAGAGCTGTTTCTTTACTAAAGACTATTTCCTTAAAAGCAATTCCAGCAAAGTGGATATATTTGGTAATTAGGCAAAAAATCATAGGGAGGTTAGGAGAGTCACTGTTTTCAAGATGTTGCTTTTAACATGAATACAAACCCACAGTCATTTAAAATTCTCTGTGTTGACTTCTTTATCCAATTATTTCCCAACTTCTAAAAATTATTTTTTAATTTAAGGTTTGATGGACATTAATGAGACCTAATGAAATTTATTTTAAATCAACTCTAAGGCTATAATAACTTTAAAAAGAAGACAGAGGAGCTTAATTCCTAGACAAGTTCATTTTGGAGAACAGATGATAACCTCAAACCAGCACTTTCAAAAGGAACACTCTGCTTGGCTACCTTTTATTTATCTGTATTGAAAAGCCTGCTACCTACTAATAAGACTGTTTTCTTCAAAGATGTATTGTCCCTGGTACCTGCAGTGTTAGGCAGTTGCCTCAGTGCTGCTGGACGTCTTTAGTAGGCATTTAACTCTGGCCAAGGGGTAAAGCATGGGTCATCTTAACATTTCCCTGTCCTATGGAGGGGCAGGTAAGGGAGCAGAATATGTTAGAGAAGCTGGCAGAGCTCTAATTGAAGGGAAGGGAAAAAAATAACATGAAACTGTAACACTACATGTGAGCAAAGCTCCCATTTTATAAGTGTCAGATTTTCTATAATTCTGTATGTAACTAGAATTTACCCAAAGAGAAAGATCATCTTCTATGTTTTCTATATAAAGAGTTTACATACGCATATGAAAAAGAAGTGGAATTAAGAATTAAATAAGAGGCTAACATCTTGATGGGAGGTTATACCTATAACTCTTGGGAGCATATAATGAAAATAAGAGGACATTTCTGTGCAGCCAACGTAATAAACAGTCTGCTGGTACTCCCCACAAGAACAATGATAAACACTGGAAATAACATACTAGACAACCAAAGCAGACCACCAAAAGAGATGATAGACATATGTACTCCTAATACCAGGTAAGGCCAGCTGCAGGAGCATGGGAATCAAGCAGGAACCTCACTGACAGCAAGCAGCCAGAGAGAGGCCTCCAATGTGTCTGTGTTCCAAGACCTGGGCAGCCCTGGCTTCCTGTGATCCTATCATTTTAAAGTGTAGAGCAAATTGTATCACCTCCATTTTTGGCTTCTCACTGGCTCCAGGAGAAAGGTGCCTATCTCCTTTTCTAGTCTCATCTGGAAATGCTCCACCATCATCAAAATTATCAGGAAACACTGATGTTGCAGGTAGAATAATAGTGCCCAAAAGATGTCCACATCAAACCCCCTGGAACCTATAAATGTGTTAGACTACATGGCCAAAAGCTAGCTGACTATGAGATTAGTATTATCTTGAATTACCTGGGTCAGTTCAATGCAATTACAAAGAGTCTTGTAAGTAGAAAGGTGAAGTGGAAGAAAGAACTGAGATGGCAGACTGAGGAGTTGCTGTGGCATTGTTTGCTTTGAAGGTGGAGGAATGGCCACTGGTCAAGGAGTCTGGGTGGCCTCTAAAGACTGAAAAGGACCTGGGGAACCAATTACTCTTAGAGCTTCCAGAGGGAAGCAGCCCTTCTGATACCTTGATTTTAACCTAGTAAGACTCATTTCAGACTTGAACTAGAAAAGTACAGGATAATAAAATTGTCTTGTTCTAAGGCACTAGGTGGTATCTGATACAGTAGCCTTAGCAAATTAACACAAAAGAAGCATCTTTGACGTGGAAATTTGTGACTTGAGTCAAATGAGAGAAAAATGAGAAGCAGACAATCTTCCAGGAATTAAGAATCCTGGAAATGTGTCTATCAGATAGACACATGGAATATGCATTTCAGGATTTAACATATATAAATTTGACTCATCCCATAATCAATGCAACATTTTATATTCAGTATGGACCCAAAGATTTGTAATTGCCTTAAATATCTGTTGGGATTAATAATTTATGATCATCAACCCTTGAAGAAAGGATGTCAGTGGCTAGAAAGTGACCCCATAAACCTTGAGGAGCGCTCCTCTGAAAAGCCTACCTCCCTAAAGATGTCACAGAGCCAAGTAATTGGTGGAAATAATGACTCTGAGAGGAAAAGGATTGTGAAAGTCAGGTTTCAAACATGAAGAAAGTTTTAAACATACCTCAACTCTTTCCTAAACATTTTTGTGCATATATAGGTATGTGTGTACATGTATATATAGATCTACGTGTACATGTAAAAGTGATAAATGACAAACATCTGAATCTAAAAAAATCCTAAAATAACTAAATAAAAATCGTAAGTGATATGCAGTCAACAGGTCATAGTTTTATTGCCATCACTTTATATTTCTAGTGCTACAAAAAATAATGTTGCATCCTAGTAAAACCAACAGCATCTTAGGTTCGCTGAAATACTGATTAAAGTGAAGTGAGCTTATCACCTGTTTCAGTGTTGCCTAACCCTGAGCCCAAATTAGAAGGGAGGAAGATATAACAGCAAGGTTAGAAAGCATGTCCTCTACCTGTCCAGTCTGATTTCCAGTGTTTTTGTGAGCAGAGAAAAGCAGAGACCTCCAGGTGTTTCTCCACAATCACTGCTGAGAGGAGGGCTGAATATAGGTCTTATCAGATAGACACATCCAATTCACTAACTCAGTACTCCCAAAGTAGGGTAGTACAGAGTAGCTTCAAAGGGCTTGTCAGCTGATTCCATGCTATATCTCTACTTCCCTGACTACTAATCTTTTGACTGGTGAGTTGAGAAGGCTCTCTAAACATTGTATTTCTCTTTTCTTTTCTTTTTCTCCCTCTCCCTCCCCTCTCCCACTCCCTCCCCCTCTCCCTCTCCCTTCCTTCTCCCTCTCTCTCTCTCTCTCTCTCTCTCTCTCTCTCTCTCTCTGAAACAGAAGCACCATAGAAGTGGAACTTGGAACCACAGTTTCAAAATATTACAACTTCTATACTTTCTTGAAATCAAATTCATGTTGGTCATTTTAACAATAGAATATTTGAGAAGCAGAGGAGGCTTCTGGGCCACTGTAGCACCACTCCCAGCGTAGAGGAAGTGAGCCGTGCCAGTGCCAGCAACACTCCCCCCAACACACACACACCCATCAAAATGAGAACACATCTAAACAAGTCTCAAAACCAGACTTCCAGACCACCTACAGCAACCACAAAGGGAAACGAGATGGAATACTCTGATACTCAACCACCTGGACTCCCTGCATTGGCATCAAAAGAGGATCTGGAAAAAATGAAATCAGAAATAATTTCTCAGATAACAGCAGAGATTTGGTCAAAAACTGAAAACTTTCACACTAAAATCAGGAAGACAAAGAAGTTCACTATCACCACTCTTATTCAATATAGTTCTGGAAACATTTGCCACAGCAATTAGACAAGAGAATGAAATAAAAATAATAAGGATAAGAAAAGAAAAAGTTAAATTATTATTATTTTCAGATGACATGATACTCTATGTAGAAGACCCCCAAAACTCCATCAAGACGTCTAGATTTAATAAACAAATTCAGCAGCATAGATGGATACAAAGTCAACACTCAAAAGTCAATAGCATTCCTGTACACAAGCAATAAACTCATTGAGAAAGAAATTAGTGAGACAACACCTTTCACAATAGCATTCAAAAAAAATGAAATACCTAGGAATCAGTCTAACGAAGGAAGTAAAAGACCTTTACATTGAAAACTATAGTATTCTGAAAAAGGAGATTGAAGAGGATATCAGAAATTAGGAAGACATCCCTTGTTCTCGGATAGGAAGAACCAATATAGGGAAAATGGCCATACTTCTAAAATTGTTATACAGATTTAATGCAATCTTGAACAAAATACCAATAACATATCTCAAAAAATTAGAAAAAACAATTCTAAAATTTATTTGGAACCATAAAAGACCTAGAATAGCAAAAGCAACTCTGGGCAACAAATGTACGGCAGGGGGCATCATAATCTCTGACTTGAAATTATACTACAAAGCTACTGTGATAAAAACAGCATGGTACTGGCAAAAAAAAAAAGACATGAGGATCAATGGAACAGATTAGAAGATACAGAAACAACTCTGAACACACTGAGCCACCTAATCTTTGCCACAAGAGCCAAACACCTTCATTGGAAGAAAGATAGCCTCTTTAATAAATGATGCTGGAAAAACTGGCTTACCACATGCCAATGATTAAAACTGGACCCATATCTTTCACCATGCACTAAATTAAAATCAAGAGGGATCAAATATCTAAATATTAAAACAGAGGCACTAAATCTGCAGGAAAATAGAATAGGTAGAACTCTTAAAAGACATTAGTGTATGCAAAGACTTTATGAACAAAATCTTGATCACGCAGTAAATATCACAAAGAATTAACAACTGGGATCTCATCTTATTAAAAAGCTTTTGCACAGCAAAAATAACCACCAACAGAGTAAAGAAACAACCTACAATGTGGGAAAAAAATTTTACCAGCTGTTCCTCAGACAAAGGCAAAAAAACCTAGAATATATAAAGAACTGAAAAAAAAAAAATCAGGCCCTCCAAATTCAAAGACACAATCCAAAAATGGCATCTGAAATGAACAGGCACTTCTCAGATGAAGAAATAGAAATGGCAAATAAATACATGAAAAAATGTTCAACATCACTGGTTATTTGAGAGATGCAAACTAAAACAATGCTGAGATTCCATCTCACTCCAGAAAGAATGGCTATTATCAAGAAATCCACCAATAACAAATGCTGGTGGGGCTGTGGGGAAAAAGGAACTCTTCTCCACTGTTGGTAGGAGGTTAAACTGGTGCAACCACTGTGGAAATCAGTGTAGAGATTCCTCTAAAAACTAAAACTAGAGGTTTCATTTGACCTAGCTATTCCCCTCCCTAGTATCTTCACAAAAGAATTAAAAGCATCATACGACAGTGATATACACATGCCCATGTTTACAATGGCACAGTTTGTAATAGTGAAATCTTGGAAACAGCCAAATCCCCATCAACTGATGAATGGAAAAAGAAGATGTGGTTCTTTTTCTCCAATGGAGTCCTACTTTGCCATAAAGAAGCATAAGCTTGAGACATTTTTAGCTAAATGGATGCACCTTGAGACCACAGTCAAGTGAAATAAATTGGACATACATGTTTAAATACTGCATTGTTTTTCTGGTATGAGAAACCAAAAGTGTAAATAATGATCAAAATGCGTAACAGATATTGTGAAATTGAAAGAAAATGTTTAAATAAGGAGGGGAACAAGGGAGGGGGAAAGGAAGGGACGTGGAAAAAAGAGAATAGAAGGAAAAAATAGAAACAAATCTTTTGTAAATCAGGAGGGGGAAAAGGGTTGAAGGGAGGGGAGGAGAATGGGAAACAAAGCAAGACACAAAAGAAAAGGCAAAACTGGTACAAATTACTTATGCTGAACATTGTTGTTATTATTATGCACACCTGAAATGTAGCAATGAAAAATTGTTTGTATTAAAAAAAACAAAATAAGGACTTTAGAACAACAGTAAATTAGGCATTTTATTGACATCAGTAGCAACAAGATACTGACTAATGTGGAGAGGCACATACTTTGATTTGTACCTTTTCAATGGAAAAGGTTTTCACAATTTTACCCCAATTGTGACTACAAAAGTGGTGTCTTCAAAAAGAAATGATCATTTTTATAATTATAAATTCAAAGTTTTGTTGAATTTACTGGCATATAAATTTCAAAAATAAATATGTGTCTTTAAAAGACTAAACATCGAGACCTCCAGATCAGCGCACCACAGCTCCCAGGCAGCAGAAGGCTTCCCGGTAGGCGTGCTTTGGCTTCCAGTGCAGAGGAAGCTTCTGGGTAGCCATGTCACGGCTCCAAGCCCAGAGGAGACCTCCAGATCAGCGCACCACAGCTTGCAGGCAGCAGGAGGCTTCCAGGTAGGTGTGCAACGGCTCCAAGCCCAGAGGAAGTAAGCTGTGCGGGTGCCAGGAACACAGACCCATTCTAGTCCCTCCCTCCCGCCCCGCATGTAAAAATGAGAAGACAGGTAAACAAGCCACAGAATCAGACTTCCAGATCACCTACAGCAACCCCAAAGAGAAACGAGGTGGAACGCTCTGATACTCAATCACCTGGACTCCCTAAACTAGCAACGAAAGAGGATCTGGAAAAAATGAAATCAGAAATAATTTCTCACATAACAGCAAAGATTGTGCCTGTAGTGCAAGACATGATTAATTAATCTAGGCAGGATACAGATAAAAAAATAGAGGAGCTGAGGAACATGATGGAATGCCAACATAGGAAACAAATGGAATCCAGAAAACAAATGCAAACTGATTTCCAGGAGATTAAAAACTCCACTGAAAGTCTATGCAGCAGAATGAGCCAATGTGAAGACAGAATTACAGATATAGAAGATAAGATTGCAATTAGTGAGGAGGAAAAGAAAAAATTCTTTAAACTTGTAAGGGACCATGAGAAATCAAGCCAGCAGCTGCTAGATGATGCAAAGAAGAATAACATAAGACTGATTGGAGTCAATGAAGAAACAGGAGAGAGTGCAGATGACATAAAAAACTGTTTACAGAAGTGATGGCAGAAAACTTCCCAAGCAGGGGAAAAGAACTTGACATACAGATAAGTGAGGCATATAGGACTCCAGCTAGCCTTGATCAAAAAAAATCTACACATAGGCATATCATAGTTAGGATTCCAGAAACCCAACAGAAGAACAAAAT
The DNA here is from genome assembly GCF_000247695.1 of Heterocephalus glaber. Next base: position 926,788 of record NW_004624732.1, on the reverse strand, counting down.
TCTACAGGTAGTTAGAGAAAAGAAACAAGTCACACACAAAGGAAAGCCCATCAGAATCAGAGCAGACTTCTCAGTGCAAACCCTCAAGGGAAGAAGAGCTTGGAGTATGTGTTTCAAGCCCTAAAGGAAAACAGCCTTCAACCCAGACTGATGTACCCTGCAAAACTATCTTTCAAAATTGATGGAGAAATAAGATACTTTCATGATAAAGAGCACCACAGGAACTTCATGAGTAGCAAACCAGCACTCCAAAAATTTTTAGACAAAAATCCTAGGAAAAGACAACGAGGATCACAACCCCAGGAAGCCCAGAAGAATGAATCCATTGGGTGAGACAAGAAATTAAAAGCAAAGGAAGAGGATCCAACAAAAAGAAAAAGTCATGACAATGACAACTCAATACATGTCAGTTATAACCATCAATGTTAATGGTCTCAACTCATCAATCAAAAGAAATAGACTGGCAGAATGGGTCAAGAAGCAAGATCCAACAATATGTTGCATACAAGAAACACACTTAATTCAAAAAGAAACTCATAGACTGAATGTTAAAGGGTGGAAAACAATATTCCATGCAACAGGAACCAAAAACAAAAGCAGGAGCAGCTATCCTCTTTGCAGACCAAGTGGATTTCAAACCCATACTGATTAAGAGACTAAAAGAAGGACACTATATCTTTGTAAAAGGAACAATCCAACAGGAAGAGATGACAATCATAAATATCTATGCACTAAACACTAGTGCACACAACTATATAAAAAAAATACTAATGGACATGAAAAACCATATAAGAACTAATACAATAGTAGTGGGGGACGTCAATACCCCATTGTAACAGATAGATCAACTAGACAAAAGACAAGCAATGAAATACTAAAACTCAATCAAACTATTGAAGATATGAACTTAACAGATGTTTAGAGAGTGTTCCACCCCACAAAATCGGAATACATATTCTTTTCAGCTGCACATGGGTCATTCTCCAAAATAGACCACATACTCGCTCATAGAACATATTTAGGTAAGTGCAAAGGAACTGAAGTTAT